>CAVLJG010000009.1:88009275-88609275 GCA_963669975.1 Acanthoscelides obtectus
TTTCACAGCCACCTCTGCGTTGTAGACTTATTTTGCATTGAAATGAAAATAGGTTGATATGCTGTAATTGCAACATGTGTTATTTTTATGCTGCAAATTTGCTTAGGGAGTGATAAAGTTGGCATTTTCTACTATATATTATCAAAATCATTGTTAATATTTTAAACCTATAACAAACTGCTACATTTTTATTATTGTGTTTGATAAGAAGAAAACTAATACTTCAATAGTTGGGCCAACTGAACTGGGAAGGGGCTCATATATCATCATCACACCTAATTCTCTATTAGTTGGTGATTCAGGCATTTCTAAATCGAGATGTATCTTGTAAGCCTGTCCCATCATCAAGAGTTGTTGCTTCTTGGTCAACTGAACATGAGCAGATGGGAAACTGCAAATACCTTTTTCTACAGAACAATTGTCACTTGCACCGCATGGCCTGTAATTAAAATAATTTGAGATTTAATGATATTAGATGATTGTGGTATGTTTAGTCACAATGCTCAGATTCAAAAACATTCTCTATAGAGACCACAATGAGATATAAGATTTTAATCACACAAACACACAATCTCGTATGTACAAGGTTATTCAAAATGAGTGATAGATAACATATGAATGGTGATGTTGTAGTTCTCTTCATCTATTCTAATATATATTTTCCCGTCTCTTCTTTATAATTTTAAGTCTTCAGGGTTTTCATATTTCACTTATTCATCTTGGAGAGACTAGTAATTTTAAGGCTCTGCTATACAATATAAAACAAACAATAACAATAATAAATAAGCTGCTGCAATCATAGGTGTACTCACTTGAATTTGAGGTATACAGGTCTTTCGTGTGATATTGTGGGCACATATACATAATAGAAAGCTACATACATAAATACTGAGAGCCATACTAATAGAGCCGTAATCAACGCTATCACGGTGCCCCGAAACAAGACTTCTCTAACATTGTGGACCCCTGCTTTGGTTCGAGATTTGTACAGATTGACAGTGTCATGTATGAATTTGACTAGCGGCAACTTGTACTTTTGTCGTATATATTCTCTAGGGCCTAGTCTAACGAACGAGGTGATTGACGAGAAAATACCAAACATTTTTTTTAGACTATTACATACTGAATGATAAGAAATAGATTGATGTAATTTTAAACAAATGTTTTGACTTTTGGTCAATATCAATTTTTGTCATCTGTCAAAGTTCAAGTGCGCCGGTATGTCAACGGATCGATAAGAATCGCGCGTGCGCATCGGAATCCCGTAGACATTTTATTTGCGGGGCTAGACAAGCCGATTTTACCACAGACAATGTTATTACGCGTCTAGAACGTGGAATATCGCAAACGTCTTAAATCCGACAGAAAAAATATATTTCCACTAACGTGATTCTTACTGTTACCAAAGGTGCGTTTGTTTTGCACACACTCTCTTTTGTGCTCGCTTCTCTGCAGGTTGCTCAGTTTATTGCTCGTTCTTTTTACTGAAAATTAGAACATTGTTTAACGTAATCCTGTCTTAAAAAAGTAGATATTTATTGTTTGAGTGAGATCTTTACCTTTGATAATATCTGTATTCTTGCGGCGATCCATGTCAGTAAACTACAAAATTGTTTAGTGTTGGGTGTAGTCTCATTAAAGAATTACATTTCACTTCGCACGCCTGGTGAGGAATTATAACTCTGAATTAAAAATTTAGTGATTCGTCTCTGTTTGGATCGTCTCACTTCATTTGCAAAACGAACCAAATTTGTGTCGCTTTGTGAAAAATGAAAGCTATGAAAATAAAATGCTTTGAAGTATTTGGACGTATATTTTATTATCATTCCTTACAATAATTTATACATATAAGCGCCCTCTATTAACAAATTTTATATCACAAAAAAATAAAAAACTATACATTTAAAATACGTCATAGTTTTTATTTCCTCCTACAAAAATATTAACGAAGAAGGTGTTTTAATCATTTTCCTAAGTTACATCGAAGTATACATACAAACAGCAAAGAATATCGTCGTAACATCTCAATAAATTTGGATATACTAACCATGAGGTGTAAAATATATGTTATATTTTTTTTTATAAAATATGTGGTGTTTTGAGTTCAGTATCAAATAATGAAAACATGAATGCGTTGGGCAGTTTCCGCCTCGTTCCATCCATTCACAATTATGTATTTTGGCCATGAATATGCTAAAACATCAAACATACAGTGAGTAAAATTCTCTATGAATTCAGCTTCATAAAGAGCTGCCGTACACCTTTTTATTTTCGTCAAGATTCTAGATTCTCTGGTTTTCGATGGACCTATGTCAGATATTATTGTGCAAATGTTTTATTATACCTTTCGGAATTTTGAAAAATGACATACAGACAAATATTTCCGTGTGTGATAATCGCACATATTATACAGATCTACTACAAAGTTTATTTTGATAATTTGCAGGTTAACTTTGAAACTCCGACCGGAATCATAGTATACCAATTAGTGGCTTTTTTTACTTCATTTTACCAGCCAAATTGTGAACGACGTTCGGACTATCTAAACAACGATTCTACAGTGAATTCATCGCTTGGAAAAATTCTGTATTTTGTATTAGTTTTGCTCAGACACGATGAAACTATATCGTCAGAGTTGTCGAACCATTGAACTATTGAACAAATTCATTTTTTCTATCTTAAAGGCCGGTAGGGGTCTTCGTGGCATAATCAAAATATTTTTTGTCAACTTACGTCTGAACAATGAACTTTTCTTCATCAATAAATTTCACATTCTCTATAATATGACTGAGCAAAGCCATTTCACATCATATTTCTCTTTTTATAGGTCAAATTCGTAGGAGTTCTGCGAAAGTAGTACAATCGGTTCAGTTAAATAAGTCTCGACAATTAATTTTGAGACTGCGCAATACACATTTGTAATAAGCTTTGTGTTTTCCTTTTCGATTTGTAGATCCAATGGACAAAAAACTTTCGCAACCTATTTCCTCATAATTTACTACAGTATTTTTCGCAGGCTGAAATTCGTCTTCGACAAAACCTTCATTAAAGGTTATTCCGTGTAAGGTCAGAGCTGAAAGGTAAACAGCCGTGCCAACAGTATCACCAAAAAATGATAAATTATAAAAGCACCGAAAAGATAATGCCTCGGTGGTAGCGCCACTATTATTGAAAGAACGCTATTTTTTTTTTAATCGGTCGAATGCGTTTAGCCTACGAACAACACCGAAACAGAATTGTACCACTCTGCCGGACCCGTCAGTGTATACAATATGAACGTTGTATATGTGAGGTGTGAGGATATATGGATGTAAATATGTAATAATATAATCTAGATCAGTCGACAATCAGTATCAATAATAATAACAGTACTGGAATAGTGACGATGCGAGAACGACAGAAGGTAAAATGATCACATTGGCGTTGTGTAGCGGTAATGGCACTGGGCTGTTCGCTTGTCCCGACGTCGCTTGGACGCCATCTACGAAGGGTGCGCGAGGTCCGCGGGCCTCCTGGTCCCGCTGCTCGTTCAGGCCGCTCGCGTAGGTCATGTTTAGGTGGAAGCTACCCTCGGCCACGCCCGCGGCCGACCTTACGATCAGGCTATACTCGCCCAGATCGGACGAGGACACGCGAGGCAGGAACAACACCGCCTGGTGGCAGTTTGGATCAGATGTGTTCTGAAATGATAATATATTACTACGAAATTGTACTATGAAAGAAATACAAAGTTTTTCGAGGCGAGTTGTTCTCCACACTTGCGTAATCTACATATATACCCAGATCAATAAAATTTAGAAAAACGAAGTCAGTTACTACCTCTTTAAATGTTGATATTTTCATATCGTAATATTTTAATACAAAAAGGTAAATTTTATTGGACACGTACTTTTCATTCCCTATTTGGATTGATTCCAAAAATTGAATAAGGGATATAAAGGTACATTGAGAATAAAAGTAGCTTCTTCTCGTAAAGATAGTAAGGAATCATGTTTTTGATACCTTTAATGTTAAGATTTGGATTATACAGGGTGACTTCGAAGTTGAGTCATTTATTTTAACAGTGAGTAGATCTGATCAAAAGAAATGTTTTTTTCCTTTACCATTTTCTGGTAAATTAAAGTAACAAGTTATAGCCCTTTGGAAGTTTGAGTACCGCCCTGTCTCAATAATAATCTTATGTGCTCGTGTTTGGCGACAACGGATATAATCCGCCGTATCGGTTCATCGCATCGGAAACAAAAAGCGAAAGAATTTGGAACGATGTTTTTACAATTATTTTATTCATTTGTATACAGTCAGTGTCAGTGAATAGTGGTGTCTGTTGCGTGGCTCAAACGAAATAAAAAATGGCACATGTTAATGCGGATCAGTTCCCAATCGAGTGCAACCAACCCCTCGTGCCTTTGTTAATGTAGTACAACGGGCTTGTGAATCAGGTGACGGCATGCCGGTGCTCCAAGACCTCACGATCAAATACGGGTCCGCACTGAAATACTTGTCGAGAGGATACTTTATAAAACAAGGTAAATTTTTTTTTATAATTTTTTTTTATTTTTACACACATATTTTGGTTTATCTTCCTTCTACAATCATTATCTGAAAATTAATGACTCAACTTCAAAGTCAAACTGTATATGTGAGTTCTAGGATCGATCATGTAAGAGTAGTTTCGAATTCTGATTGATAACTGGCGCATTTAAATCTTTCAGGTGCGTTTACGTTGATTTTGTGGTTTTAGTTGATAAAATTATTACAATTGAAAAGTATAGTTACCGTGATGCCGTACGCTATGACAGTGTTATCAGCATCGCCCGGCTTGTACACTCTCGTGTCTTTGGCTATCCAGATGGCCTTTTGGTATGGGGGGTTGGCACAGAATTCCATGGTCAGCGTCAACGGTTGACTATGAACGGCGGTTATGCTTTTGTTCGTTGGGCTTACTGTAGGCCGACCTGGAACAACCAAAACTTAATCATTGAAACGTTCATAATGAAGGTACGATCGAGCAAAAGGTAGTTAAAGTAGTAAAAGAGGAATGTCAGCTTGACATTTAAATTTTTTCTAACCTCGAATTGCATATTATCTCAATCGTCGATGTATTTGACAATATCAGTTACCTAAGCAGCCTGGCCGTATGACGACATGTTTATTTATTTCGTACGGCTTTTTGACGTAACCACCAAGAACTGTGAGAAAGTACTAAGCTCCATTTAAGTCAGTATAACTGTAGCATTTTATCAACATTTTTTGTCAATTTGGCAACACCGCCTCCATAAATGAAGAGTCGTCTAAGAGCGAAATACGCGGATCCTTGGCAAAACGTCAACAAGCTGACTTTTGAAATGTGCCTCCGATTGAACTTCGCAGCATTGACTTGTGTTAATTGATATTTCCTAACTTACGGTGCGGAACACAAAGTGGACGCCGATTACCTCGTAATAAAGTAACACACAATTGATATATAATTTACGTAGAGATGCAAATATCAAATCGGTGCAGCGACAAAGATACAATAATTAGCAATACCGATATTAATACGTTTCTGTATTAATCACCTTAAAGGAGACTCTAATTTAGCGCTCGGCTGTCTGCGACTGCGTTTGCATCGGCAGCGACGCTGCAACGAAATTGTATCGCGTCGCCCTCTCCGAGACAAGAATAACAAATGATGGTTTGCTGCCTCATCGCCAACTGAGATGCAGACGATACTCACCGTCGCGACTAATCCAACTATTTGTCACTTCGTTGTTTGTTAAGAACAGATTAATCTTAATGAGACAATAGAACGGAGAACCAGCGCCAGCTCCCCACTCGTCTACGTTCTATCCGTCGGAATATTTAAGTTTCCACATGCTGCTTTACTTCGGGGTTGCGATCCCCACAATCGTTCCCTTATTTCTACCGTTGTCTATAGGTATTTCCTAACGCGACAATCTAAACATCAAGATTCAAGCGATATTTCAGATTTATAAAGTGCACCTTTTGATCATTGTCTAAATTGAAAGTTTGTATTCACTTATTGTAGACTACCTTCAAAGAAGTATTGTTTGAAGAAGACGATTCTTTCTCGTTGGACATTACTTGGTCGTATAAAAACGTTGCGTCATCCTTGAATTATTGTATATTCCACGTAAAGGAAAAACCTGCCGATCATCATCTAATAATTTTTACGCGAAACTCCCCGTTGCGTTGGAGCTTTGTGGCCGGCGCAACGTTTCGCTTTGCTCCGGGCAAATCTCCGGAAAGTTTGTGTCGCGCCCGGAATTACAACACCCTCCACCCTCCCGGCAACCCTCGGCTGCGCTGCTCCGGGAACGGGCCGAAACGGTCCAACTTCTTAAGAACTACCCGAGAGCGCCACCTGAATTATAAACACCACAACCACATAAGCCGAATAATAGAGGCTTAACAAGATAAACGTTTGCGAACATTGAGAGGTCATCCGTATAATACGCTTTTTGGGTCGCTGAAATCGGACTCGGGACCCCTGCGGTTCGGATATGCCTCGTTTTTGAGATACTAGCGGGAATTCTACTTATAAAAAAATACTAATGAAAAATCTCCAAAACGTATTGTGCGTCTAGGTAAACTGGGTGCGTAGATTCCGAATGCGATGTCAAATCAGTGCAACGCTTCACGAACGATCACTAAGGCGAAGTGCAGCAGCATGTTTCCGGGCAGATCGAGTCGGACTGCGTTCAACATTTTCAGGAGTTCGAACTGTTCGCGGCGCTCCTCTTGGTCTTCTGTTGATCAGTTCACCACGCCTGCGAAGTGATTCAACCCAACGAAGGATGGTGTTTCGAGAGGGAACAGCTCTATTCCGATGAAACTCACGCTGTACGACGATGACTGACTCATTATTTCGGACGAAACAATCATAGGCGAAAACGCGGTCCAAAGCTCCATAACGACAACTGGTAAAATAATGCTAGGATCTCACGAGTCAAACGGCACCCTCCCCACCTCTCTCGTAGACGGAGGCATCCCAAAAACGTGCGTCCTCTCTGCCGCACTCTGTATAATAGCTATTTTTCAAATTGGATGCTTCATGATTTCATGTTTGTTTCCGTGGGTGATTTACATTATTTTCTGGCATTTTATCGACCCATCTCATCTGTACGAGGCATTGCTTTCTTCATCATTTTCTCGAACTTCAAATTTTATTATTTATTCAAGTTTCGGCCGAATTAAAAGTTGTAGATATAAATTTGGAATTGGAATAAAGGGCACTTCCAGAACAGGGAGATAAAAGGATGGCGGCTGCATATCTATCCTTAGTCCGATTTTCAATAAAAGTGACATTACGACCAGGCCAACTTTCCTCATAAGTCTGAAAACTTTTAAAAGTCGATGCTGTATAAAACACGCCTCGGAATCAATTCACCGCTCCATCTCTCGAGATCTTCCTTTCGTTAGCCCAGCATTCGCAGATCTCATTTCGCCAAAAACTTACTTTCAGAATCTTCCAAGTTCCATTACGTAATTATGAATTTCAGTTTAATTATTTATTAAAATACGTTAAAAGCAGAAGCGTTTTCACTCCAGCTCTAGAGGTATATACATATACGAGCATACACTCAAATGTGGTTTACTAAATATGAAAGTTAATGCGATTCTTGAGCCAAAAGTGGCATTGCTTGCTTAATGTTACAGAAAATTGGTTTACTGACGCTTTAATTATACTGGTTTCTTTTAGACAGCGCAAGCATGATCTGATGTGTATAAAAAAGAATGTGATACGGCATGCTAAGTAGTCAGTGTTACTGGCAGGCTTCTTACCATATACTCATTTTTAAAAGTACCTTTTTTGATTTTCACGAGATTCACATTAATGTTCTCCTTCTTAACTGGTCTATAAATTTGCCTCATAACTCCCGAGTACCTACTGGATATAATAAGTTCATATATATACCGGCAAAGTCAGACAAATAGTTCTAGCGAACGTATGTCCTATTCTTCGTTTTTCCCTCATCTATCCCGTGGAAACTCCCATTGTTGGTTTCCTTAACTCGTTTTGAAGGCGGCAGCAACCGCAGACCCGAGCTCGAACCGGAGACTTCATAACTTCTTCGTACAGAGAATAAAGCGGTATTTGATATCAATATATGATATCCGATATCTCGCGATGAAGTTTTAATCCAACTTTTTCGGAAGTTTCATGTTGGCGAAGGAGTATAGGGTAACATGCTTATTTGTCAATTGAAAATTTCTACTAGCTAGGTAACAGACGCTAACTTCTGTCCTCTATGAGTATTTGTCGCAACTACTTATCTATTTACCATATATACTTAGAAAATGTTCGTGCCTATATGAGCATATACAAGCATACATTTCGCTAAAGCGCCATCTATGAGAAACCTTTTCAGAATATACATAGTAAACAGAGACATAGCTGTGACAAGTTCTCGTAGATGACGTTACGATATCTTATTTTATTTAACTTAATGCCATTTATTTGTTATTTACCTAATTCAAAAACGTTTTAGATTATCAAAATTAGTAAGATTGTGGTCGATATAAAGCACTTAAATTATAAAGCCATTTAGACAAAAATCTATTGACTTTTGGACCATGGGTGATATGAACTTTTTGACTCGTTTTGACCGCCCCCTATAACCCATTCCAATAATGACTACCATAACGGTACACCCTGTATAATGCACTTAACAATTTCAAACGTTAGAATCAATTTCGAATTTCGACTAATATTACCAAAGTGAAACCGAATGATAGAGAAATATTAATGGAACGATTATGGGAAGACAAAAGACGTGCCTGCGTGGGCAGTTTCGTTGTTTTCTTTGTCACAGCCACCTTCTACGTAAATTAATTGTCTAAATAAATTAGCCTCAACTGCTCCGCATGTCTCGATCGATTCGTATTCAGGATCAATTTAGAAGGCTTTTAGCATGCTTCTGGCAAGCCTTGAAAGGCATTCAGGAAGATTTCTTGGCTTTGTTTACTTTTCCTTTGATTATCACTGGGAGAAAATGCCGTGAACATGATATGGTTATTGGCATGATGTTCGTCATCAATATAGCTCTGACTATTCAAAGCTTCGCCGCATTGTTTCCACAAAAGGTTGGGATACTCCTCTGTTAGGAATTGCGCACTAGGCAAGGATTTTATTTGCAAATTTCATTGTCAGGGCATTCCTCTACGTTGCCTGAATAAAATCCATCGTTTTCCTTCATTTCTGAATTACTCAAAGGAGTTACTCTTGAGATCATTTGGGGTACTTAAGTCTCATTCGATATTTAAGACCATTTCTTCTCATTTCCAACGATATCGTACACGTTTCAGCTTTGGAATTTTTTTTGGATGGATCGAAAATTTCATTTTTTTGGTGGTAGTGTTTTCGTACGCTTCCATTTATAAAACCTGGGTCACAGTCTCCCGCATGAGACTCATTCTATTCCTCATGGAATACAGCGACCTACCCATTAGTAATGAATGTAAAAGGCTGCCTCTTTCGATATTTGACACACCTATTCACAATAAGGGACCTTAAGGTCTACTATGAAGTCAGTGAATAATTTCCGATTACTCTTGAAAAGAAACCTTTTGAATTAACCAAAAATTATGTTTGCCTTCAAGCGAGTGAATCAGTGTTTAATACACCAGTACGATTACCTTTAAAGGAATATGAAATATTTTTTCTGTTCGAATAACTCCGAGTTCGATTTTCCGGATTATTCAATCATACAAACTGGTCTGCAGAAGCGGTAGTATAGTGGTGAAGGCAAAATACGCCTTGATAAAAATCCCTACAGGGAATATGTGTATGAGTACGTATAGAGCAGCAAGATGAAAGATCAAACAGAACAGGAGAATCAGTTTGGTTCGCTTCGTGAGGCAGACATAGAAAGCCGGCATATGGAAATCCATCCATGGAAAATGGAAGGCGATGCTGTGACGTTGCGGCGTCGATACAAATAAACAAGAAGGCGGCAAAGCAACGATGTGGCTGGTGGCGAATCCACAAAAGCGAAATGCGAAAAGCAGCCTCGGCATCGGCCTCATCAAAAGAAAATTTGCAAACGAACGCATCATGGAAACGTGCTGTTTGGCCTGCGGCTTTCTTCTCGCTGCTCGCTTGCGATTCCAATGCGATTTCCGGACGGTTCATTACGACACAGGAAAACTCGCAGATGAGCCGGATTTTTTTGTAAAGCACAAAGAACGCATCCTCCCTTACTCTCCCTACATTGTATATTAATAGGCGTGTTTTTGTGATGGAAAACAATATTTTTATCGATGTCCGATGTCAAATTGACCAGTCGATTTCTTCGCTATCTAGATCACTGATATGCAGTAGTTTACGTGGTTTAAATCCTTATGCGCGGGTTATTGACTTTACACAACGTCATCGTTACGGATTGTTTGTAAAGTTCCATTTTTATGCAGTTGCTTGTAAACAGCTGATGTTCTGGAATAATTCGCCCAGCAGTCGTAAAATTTCACTTTACGAACCTGTCTAATCAATCTATGTATGTTCCAAAGATAGAGAAATCTTAAAAAGCTATTTAATTTCCATTGAATTTCTTATGACCGTGCATTTTCATGACGTTGTTTGTACATTTTCTTATTACCTTTTATCTAGTGCACCGAAAACACAATACTTACTGATCCTTGACGAACAAAAAGCGTCCTGGCGCCCATCCGCGGTCAACATAATATTCTTCAGAAATATTACATTGTAATAATCGTCATGTTTCAAAACTCTTACAAAATATTGCTGCAATATTTCTTAAAGGTATATATTTGAAAATGTCGGCTCTTGTAACGTACATCCGAATCATCACGCAATAGCGGAGTGCGAGCAGGGAATATCATGTCTGAATCTCCCAAAAAGTCGAAGCCCACGTGCATTTACTGCACAGAGTTCGGAGACATTGGTGAGAAGTACAAAAAATGAGGTTGGAATGTCCAGAAGGAGACAATACAGATCTTATAAGAGTACGATATCGTCTCAAGCGCAACTGCTTCGTATTGTGACAAATAGTACTGTCGGCGCCATCTGTTGGGCGAGTCTTCTACTCGCCAGAGCTTCATGGCCGATCTCTGCTTTTACGCGAACCACGACCGCACAAGCCGCTTGGCGGCGTCTGTCAGGACCTTCTAGATCGACGCGAAGTGACCTCCAATATTCTAGATGCCGCTTTGTCGTTCACCAGACCTTTCTCGAAGCAGCAATGCGGACTATTTAACTCGGCGGCCGGGAGATGGAGGCAGAGAGTACTGAATACGGTAGAGTAGCAGAACGGGGTGGAATATAGTGCAGTCAGTGGCGACATAAAAAATAGGCAGACATAAATGTACATAAATGTTCTATCAAGTTAAATAAATTAGTGCATTTCTTTTTGTGGAATCCAGTGGTTTAATCCACACTCCAAAGAACCCAGAAAAACGCTACAGCATACTAAGATGCTGTCGTCAAAAGTGATTCACTTTGAATAATTCTGAAATGAAAGAAAACGACAGATTTCATACGGACAACGTAGAGGAATGTCCCGACATAAAGCGAATTCCATCAATCTGGTCGCTTATACTCGTAATTACATAGTGTGTACCGCGAAAGACTTCTACTTCTCGAAATACGTGTGGTTTGATGTGTTTGATAGACGATAGAGCAGATCAGAGCAGAGGTGGAAATTCGCGATTCACGAATCGCACATAATTTTGTATGAGTTATAGGTGATGGAGGTGAAGTTGGAATATGGAAATGATGGCGGAAAAACCTATTCGCGCACGGTGATTTCCGAACGTACCGCCGCGTATAAGCACAAAGCACGCGTCCTCGGAAGTTGTTCAATAGGGGAGACAGACAGAAAAAATGACGTTATGTACTCCTCGCCTAACGATGCTTTGCTTTATTTACATAGTGATTCCTCCAGTTGGAATTTGTGTTGTTTGAGTGCAGTAAAATGGTCCTAAATTATGATGTTTAGCAAAGAAGTTTGTAAATGTCTTGGTCTTTACACGCTCACCTTCCGGGTATCACCAGGAGGACGACTGTTCTATCAGAGCTTCAGAATAGGAGAGGTACTATAACTATGCTTACTTTCAATGAACTATTTTATGTCCTTCAACCCCTATAGAATATACTGTTTTACGTCCGTTCAATTTACTTGCTAGCGTTTAGGAATTGTGTTTAAAAGGCCGAGGGAGGACTATCCAACAGCTATGTTTTTCTCCTCTTCAAGCAGCAGTCATCTACCTATCTAAAGTGGTTCATATTGATCCTACATATATGTATAAATATTATTATAAGGAAAAATAGAATAAAACTTGCGATATAAAATGATTATGGTGGACAATTTTATATTCCACCCTTAGCGTGCGTAAAAGTAAAAAATATAAAAGCTAGTCATCAGTAATGTTAGTAATGATCGTTTGTTTTAAGAAGAGCGCCCTCAAGCAAGTTAAGAAGAAATATCTATTAAGATTAAAGAGCGTTATCTGAAATCTCCCAATTACGCCCGGCGACCTACCGAGTGGAAGTCGTGAATTTCTTTCGTAAGCCAACATTTTATTATTCGCCTCCAGAGGATCCGTAAGACTACCGAATCCCCCCTTCCCCCTTCACCGCCTTTTCATTATTTTTTCCCTTTTACGATTTTATCAACGGGCTCGTCTTCCACCTTAATTATTCATGTTGACTTTAATTACCATTTTCGAGGGATAACTTTTGCACTCAACTTTTTAAATTTTCATAACGCCGAATAAACGAAAATCAGAGAAAGTTCTTTGCTTGATAATCAAAGGAAACGGCGGAAGGTACGCTTGACATGCTCCGGATATTTTTTCTTTTCTACCTTGTATACTGTTACGACTGCAATTAAAAAAAAATTATTATCTGGTTAATGGTGAGACTTTTTCGCTTCGGCTGCTTCCTATTCCTTCCCATTTTAGGATTTATGTAAACTAAATCCAGTACTTTCTTTAATTACAATATATTACATAAGACATAGTACAGTAATTTATTTCGACTGGAAATATACAGGGTGGCGCATCGAAAACGGAACAGATGGATTTACTGGCAGTTCAGTTTTTTTTTTGAAAAACGCTCAGACCGGTCGATTTTATTTCCGAGAGGGACACAAGTTTGGCAAAAATCACGTTAACACGTGCAGCCCCCTGGACGGGGGTAACACCAACCCTAAAATCTTAAATGGAAAGGGGGGTCGAGTGATACCTTATTTTAAAGGTCTTTCAATTCCCTTTATAATGATATACAATTAATGTACTTCAGTTCAGTAGTTTTGAAGATTTATTGATTTAAAGCTTAAATAAAAATAATACATCATCATTAGTGGAGATCAATACATTTGGCAGTAAAGTAATTTAAAAATGAAAAATAAACTGACCCGTTAGGCAAGTAAATGTTGAAACTGGCCACCATGACTCTCCATGCAATAATAAAGATTTTGCTCAAAACGTTGCCGCACATTTTGCAATATTTGAGGAGTAATTTGAAGGCACTCATTCACAATTCTTTGTCGCAGGTCTTCTAATGATGTTGGCTGAGTAGCATAGATTTTGCTTTTTAAATGACCCCACATAAAGAAATCCAAAGGTGATAAATCTGGCGATCTTGGGGGCCATTCAATGGTACCCCTTCTACCAAACCGTCGATCTGGAAACGTCTGATCTAAATATTGTCGAACACGTAATGCGTAAAGGGGTGGGGTTTCCAAAAAAAACTGTACTGCCAGTAAATGCGTCTGTTTCGTTTTCGATGCGCCACCCTGTATATACAGTTCAGTTTTTCAATAATTTTCGAGATTATAGAGTATATATAATTAGAAAGGTCTTCAGTTTGAAGGAAAAATGTTTTTGTTTTATTCAGTAGTAAAAATTACTCAACGTTTTGAATTAAATTTAATCGGAGGTCCTGCTGTTTAATTCTTTAATTTAATTAATTGAGGACTACCCATTTTTTTTTAGGATTGTTGCTATAATTCAATTCTTCAATTCTTTGTGTATAGTATCTATTCTTGTCATGCACATGCATATATTAGTATTACGATTATTGATATGTATTCAAGAAGGATATCTATATTCACTCATTTTCAAATGTTTCTAGATATGACCTGGCAACTGACTTAAAAACAAAATATATCCCTAAATCGCCTCTTATGCATAGATTCAGATCATCTGTAATTCAATTCCAAGCGATGCGGCGCGATAGTTACTGTACGACGTAAAAGGCCGATCCACTTTTCAAATAAAACACCGAATCTGCATTTTAAGCAGCCACATCATCCCCGGGGCATCCAAGGAAAGTCTGAAACGGCTCGCTCCGACTCGGTTAACGTCCGTTTTTTCCTGCAACGACTTCCACGTACTCGCCCGCTCCGCTCCGCTCCTATTAGCCGAGATAAAATTGTAAGAAAATATCCCGCGGTGGAGCACGGTTATATTAGTAATCCCCGGAAGGACACGAAATCTTTCCTTCGGCTAATATATTGGCTGCTGCTGCCGCTGCCTCTACCATGCAAATTCACTAGCCAAAGAATGAGAATAATAAATCAGATTTCCTTGTCGGATTTAATGACGTTCAACATTTAAATATTATAGAGACTCACCGGCGCCGATGTTGTTCTTCTCGATTTCGCAACCCCACAATTGGATAAGACTATGCTCAAACTTGGGTCTGTATCAAATAACACTTTAAAATAGAATAACTACATATTATCTTGCAGAAACATAGATGAATAGTTGTGTTGTAAAAATCTCTTAGTCCAATTGGCTTCATCAGGCCCAAAATGAACGCACATATGCAACTATAAAAGTAGATACATATGCTCATACATCCGGATACGGGTGTAACCTGAGGAAACAAAGACGGAGAGGAAAAAAAACACACACGAAGTCCACGACAAGAGCCAACCTACACATTGTAGTATAAAATAGTTAGAAAAGCTCGAATTTTCAAAGCGACATCTAACCTCAACCATGCGGCCGGTTATAGCCACTTGCTGTGGTAATTCAAGACCAAAGCCAACCAGCAGAAATACGTATCGCTCGGGTTACCTATCCTATTTTCTGCTCGAATCCACTTTCCTCCTTTTTGCGGATTTTGCCCATTTTTTTCCTATTTTTTGTTATATACATTTCTCCGCATGATTATTTTCTCTCTCTATATATATCTTCTACCTAAAGGCACGTCTATGACTACGGCCTTTATTCCTCGTCCCATCGACATTTTTTTTTCGCTATCCTGCCTGCATCAGCGGGGATTTATTAACAGAATACATGTAATAGGTTGCCTACTTTTCTGCCATCGCATCGATATTGATATGATCGCAGAGTATTTTATATTTTCATGATTGACGCACGCACGCTGGATAAAAATCATCGGGATATAAAACGTGAACGTATGCAGTCGAGTGCAACAATTGAAAAATAAAACCGGATGTTTAGTTTTTACCTGGGATTAATCGATTACAGTCGCTGTGATTTATTTACCGCCATGGCAATTCTCTCGTTGAGTTTGTTTATAACAAGGCTTAGAATTCAGTTTGTGAAGCATTCTATAATTGGTTCGTTCATTCTTCAATATGCATGTGGCGCTATGATGGAGAGTACGTCTGGCCGACAGCGTACGCGTCAAATCGGAGTGTGTCATGATTAGAAGCGCAGATGGCGCCACCATCGCACAAATTGCAGATCTTGCAATGTGCAACGCGTATGTCCAGGTGTAATAGCAGCCTCTCATTTATCAAGCAAGTGCTGTTGTAGACGTTATTTAGATTAAACTGCTCACTGGCAAGCGTTCCCTTAAAATCATATACATTCACGGTTCTCTACCAAGTCCCAGTAACGTAGCAGATTTTTTATACTGATGTAGACGGAAACCTAAATACCGAGGATGAGAGACATGTAGTCAATTCCATTTTTGAACTGTGTAAGATTAGTAGAATTGGGAAAAGAATCCTCAGGCAGATTGTTTCATGATCCAAAGATCGTGAAAACAAAGAAGCAGGCATATCGGTCAGTTCTAGATATATACGAAGTGACAGAAGCGGCAGAAGAGAGCCAGATCGCCGACTGCTCGGCGTGGAAAGATCCCGAGATATTTTAGTTATAGATTGTGTTGCTGATTATGGCTAAACGGGTGCAATCACCCAAAGCAACTTGAAACAAATAAACTTCTCATTGCACATAATAACCACGCATTTCAAAATACAGCCCTGCGACAGCGACAGACAATAGAAGCCGATGAAGAATAGCGCGAGAAAATAAAAATGCTGTAACATGGGTCGCGGTGACGGGCAGGGTCTAATAATTATGCAAATTGGCTGAAAAAGTTATCCGCCGAACAATTTCTAACGGAAGCCATTCAAAGACTTGCAGAGTGTGAAATTCAATTTGGAAATTGCAAGCGGCGATTTGCATGAGAAACAGATTAGCTCCATTTTTTTGGTCTCGAATGTTAATTTCTTTTCTTGTGACAGAGGTGGGTGATCTGATGTAAAATTTTAATGCCAAAACCAAACAGGGTTAATCAAAGACGGCGTTGGATGTTGGTATTCATTTAGGGATACTTTAGGGGCCGTTCAAGTATTACGTAACCAGATTTATTACAATTATTTACCCCCCCATCCCCCTGGTCAGCAAAAGTAAGCAAAGCTCTTACCCCCTCCCCCCATGCTTACGTAAACATTTGTCAATTAATGTATTGTTTTTTTAATATTATAATTATAACGTATTCAACATAGAGTAAAGGACAAAAATATTATATCTTACTAACATAACAAACTTATTTTAAATTTTTGGTACATATATTAAATTCAAATTAACAGTCTTCAGTCCATGAAACCCGAATCCATGATTCTAAGTTTTCGATGACATTGGATTGCTTCGATTCCTGCTCAGTGTTGTGAGTTTGCTCGCTTTCATCGGCTTTTGGAATGTCTACGTCGTTCTCATCGAGCCATTCAACATCATGGTGCTCTAAATTTTGAATAATGCACATCAGTTCATTAGCACGACGAGCAGCGACTCTTACAGGTCTAACTTTCATATCAGTGTGCGTGTTTACTTTTTCATGGATATTTTCGATGTGACGATTTTGTGACTTGACGGAAGCATGATAAAGACCACACGTTTGGCATGTTCGACTAGATAGCCTCAATTTTAAGTTTGCTAATCGGAAGAATATCTTAGTCATTAACATTGCTCTGGACGCTAGTGCGGCACTCGTTTTCCTGTCCTTCCCATCCTTCTCATCCGCGCGACCCTCGTCTTCCCGGGAGGTCCCCGTCGGTCGGTTGGACTCTTCCCACGGGACGCCTCCTTCCGAATAGGATTAGAGACACTGAAATACTTCCGGATAGTGTGACGTGACTGCTTACCAAACCTCTGGCACCGCTTTTTTATTCGGAAATCTCATCCATACACCGTCCGTCCTTCGCTTACGAATTTTCATTATTTTCATTTTCTGTGTGTCTACTTCATTTCGATCATTCACTTCGCTGCCTCTGCTGCTTACCGATGATAGTCCTACTTTTGTAAATCCTATTTTAGGACGACAAAAGTTGTGATATCATGTGGCAGATCTGTTAGAACGATGTCTGGTAACAACGTAATGGAAATGTCACTAAAACCTCTCTCGCCTATGAAAAATTCACGACTTAGAAAGCCTTTATCAAAAATTGACAACACGAAAGGAAGAAACTTAAAATATTTTAAATATTCATCATGCACTTTAGATGTGGAGAAATAAAATCTTTTGCTCTCAATCTGTTGCCTTTTCTCCCTTATCGACAAAATGCTTGACACATACAATCCGATACAGTTGCCATCCGTCCGATTTTAATCGGACACGTTCGGCTTTTTTCGGTCCTTTCATGCGTCTGGCTCTTCAATTATTACAAGGCCATCCTTCGGTCTTAAGCTCGCTCATCCCAATTTTTCAACTGTGCGATTGGGGCAGCATTATTCATACATATTGTCCAATTATTTTATGGTGTGTGTAAAAATGACTGATTTGTGATAATCTCTTGTTTTTTTGTCAAAATATTTCTACCGCGATAGCTTCAGAACAAATAGTCGCAGAGACATGAGATTTCGTGATTGCGTTACAAATGGATAAAGGAAGGTCGCGTATGGTTCATTTGATAGATTACGTTTTTTCTTTCGCAAAAATATTTTTTTCTTATCGGAAAAAAACAATTTTTCACATATTGTTCATACTGAACATAGAAAAGTTGTAGAACAAGCCACAAAAAAAAAATCAGCACTCTACTTCAAACAGTCTCAGAGTCGTTGAGGCAATTTTATATTAATCGTAGCAAAACCACGCCTTCAACGAGTGATAAGTGGCTAGATATAAGACATGTGTCTTGTTCGGCATGCTGATTATTCACCGTGTTGCCACACGGTCGATTTATTCCTCGGAAGCCGATATGTTGAATCTATGATTATTGTTATAAGTTTATTGTTGTTGTTCTGTTTTGTGATTAAGATGTCTAAGGCCCGTCCTCCACTAACAAAAAGACGTCACATGTCAGGAAAAAGATGTCTACGTCGAAAGAATGCTCTAAAAGCAAGGTAAGTATTGCTGTACTATACAGGGTGACTTCGAAGTTGAGTCACTTATTTTAACAGTGAGTAGATCTGATCAAAAGAAATGTTTTTTTCCTTTACCATTTTTCTGGTAAAATTAAAGTAACAAAGTTATAGCCCTTTGGAAGTTTGAGTACCGCCCTGTCTCAATAATAATATTATGTGCTCGTGTTTGGCGACAACGGATATAATCCGCCTTATCGGTTCATCGCATCGGAAACAAAAAAGCGAAATAATTTGGAACGATGTTTTTACAATTATTTCATTCAGTTGTATACAGTCAATGTCAGTCGGTAGTGAATAGTGGTGTAACTGTTGCGTGGCTCAAACGAAATAAAAAATGGCACATGTTTATGCGGATCGGTTTCCCAATCGAGTGCAACCAACCCCTCGTGCCTTTGTTAATGTAGTACAACGGGTTCGTGAATCATTTGACTTAAGACCTCACATATGGACGGCATGCCGGTGCTCCAAGACCTCACGATCAAATACAGGTCCGCACTGAAATACTTGTCGGGAGGATACTTTATAAAACAAGGTAAAATTTTGTTTTATTTTTTTTTATTTTTACACACATATTTTGGTTTATCATCCTTCTACAATCATTATCTGAAAATTAATGACTCAACTTCAAAGTCGCCCTGTATAGAAACACGTATATCGGCTCATTCTGTTTAAAAAAGGAGTCACAAGCAGCGGGGTAGAGGGTGAGGGTGGTACCAACTGTATTCGTGATCGGTGGTAAAATATCGTACTGGCCGGCGGGGCGACTAGGCCGCTAATTTGTTCATTGCACTGCCACCTTGTAGATTATGGTCTTTCAGGGGGTAGGTATGAAGGCCGTTAAAGTGCCGATGATGCAGCCTCCCGCACTTCGATTATCAATCCCGATATGACATGAATCCTGACTCAATAACTGGATCCACCCTCGTGTCCGGCTTTATCATATTAAAGAAGATAATCACCGGCTTTGAGAGCGAAATCTGTAACCCTTGTTACCTATCATAATGTTTACTTGTGTCATCGCTGAATATCGTGGAAAATCTTTAGATAGAGAGAAAAGTAGAGGGGGGGAGGAGAGCCATCTGCACCTTCGCATTTGCGAGTCGACAAAGAAACGTTATAGCGGTGTCCCCATCCCAGATCCCCATCCTTGCCATATATCATACATCATAAGCGGTCCCGTTATGGTTTTAAATTTTTAGAAGGAGATAAGGAGAAACAGCGAGTTCTGCCAACATATCGGACAGTGCCGGAGAATCGAAAGCTTGTCTGTAACACGTTTATCAAAATGGCCAATTTGGAATTATCATTAAAAAGCAATAATCTAACGATACCACCAAGAAAACTCAAGTATATCAAAAATTGTAGGATTTTCTTATACAGAATCTGCCTCTTCCTGATCTAATCCGCCACGAGCTCCTATCTGCAAACTGTAAGCTGTAACGGAACAATCATAGCGATCAGTCAGAAATGTTTGTACGGTTCATAATGCGTTGACATCCAGGCGAATCTCGACCTTACCGACATATTTCAGAGCCTGCTTATTTTCGGTGGTAGTGGGTAGACTAAGAGCTTTCGCACACTACGTCGTATCGTAAGCGTATCGCAATACGCGCGTAGGAACCGTATGAGATGTCCAGTGTCATTACGATGGTCGTAGCGGCCTGGCGTAAGGCAAGCGTATAAAAGCAAGCGTGAATTCAAAAGTTTTGTCTAATTGCCCTCGATATGGCTGAAAAAGTTGTAGAATTCGTAAAACTGGTTAAGGTGTTCTCTTGGCGCATCGAAAACGAAACAGACGCATTTACTGGCAACTCATTTTTTTTTAAAAACGCTCAGACCTGTCGATTTTGTTTTCGAGGGTGACACAAGTTTGGCAAAAAATCACGTTAGCACGTGCAGCTCCCTGGGCGGGTGTGACACCAACCGTAAAATCTTAAATGGAAAGGGGGGTCGAGTGATACCTTATTTTAAAGGTCTTTCAATTCCCTTTATAATGATATAAAATTAATGTGTAGTTTTGAAGATTTATTGATTTAATGCTTCAATAAAACTACTACATCATCATTAGTGGAGATCAAAGTAATTTGAAAATGAAGAATGAACTGACCCGTTAGGCAAGTAAATGTTGAAAATGGCCACCATGACTCTCCATGCAATAATAAAGATTTTGCTCAAAACGTGGCCGCACATTTTGCAATATTTGAGGAGTAATTTGAAGGCACTCATTCACAATTCTTTATCGAAGGTCTTCTAATGATGTTGGCTGAGTAGCATAGATTTTGCTTTTTAAATGACCCCACATGAACAAATCCAAAGGTGATCAATCTGGCGATCTTGGGGGCCATTCATTTTTATACGCCGCAATAAGGTATATTTTTGGCTGTCTTTAGGTACCTTGGACAAGTTAATCCGTGCTCGTTGTATACCTACATATAGGCACGCCATTGGTAGTCGTTCTTTGGAGTCGTATATTTCGCCACAATTCTTGCCATTTTATCGATACAAAAGGCGCTATGTCTGAATCGGGGGTGCCGTAAATCATAAGAAAAGAAGTTCGCGTCACCAGCATTTGGGATTTACGCTGTGTAGTGCCTAGGAAGATTTGTCCGGAGAAAAACATCAAAAATCCAACCACAATGTTTGGATGCTACAAAATTCTGACAACAATGCCGGAACAGCTTTACTTAACAGATGTGCCTACTCGATTGCGTTTTTTAAATGTGGCAATTTGGAATGTTCAAATTGAAAATTGACATGACATTATTTGTGCAGCCAAAATATGCGGTTGACGATCCACGGTCAGTTAAATTTCGCAGAGCAAATTCCGAGTCGATCTGATTATATGGAAAACTGTTTTCATATGGATTCTGCTACATTGTGCCGTGGAATGAGATGCAAATTATATTCGCGCTATCCCCTTTCTTATACGGCCCATGTTACATTTTGTTCAATCCCGATGGCAGCGTCGGGAAAGCGGAAAAAGGCTGGTGCGGCTGCTCCCGACCAATATCGATATCCCATTCAATTCCATAGGAAGCGATATGAAAAGTGGAGGATGGTGGGAAACAGGCGAAACCCTGTTCTACGTCCATCGTATTGCGGCGCGCCACATTTGCATGATAAAGGCTTTGCCTACCCTGCTTACTTCGTCGACCTACATCTGTCACACTGAAGCACTTTTCCTCTTGTACGGTTTCACCGAAACTGGCTAAAGACGCTACTGAATCTCCAAGAAAATTACGTTTCTTTGTCTCTCGGTATTTGCGTTAATTTTGGGACACTCTTTCTTTGATCCACTACGATAACAGTGACACTGTCATGATAATTTGACCGTGAGAGATCGCTAGAATCAGGTTGTCAAAATTACGCTACAAATTATGACGGAACGCAGTGCAAATAAAGATGGAGTTTGTTATTTTTGGCTATTATTTCATTATTTGATAATGTACTCGTAAAATGCAAACAATTAATATTTATTCAGGATCAGGCCCCTGGACTATACAGAAAACGAGCCGATATCAATAAACAGAAGTCACAAATGTTTGAGCAACTGCTTTTTCTTTTTGCGCATGTACAAAGTTCCAGCAGCGCGTATCAAATCGAGGCGACGTTTAAAAGAAGAAAATTAGCGGTGGGTCTTCCACGCGCCGCGTCGAGTGTCGGGTCGTGAGTAAACATCTCGCTCTAATTTAATTATCCTAAAATCTCTCCAAATAAAATACGGCCCGTCAAAAAATACCGTCCGACGCGAATTATCGTGTCGTGCCAAAAGCAAAGCGACGACTGTGAAATTAGAAAAAAGAGGCCGGCCCGCAGACTCTGCTTTCTTGTGATGTATTGCCATTTAGAAAGTGGATAACAATTAACTAAAACTGCAGATAGATACAGGCAAACGGACACAGAAATTGTTGATTCAAAACGGGGATTTGATCTCCGCCTCCCATGACATCTTGTTTCTCAATTACGGCAACAAGATTCTTAGGAAGTACGATAAGGCCGAAAACATAACTTGTAGCCACCAATGACGATAACGGCAATTCCGCCTTAGGAAACTTCAAATTTCAACGTAGATACTTGATTTCACATTTATAATATACAGGGTGGCGCATCGAAAACGAAACAGACGCATTCACTGGCAGCTCAGTTTTTTTTTTGAAAAACGCTCAGACCCGTCGATTTTGTTTTCGAGGGGGACACAAGTTTGGCAAAAATCACGTTAACGCGTGCAGCCCCCTGGGCGGGGGTGACACCAACCCTACAATCTTAAATGGAAAGGGGGGTCGTTTTCTTAAATGGCGTAATAAATCGTCATAACTGCCGATATTGGTCCGATTCTAATCCCAGAATTTATCATGAGGTTCATACACAAAAATTACATGTATGGGCTCTTATTTTTGACGATCATTTAGTTGGTCCTTTTTTCTTACCTGGAAATTTGACCGGTGAAATGTATTTGGAATTACTGGAAGACGCCATAGATCCTGCATTAACAGCCATAATTGAAAATCAGAATGATCGGCGGTTCATTGCGAATAGGTTGATGTTCCTACAGGATAGTGCCCCACCACATTAAGCATTACGTGTTCGACAATATTTAGATCAGACATTTCCAGATCAATGGATTGGTTGAAGAGGTGACATTGAATGCCCCCCAAGATCGCCAGATTTATCACCTTTGGATTTCTTTATGTGGGGTCATTTAAAAATAAAATTTATGCTACTCAGCCAACATCATTAGAAGACCTGCGACGAAGAATTGTGAATGAGTTCCTTCAATTTACTCCTCAAATATTACAAAATGTGCGGCAACGTTTTGAGCAAAATCTTTATTATTGCATGGAGAGTCATTGGGGATGGTGCCACCCCCGCTTAGGGGGGTACACGTGCTAACGTGATTTTTTGCCAAACTTGTGTCCCCCTCGAAAACAAAATCGACAGGTCTTAGCGATTTTCCAAAAAAAAAAACTGAGCTGCCAGTAAATGCGTCTGTTTCGTTTTCGCAATGAAACTGATGTTGTCGCAAGACAACTGACCTTGGATGTAGCGACCCGCGACCCGGGCTACCGTATAGTTCTCAATCTGCAATTACAAGAAATTTCCATATCAAAAGCAGCAGCTATCCTTAACATCTCGCCTATTGCTGGGGCTGAGGCCGACTGTGAACGTGCACGGACTATTCAAATCCGTGAATGTGATATTTTGAATTCACTAGATGCCAGAAGATTGCCAGGCCAGGAATGAACAGAGCGGACGGAGAAAAAGAGCTGGATCGGAGATAAGGGGTTATCGAAGGCTGAATAGGAGCTGACTGTTCTTTTCTCAGCCTCTCCAACTCCATCCATAACGCAATTTAAATAGACATCACAAGAAGTGTCTTATCGTTATTTCCATTTGTACTTTAAGGAAACTTATTAAGACAACGCATAACAATAGGAAAGTAGTAGTCGTGGTATTTCCTATAATCATTTTCAAGTCAATTTAGGGATGCGATTTGTGAGACTGAAACCAAGAACTTGTTTGTCTAAAAAAAAATTCCAATCAAGACCCAAATAAACCAATGTCATGAGATGATCTTTTTCCATTACCAAAACACATAATCGTGGATAAACGAATAGCATGTGGTGCAAAGTGCAAAACTACTATTTACACTTGTAAATATATAACGCGGAGCCAATGAGGCCGGTTATCCGCCTTGGGTGAGGGGTTCGGTTTCTGCTGTTGTCATTGAGAAACTTCCTGATTTCTCGAATATATGTAAGGAAGTCTCGACCTTGGATGCTGAACACTCCCTCGTTTCGATCACTTGGCGTTCCGGCATCAACTGGCGAGCCCGAGATGAGCTTTTTAACATTCTAATCGCGTGTAATCACGGTAAAAAAGTGAGTTAGCGAAACGACATCAGCGTTGCTGCCCCGCCGGTGTTCGGGAGGAATTGCGAGATGGGAATTTGAATAAGTTTTCTCACGTGGAAATAGGAGGGAGTAGGGAGGGAAACGATGCCGACGACGATACTAGCAGGCGTTGTTAAACAGGCACGTGCAAACCTACCGTCCTCACCCAACTGGTTCATATGTAAATGCTCAACAAGAAGAAAAGAATAATTTTCAAGTTGTACGTCTACAATACAGTAAAATATTTCTATTTCCATAAACAATTAATACAACTGCATCGGAATAGTCAGTATACTTAACCTATATTTATTAGGCCAGATCTAAAATAAAATGTTTAATAAGCATTTCATATCCCAGTTTTAGAAAAGCCGAGTTCCCGATGTGAATAGCATCGTTTCACGCTCACCAACAACAACTCTAGTCCAAAACAAAATCCGCCAAATTCCTCCTTCGTTGAAACGGACAAAGTTTAGCAAGTATCTGTCGCTGTCGAACGAGCGGTCAATTGCAGAGGGTGAACCCGTTTCCCCTCTCCTTTTCGGTCCCCGCGGCTGGGAAGACGCGGTTTCCCGCTGCCATTTCGACCAACTTTGCAACTGTCTGCAAACTGAAGTCAAACGACCATGACCGACGGTCAACCACCAAAAATTCCCTCCTCAACCCACCGTTTCCTTAGTAAGGATTTCAAACTACCATACAATCAGTCTCTGAACACGCAGTTCTTTATACAGGATGGAAGTCATTTATCTAGCTTAGTAGAAATAAAACCTTGCAGATGCTGATAAAGGATAACATATACACTTACTCCTCAATCTTTATTATTATTATTATTATTATTATTATTATGATAATTGAGATGAGCAGAGTACACAGTACTATAAGCTCATGCAGTAAATATAGTGTACGGACACGTAACACAAATACATCAAATAGAAAAAAATAAAAAAAGACAGTTCATAGTTATAAAGTTTGTACACTCCTCCAGCTATCATACTGCACTTTGAAGCTATTAACTGAAGTAGCACCAACCACACTTTCAGGTAAACTATTCCAGGTGTTGAATATGCGGTTGGGAAGAAACCACTGTCGGACTGTTGTTTTAAATGGCTCCTTATGCAGTTTGAAGCTGTGTCCGCGTAGATTGCTGCGCGACAGACGGTATAGATGCATGAGGTTGGTGCCCATCAAACCATGAAGTATCCTGAACGTAACTATAAGATCGCCACGAAGTCTTCGCTCAGAGAATGAGGTCAAGTTGAATAATTCAAGGCGATCTTCATAGCTTGGTCTTCGTGCTCCAAAAGGGATACGAGTAGCCCGACGCTGTACTAATTCGACGAGATTTCTATCGCCCAGAAGCACAGTGTCCCATACCGGGCCAGCGAATTCAAGAATTGGCCTCACGAATGCCTTTTAAATGTAGGCGCAAGTGTTGACATCGGATCCTTTGTGTCTTCATAATCACGAAAACCGTTGCAAAGGCTTTTGGACTTTCGGCACTTTTTGCTTGTCTGTTGATATTTAATATAAAGTGTAAATAATGCATTTTATTAGACAATACAGTTCGTTGGGCAAGCGGAACATTATCGGATTAACAACAACGCGCCACACTTGACAGTCGGACGTTGATTCAATTTTTCCTTTTTGGCGACAGAATTTGTTCTGTCGGCCGTCATATTAAAATAATCCAGGTCACCCCGTCGCCATCGTCCTGAACGTGCCGCAAGGCTGAGCTTAGTTTCAGTTTGACCAACCCACATACACAGCAAATTAATTAATCTGATTCAGTTATTGCCGGTTGTGCTGCTAGCGAAACTTTTCGGCGTTGCTGAACTTCACTAAAATTAGCGAAATTACGAGAGTCGGATGCTCATTTTGCGCCGATTCCGAATGTTGCATACTGAAATAGAGGTGGATACCTGCGGGGCGCCTTACAGGGAAGTAGATCTCTCGCGACATTTATCGAACCTCAAGATGCATGACGACATTAAGATCTTTCATTCCCGTATAATTGGTGAAACAGTACCTATAGGCCATTTCGTGGTTTTTGGCAGATCACCACAAAACTACAGAAATTGCTCTCATACATCCATCTCCCTCGCAACATTCCATATTTGTTAAATAAAAGTATTTTTAGAAAGTGGATGGAAACAACGGTCATCTATCGCCTTATGTGTATGTGTGCAAGAACAAGTAACATCTTTATTTGATAAACGTCAAAAGCTGCCAGAAAAAATTATGAAACACTTCTAAGTACTAGCTATTCGATTCACTCATTTCGAGAATTGGATCCCAGATGTGACACATAGATATGTAACATTAGTGTAGATCAGGCTTCGAAACCGTAATTGGTGGCCGATTGATATTTACGGCCAGGTAGCTGGCAGCGGAGGGTCAGTTAGGAGAATTGATAGATGTGTTTGTAAACACTGGATGTAACGCACACTATTGAACGACATAACGAATCCTAAAATTTGAGGTATACATCACTTTCCGAGTAGTATCAGCCTCATCGATCAAACCAACTCATATACGAGGGTCTATTTCAAAAACTGTGACATATCAAAATAAAAAAAAAAGAATCATTGCTTCGTATTTTCAAGATATACGTACGTTTCAATAATGTGACCGTCGACGTGTTAGCAGAATATTTGAGCAATTTAAAAAATGAAGTAGTGGAACCAACTTGCGAATTCTATGTGATGACGTTTCAAAATATCAGTAAATTGGCATGGCAAGGCAAAGTTTTTTTGGAGTTCCTCTAATTAATAGTCAGGCCCGGAGTAAAATTTGTGCATTTTACGGTACCGATTTTAATTCAACAACGCCCGTGATTTTAGCGATAGATCGCGAGCTATTTCACAAATTCATATCGCAATATCAGAATCTGATTGTCGAAAAAACTTATCAGCCATTATAATCGTAGTAGAAAGATATTTCCTTATTTTTGCACAATTAATAAATAAATGACATGTGCGTGGATATTTGATATTAATTTTTGTAAGAGCATTCCACCATCGATCCAGGTCGTTAATTTTATTTCCGAGCTTGCTTTTGTATAATATCGAATCTCTTATCTATTGGTAATGACTAAAGATGTTCCGATTATAATATACAGGGTGGCCCATTCATACGTGGACGGAATATTACTCATAAACAAATACATTTTGGAAAAATCTATTTATGGCATGTTATACATGAAATTTGAGGGCACATTTCTAAAATATTGGCAATTATACAGGGTGTTCCAATTTTGACCTACATATCACAGTTGTGATTGAGGGGTTGCCGAAATGGAGGGTTTTTCTAGACAGAACACCTTATATCTCAGTAGCAAAACCCCATAGTAAGTCATATCAATTTTCTTCTTTTGAATTGATTTGTCCAAATATGCAATAAAATGTGAGACATTCCATTTGAAAAATCACAACTTTGATATGTAGGTCGAAATTGGGACACCCTAAATAATGGCCAATATTTTATAAATGTGCCTTCAAATGTCATGTATAACATCCCATAAATAGATTTTTCCAAAATGTATTTGTGTATTAGTAATATAACGTCCACACATGAATGGGCCACCTTGTATACGATAAATGTGATGTTTGTTCAGTTTCGGTATATCCTGCAATTGCAATTTGCCTGAAGCGATGATCCTTGTCGGTTGTTCATCCTTCGACAACATCAACATCGTCTGGCTGTCCATAGGTAAACAAGATCCAGCAGCGGATCAGTCGCTGGACCTTGTCTGGTGGTGTCGGTATGATGTCTGGCCAAACATGCGATCGTCGACCAAGGGATGTTTACGGCTGAAATTAGGGGCTTAATCGTCGACATAGCAGCTTAGGCTAATACCATCGCAGATATACAGGGTGACGCATCGAAAACGAAACAGACGCGTTTACTGGCAGCTCAGATTTTTTTTGGAAAAACACTCAGAGCCGTCGATTTTGTTTTCAATTAACATGTGTGTCAGGATACAACGCGAACTTCCTACATAAATAGCGTGCTCCTACTAATTTACATAAACTGACTTATAAATTATCGAAGCTTACTTGGAAATATTAACAAAACCATCTTCTTTTTGGTTTACCCAAAGTCTTCAACAAAGCAAATACATTTTCTGAGACCTGCACGTTGCATGTTCATATGTGTAATCATTTTTCCTTTTACCAATTTGAATTCCGAACGTGTAGCTTCATAAAGCCAAGCCTTTTTATATTTTGAATACATATAGTACACGGATTTGGTATGATCTGATATCCGCGAGTCGACCCTCGACCATTCGCTTTTTTACGATTCCATTTTCTAAATTATTCGTTCCAGGATAAGGCAAATGGACTGCGGCGGGATTTTCTACAAATATCCGTTTCCATTATGTTTCTCATTCCCCGTTTTATCTTATCCAATATAGGAAGATTACTATTCGACTGATACTGATTATTCAAGAATATGGGAATATTGAATTGGAGCTCAGAAGATGCGATTTTGAATAGTTCTGTGTAGACATAAATCAGCAAAACTGCCTTAGAATAGCGAGAATTATATACTAGGGGCCGTTTAAGTATTACGTAAGCAGATTTATTACAATTATTTACCCCCCCATCCCCCTTGTCAGCAAAAGTAAGCAAAGCTCTTACCCCCTCCCCCCATGCTTACGTAAACATTTGTCAATTAATGTATTGTTTTTTTTAATAATATAATTATAACGTTATGATTATAATTTGGAAAATAAGAAAATAGATTGACAATAGAGATTATATTTTACTGATACGGAATTCAACAGTAAAGGACAAAAATACTATATCTTACTAACATAACAGACTTATTTTAAATTTTTGGTACATATATTAAATTCAAATTAACAGTCTTCAATCCATGAAACCCGAATCCATGATTCTAAGTTTTCGATGACATTGGATTGCTTCGATTGCTACTCAGTATTGTAAGTTTGCTCGCTTTCATCGAATTTTGGAATGTCTGCCTCATTCTCATCGAGCCATTCATCATCATGGTGCTCTAAATTTTGAATAAATCACATCAGTTCATTAGCACGACGAGCAGCGACTCTTACAGGTCTAACTTTCGGTTCTAAAGCGAGTAGGGGAATTACCGCGCGCTGTTCACTAAACGTATGCATTATTTGCGGGAATCCCCGAAAATTCGTTTCGATTTCAAGCAAAGACAATGTGAACGTTACCATTCGTGTAAAGAAGTAAATAACTACCGATGACGTAATCACCATCTAGACTCCCCTACCCCCCATGTCATCCAAAATAAGCAAAGCAAAGACCCCCATAGTGCTTACTTGATACCTATATATAAATTAAAATTTTTATCTTACCCGTTACGACAACTTGTACTGCCAAGCTGTTCCTTAAAGCATCTAATCGCTTGGTGGCATCTTTTGGGGGTGCCACACATCTATACTCCCCACCTTCTTGGTAGAGCACGTTGTCTAGTCTCAGTTCTTGCGATGCGCCCAACGGCTCCAGTCTGCCACTGCCCGGTTCCACTCGGGTCCAACAGCCAGTCGTTCCTGGAAAAGCGATGATCTATTATCAAAACGTGGACAGTTCTCCGAAACAACCACACGAACAAAGGAAAACGTGCACTGGGCCCAATGAGAGGAAGACATCTTGTTGAATCGATCTTGAAATGGCTTTAAGCAGATTTTAGAAGGAACGGATACGCGGGTCAGTTGTCGGATCATTGCCACAGCCATACTACTCTCGAAACCTGCAGGTTTATCGTCCGACTCAATTTCCTTATCTCTAATGTGTCGAGAATTTGTATCTCATCAACTTGTGTATATGGTATATCCCCGGTTTCATTGTAAGGCAAGCAGTAGCAATTTGTCGGCGAATATTCGTGGTTTGGTCTGCCTCCATATCAGTAACGGTGGCTAATCACATGCGAAACCGGCCGACTGGGTCCCCTCCATCCTCACAGATAACGAAAATGGCTGTCGCGATACGACACAGGCGACTACTCCCCAGTCCCCACCGCCAGGCGCCGGCGTATCTAGAATTGGTGTGATATGAGAACAGCGACGACAATACCGCCGAATCACTTCTATTCAAGTATCTGTTTGCAAACGGAGGAAGTCACCGGTACTTTGGTTCGATGTATAGGAGTGATTGCAGAAGTAACAGCAAATAAGGTGCCTCAGGTGAATAAGGCCCACCTAACTTTAAAGCTAAACAACTCAGGTATTATATAAAAAAATCTAAAAAACGTAGTTCAGTCGAAAGCTTTTTTATTTAAGGTACGAATAAAAGATAAATAGTAACACAGAAATCAGCATGGAAATAAACGAAATTTTTTAAAAACTCTTGCCATGGGCCTTATTAAATTACCACAGTAATTTAAGGCTCGAAAATAAAATATTTCTTATGAAATTGTCAACAAAACTGAAAGTTTTTGGCATTTTTCAGCAGCTAAAATAAACAAAAAACATTTTATTACATAAACTTAAGAGATAATAACAATGGGCCTTATTAACCCCTGGAGCCACTTTTTGAGTTATTTCAAGATTTCTTATGTTAAGGCTTAAATGACATATCCTAAATCAGACTTTGGATTGGGAACTTTGGAAGTAGATTCGTTTAGAAGTATTGTACTTGAACGACTAAGACGTTTGATTCAATACAAATAGTCCATCAATATAGATCCTAGTTTACCTAATGATAACGATACTTATTCATCACAGTTTTGACAATAAAACAATTCCTTATGATTTTTGGTCAAACCTACGCATTCTTCGTGGTACCATATGTGACATTTAACACACTGTCTCATATCCGACACACGATTTTCCTTGCAAGCACAGCAAAACCAAGATTCTTCTGACGGAACTTTGCTTCTTTTTCTTTCATCACTATGAGATCATTGGTTTCCATCTTTAGTTTTCTTTTCTGTTTCTTTGGTTTTTCTTTTGTAATTTTTCAGTGTTGTTTTCTTTGTCTTCTCGTTTTCATTCAATGCTTCTCGTTCTTTGAATAGGTCTTTGGTAATTCGTTGGCCTTTATAATTAATAGCTTTTCTCCTAGGCTTATTTTTTGTTACAGGATAGTTCGGAGTTAGCAATAGCTCTTGAAAAGGAGACCTAAATTTGTTAGCTTTAAAGTTAGCTAAAGGTATGTTGTCATCGGAACTGAAACTATCGCTGTCTTCGATTTTTCCTTTAGAACAATATATATTATCCATGGGCAGTGATGATTTGTTTGATGCCAGTTTTGTTCTCTGCTGTACAATAGTCGTTTCACCAACTGTCTCGGATTCTGAACTATAAATTACATGACGACGATATATAGGAGACCTGTGATGTCTTGAAGTGGAAGGTTGTGGTGACTGCATCAGAGTGACAACGTTTCAACTAATGATCTGTATCTTCTTAGGTGTCGTTTCTACATTACTCAAGATCTTTTCAGATGACTGGATGATGTCTTTATGTTGTTGATTAGTATTAGCCGTTAAGGCATGCGGATCTGTGGCACTTTGGGCAGAACTTTTTTCAGGTTAATGTGGAGCTTGCTCTAAAAGAAATGGAGAATCGCCATTGTTCTGAGACTGTTCTTCTGGCTGATTAACACAATCTATATCGGATCCGACTGCAGCACTGGGTTCTGTTGGTGGCGGTAGCTCTGTTAAGATAGATGGAATATATGCCTCGTCAGGTAATATGCCCGGATTGAAAGGGTATAGGCCTGTAGGCCGAAAACCGTTTACTATATTTTCATGGGTGACCAGACCCATGTGAATATTGCATTAAAACTGGTTTTCGTTATGCGTCTTTCTGGATTTTGATACATGTATTTCAGAACCTCCTGATCCCAATAATGTTCAAAGAATTCATTAACGGATTTATCGAGGGGCTGTAGCTCACGAGTTGTGTTACTTGGGAGGCAATATAGTACTATGTGATGACGGTCTGCTTCCTCAGCAATCATATAATCTAAATAGGATGTCGCTGAATCGAAGATTAATAAAATTTTCCCTTGAACCTTATATTTTGCCAAATTTAGCCAGTCTTTGCCAGCAAGGCCAACGTTTTTGTTAAAATTATGTTTAAGTTCATATTGGAGGCATATCTGTCCAGCCTGTAAGTAGAAAAAATATGTTGCGTTGTATAAGAAAGGTAGGGTAAGCTCATGACCTATTTCAGTGAGCCTTATTAGTCGCTTAGCATTATTTTTATAAAACCATCAATTCACAACAAAAAGAGCTCTTATTTTCGATTAAAACCATAGAAATGATATACTATTGCAAAATTACGCTTCGTTATCGCTTAATAACAAATTAATAAGAATACCTACTCACATTTCTTCGTTATTAATAATTATAAATTGGAGTGGTGTAGCGCACTCTTGTCACAAATCGTTGGCTACTGGCAAGATGGCGGCGCGTGTCGGCCGCATCGCGGTGTATCTATCGGTGTTACGCATGTGCGAGTCCAGTTTGAACCCCGGGCCTTATTTGCCGCATGCACCTTACATCATATAAATACTTGCAGAATAAAACGAATATGCACGGTATCTCCACACCGGAAGCAATTGTAAGTTTTGGCGGAATTCTTCCTCGCGATCAACCGAAAGTTCGACAGGGATGCAAAAGTTCGCGCGCCGATCGGTTTTGTCGTCGTCAACTTTATTCGTCGGAATAAAACAAACTTTATTTGTCAGTTCCATCCTGCGATGCAAGTCGATGCGAGCGATGCCGAATAGCCTGGAGGGCCGCTTTTAGTGCTGCTCGTAAGCGCTGAAGCCGATGCCGGAAGTAGAATACGGAATGCATCGCAGCCATTCTGCCATTACGACAACCGATCTGAATAAATGTTTATTTCTTTTCGGATATAAGGTTGCCCTTTATATGCTCGCTATTCTAATGACAAAGAGTCATCAGTCACAAAATGCTATGTGTCCGAATCCGTGAGCTTTGTAACTGAAAGCTGTCAGGACTTTCTTTTTTGTAAATATCACTCTATCCTTCCAGTCGAATTTTTCATATTTGAATTTCGTATAAACTTTACTCTCTAGACTTTTTTAAGGACTGAAAATTTCCAAATGTATTGAGCTTAATATTTGTCTATTAGTTCCGAGTATCAAATTTAATATCGTAATTGTGAAAAGATGTTATGTACACTTTGAAGGGAACATTTCTAGTTTCTCCAATCGTTGTTGCAATACAATAAAAATCGCTTAAGCAAATTTGGGGAGTTGAATTGTATCATGATCATCAAAAAAAGCTGGGTCATTTTGAAGCAGAAAATGGGTCGCTAAGCGTCTCTTGATTTTAACGTTAAATTGACCTGGAATTGGGAATTAGGCAGGAGATGGAAGATCTCAGAATATTCCAGACCTCGTGTTTATATCTCTGTTGAATTTCTGATACGTTTTTGCAGTATGTAAAATATAAAGTATTTAGATAATATTGAAGTTGAAAGCATAAGCGTATAGTAACTCGATAAGTTCATTTCGCGTTGATCATCTCCCCTTAATGACTACCTTCACCTCCTGGTCTCGGAAGTAGCTCCTGCCGGCGCAAGTTCCTCCATTAAACACAACTTAGGTTATTAAAGGACTACGTAGACTTACCGCCGAACGACCGAAAACCTATCTCAATCGTTCCCCCTCCCCGCATACTCTCTCAAATTCTATTAGCCAATATTAGAAGTTTCGACAAGGATGCTTTTCGGATATTAGAGGGGATGCGGCGTCCGGGGTTTCGGGTTCGGGGTCGTCGTGTTAAAATTACCAGAACGACGCTGACGACTTGGGGTGTGTGGCTTGTTTGTCCCTATCGACATTGTTTTACGATTAGTTTCGTGGAGAGCCCAATTAGGAATTTGGAATTTGTAAACGGTTAATTTAACTTTTCAGGTCGTTACAACTATGATTATATGACGTCCGTCTTTGGGCACTTTGCCCTGAAAGGATCGCAATTTGTGTTTTTTCTGCAGGTTTACAGGTTGCCTAAAACTAAAAACTTTCTATGGCTTCTGCTAAAGATTATCTTATTAAGCTACATAAATACATAGTATGGCAATATATGTATATGGTAAATACAAAACCCTATGGATTTAAATCTAATATGTTTAAATGAGCAATTCGTTCCGATCACAAAATACAGGATGTTAGTTTTCTGTATATATGTATAAAACTAACATCCTGTACTTTGTGACCAATTGATGGAATCAATCATAACAAATAAATCTATAATATAATTGAGAGATTAAACGAACTTACCTAAGTGAAGTTTAATCCTAATTATATGAGCCTCGCCGGAATAAATAAGAATACGTGTAGTAGCTCTGCTTGCAGTCAAATCTCACACAGTTCAAAGCAAATTTTCTCACCCTGGATACAGTCCTGTCCCTTCGCCACTCCGTCGAACCCTCATACCTGTTGCATTGTTGCAACATATTGGGGAGGGTAGGGTAAAGGGCGGGAGCTTATTTATTCCGGCGAGGCTCATATAATTAGGATTAAACTTCACTTAGGTAAGTTCGTTTAATCTCTCAATTATATTGCGCCTCGCCTTCATAAATAAGAATACGTGTAGTAGTTCAAAGTAAGTTGCAACAATTTGTTTAGTATCATCAAGTTACATATGCGTAATTATATACATGTAAGAAACGGGGTAGATTTGATTTGGCTTTTACCCCAAAAAAATTCACGTCTATCCCCAATCAATACTTTATTCCGAGTACCACCATTTACTTCGCACAATTTGTTTGGCTGTAGGTACGTGACTGTCGTCATCTTCGCTACTACCTGCGAGGGATCGCAGGTAGTAGTCGTCCCCGAACCGATCCATGATACTCGAACCAGGGGGAGTCCTTGATCTAGATGACAGAGAGGACTCCGACGACTAAGACGATGAAGACAAAGACGACACTACTCTCCGATGTCGTTTCCGTACTGGGCTTCGGCTGCGGCGATATTCAATTTTCCGCAATCTCTTAGGAATGTCTCGAAGACAATTCATTACATCACCCAGATTTCCCGCACTTTCCGCGCTAGACTCATGTGAGGCCGCGGTGACTTCGCTTAATTGACCTCCCGGGCATGACACCCACAATTTGAAAAAATCCCGGCACCAAGGTACGCACCAACCGGAAACGAACCGCTCGATTCGACACACAAACAAAGTATGAGGGTTCGACGGAGTGGCGAAGGGACAGGACTGTATCCAAGGTGAGAAAATTTGCTTTGAACTGTGTGAGATTTGACTGCAAGCAGAGCTACTACACGTATTCTTATTTATGAAGGCGAGGCACAATATAATGAAATATTACCTCTACACTTTGAGATAGACCATAATATTTCCTGATCAGTAAAGAGAAACTTTTTTTTTCTAATATTTCTAATACTCATAGGTACCTAAAATGATTTTGTCATTCACCATAAAAAAAAAATTTAGTAGATTGGATTTATTCTTAGTCGCCGCTTGCAATTCTTCTTCGATTCTCTTAGATACAATAATATCTAGTTCCTTGTCGGATTTTGCTTGTAATTTGTAATTTCGCCACACTTCATTAACTAACTTTTGTAGATTTTGTACTTTCGTACTTGTATGAGATTTTTTAAAACTTTCAAACAATTTTCGGTATAACTTGGATTCGTCTATGTGAAACGACATCTTATTTAAACATTAAACTTTGGCTAATGGAATCAATGGTAACACAAATGTTAACTTGCTTTACTATGCTTACAATACGTCTACTCGCTATATTATCCAAACGAAACAATACACTGATGGAGGAAATTTAGACAAGTGAAAACCGCGCGGTAATTCCCCTACTCGGTTCTAAAGCTAGTAGGGGAATTACCGCGCGTTGTTCACTAAACGTATGCATTATTTGCGGGAATCCCCGAAAATGCGTTTCGTTTTCAAGCAAAGGCAATGTGAGGGTTGCCAATCGTGTAAAAAAGTAAACAAATACCGATAACGTAATCATCATCTAGACTCCCCTACCCCCCACGTCATCCAAAATAAGCAAAGACCCCCCTGCCCCCCCCAGAGTGCTCACGTAATACTTGAACGGCCCCTATATCCTCTTTGACAATTTTAGATAAAAACCGATAAACACTTCCAATATATGATTTTCTATTAGCAAGCATGACCAAGTAAAAATTATTTAACCATAAAAAACTACCCAATTTGAAATAAAGAGTAGTCGAAAATGAACGATATGGCTGAAATTGTTCATATTTTTTCACATATATATTGTAACTTATAAAAAGCTTTTTTTCTGGAAGGTCATATACAAAAGTTGGAGGGGGTCAATTTCTAGCCGAACACCCCTGTATACGTCACACGGCCGCGCACCGCCGAGCAAAGCAACTGCAGCAATTTAGAATAACTGCCATGTACGTAAACATTCCCAGCGTCTCCCGAAGTACCGCCGTACCGAGGCCGAGGATGCACGCAGTTACTTAAATGTGCCTGTCGGTCGTTGGGCGTTGGGCGTTGGGCGTGTTGAAAAACAGGACAACTTCTGTATAGAGCGGAGGGTGGAAACGGCAACGTCCCGGGCGCGTCTTGCATACGTAAGCGACCAACTTGTAAACTTGGGATGAGTTTGTTTTGTGTGTGGGACCCGTCGACGTTTCTGTTTATCTTCCTTAGTAGGTCTTACCTACTTCTCGCTCGCCCATATACACAGCTAGTAAGAGCAGTTCAGCAAACTGCGACGGTGGCTTTACTTACGCTGCTGCTGGTGCTGTTTTGCAAATCTCCGCACTCGCTTCACTCGTCTCGGATTTTACCTCGCGGACTCGGATAGAGTTTTATTCAAAGCAGCCAAAAGGATTATTCACATGAATAGAGACTACGTAAACAACATCCGTTTGAATATTGGATACACGGTAAAGCTGTGACTATTCATACGGCACTTATGCTAGGAAGGTGTAAGTAGTCACTCTGGCGAGGAAGAAGTCTAGAAACGGAAGAATAGTGTACATTACATGCCTACAATGCAAGGAGTAAAACACGACTGTAGCCGATAATTGTTTTTTTTTGTTTTTTAGTGCAAATGTACATTTTCTATAATATAATTTCTAGCAAATGTGTGAGTATTATTCTGAGTTTTGAATACCTTTTTCAATATGCACTGCCGGTGGTACACGATGGCTTCGATGATTCTTTTTTTTATTATAGCCGTAGGGGCCACTAAGAGAAAGGCTAACTTCAGAACACATCTCTACATCTCGTAAAGATTGTCCAGACCAACCGATACTACTACTACCTTATTTTATAAAGTACCCTCTCGACAAGTATTTCAGTGCGGACCTGTATTTGATCGTGAGGTCTTGGACCACCGGCATGCCGTCCCCTGTGAGGTCTTAAGTCACCTGATTCACGAGCCCGTTGTACTACATTAACAAAGGCACGAGGGGTTGGTTGCACTCGATTAAGAAACCGATCCGCATAAACATGTGCCATTTTTTATTTCGTTTGAGCCACGCAACAGACACCACTATTCACTCACGCGTTACCGACTGACACTGACTGTATGTATAACTGAACTGAATAAAATAATTGTAAAAACATCGTTCCAAATTCTTTCGCTTTTTTGTTTCCGATGCGATGAACCGTTAAGGCGGATTATATCCGTTGTTGCCAAACACGAGCACATAATATTATTATTGAGACAGGGCGGTACTCAAACTTCCAAAGGGCTATAACTTTGTTACTTTAATTTTACCAGAAAAATGGTAAAGGAAAAAAACATTTCTTTTGATCAGATCTACTCATTGTTAAAATAAATGACTCAACTTCGAAGTCACCCTATATATATAGACTTTGAAGTTGAGTCATTAATTTTCAGATAATGATTGTAGAAGGAAGATAAACCAAAATATGTGTGTAAAAATAAAAAAAAAATTAAAAAAAAATGTTTACCTTGTTTTATAAAGTATCCTTCCGACAAGTATTTCAGTGCGGACCTGTATTTGATCGTGAGGTCCCCTGTGAGGTCTTAAGTCACCTGATTCACGAGCCCGTTGTACTACATTAACAAAGGCACGAGGGGTTGGTTGCACTCGATTGGGAAACCGATCCGCATAAACATGTGCCATTTTTTATTTCGTTTGAGCCACGCAACAGACACCACTATTCACTCACGCGTTACCGACTGACACTGACTGTATACAACTGAATAAAATAATTGTAAAAACATCGTTCCAAATTCTTTCGCTTTTTTGTTTCCGATGCGATGAACCGATAAGGCGGATTATATCCGTTGTTGCCAAACACGAGCACATAATATTATTATTGAGACAGGGCGGTACTCAAACTTCCAAAGGGCTATAACTTTGTTACTTTAATTTTACCAGAAAAATGGTAAAGGAAAAAAACATTTCTTTTGATCAAATCTACTCACTGTTAAAATAAATGACTCAACTTCGAAGTCACCCTGTATATATTCGTAATCGTATAACGTGAAGCTGTTGTCATCGTTTGTCGTGTGCAGTAATCCGATGGGGTTGATTTTAAGGTAAAACGGTTCGCGATACGGGGAACGATGAGTGCCGGTAGTGTAGTGCCGATGCGATGGCTTCCGGCTCATTAGCCGTTCTTCCCTAATTCCAGCTCCGTTATATCACATCCGCTCGATCGGTATGCGGCTAAACGCGGGCCCGTTCCACGCAAAGTTCCCTCGTTAAACACAACTCACCCTCAGCCTTTCGACCTCATCTCCGCTGCTCCACGCTTATTAAGCAACGCGACCACCTCCACATACCAAACAACCATCCTATCCCAATCGCTATGACTGTATTACCGACCAGCCCTGCACTCTGCTCCCTATTACAAGTTACGATACTTTGGGTCTCCGGCGATGTGGCTTTTGCTCAATTTGGTTCGGAGGTTAATCGCCTACCAACGGCACAATATCGTTTTGGCCAAATTTCCACGGTTCGTTTCCCTACTGATGAGAGCGATTACATGATGCGTCGAAACATGATTAGGGATGAACAATCCATACATGCACAAACCATGGAATTGAACAGTCAAAAGGAACGTATTAAAGTCTCAGAAGAACGACTGAATATACGAAAGCGGTCTGATGTAGTACTTAGCCTACAAAAGAAACGGTCAAAATTTTGGAAAAAAGACGATTTATTTTTCAACGTAGTCTCCTTTTAGCTCAATACACTAGACTCAGAGATGCTCCAATTTCTTTGACCCGTCTGAAAAATACGTTTTCTTCAACTTGATTTTTTGGCAATCATTTAGTTTTTCTTACTTGGAAATTTGACCGGTGAAATGTATTTGGAATTACTGGAAGACGCCATAGATCCTGCATTAACAGCCATAATTGAAAATCAGAATAATCGGCGGTACATTGCGAATAGGTTGATGTTCCAACAGGATCGTGCCCCACCACATTACGCATTACGTGTTCGACAATATTTAGATCAGACGTTTCCAGATCGATGGGTTGGTAGAAAAGGTGCCATTGAATGGCCCCCAAGATCGCCAGATTTATGACCTTTGCATTGCTTTATGTGGGGTCATTTAAAAAGCAAAATCTATCCTACTCAGCCAACATCATTAGAAGACCTGCGACAAAGAATTGTGAATGAGTGCCTTCAAATTACTCCTCAAATATTGCAAAATGTGCGGCAACGTTTTTAGCAAAATCTTTATTATTGCATGGAGATTCATGGTGGCCATTTTATATCATTATAAAGGGAATTGAAAGACCTTTAAAATAAGGTATCACTCGACCCCCCTTTCCTTTTAAGATTTTGGGGGTGGTCTCACCTCCGCTTAGGGGGCTGCACGTGCTAACGTGATTTTTTGCCAAACTTGTGTCTCCCTCGAAAACAAAATCGACGGGTCTGAGCGTTTTTCAAAAAAAAAAACTGAGCTGCCAGTAAATGCGTCTGTTTCGTTTTCGATGAGCCACCTTGTATAAAAAAACTCACCTGGTGGACAGGCCAGCTGTACCGCACCTCCAAGCGAAACTTCGACTTGTCTCCCCGTCGAGCTCAATTCGCTGACGTCAAAGTCCGGCTCTGATGTTACGTCTACGTCATCTGGAACATACGGGGAAAAATCAGGTTTCTTAAGTGAAATTAAAAAGGCTCATAAAGTTTACAAAACTCTCAAAATATATTTTCTGGAAAACGTATCGACCTGCCGACTCAGAAATTTCTTCTTCCGACAGTCTGTTTTCAAATATTCTGCGAAAAGATATTTTCTTTTTTCGTACGTTTCCATCGTTTCGGTGGAACACCGAATACTGATCTGTAAACTATCCGTTTGGCAGAAGCCGGCACAGTGGAGGATCCGCGATCATTAAGCATTGTTTAATTATAAAGTGGAACCTTTAATGGCAATTTGATATGCCATAAAACTGCAGCAAGCGTGCACCATAAAAGAGAATTTATCGTCGTACTGTCTGTTGGTAAAAAATCGTGCGAGATATAGTGTTCGCTCGCCGTAAATTAATTTTATAAAGTTCCTCGCAGCCGCTGCCACCTCGAATAGACGCCACGACGCGTCCTTCATTTTAAACTCACTATTTACGACTTTTATCGTTTGCTCCGGGACAAATAACAGCTTTTTCCTTCAGCAGCAACCGCATCGAACTCGTACTTGTATGAATGTTTGAAAGATCCTAATACACTAGAAACAGTTTTCGATGTGCTTTTTAAAAGTAGAACTGGTTACAGTTTTTTATACGGATCGTACCTTGAACATTCAAACCAAAATAAGCAAAGCAACGACCCTCCCGCCCCCCCATAGTGCTCACGTAATACTTGAACGGCCCCTAACATACTAGAAATTATATCTAATATTCAATCTAAATAAAAATATGAGAGGATATGATTATATTTCAAGCAAATAGAGTCTCACTACAAGGTTCACAGGTTCCGGTCTGCTAAATTTTTCCAGTAAACACGAGTAGCATGTAGGAACTTCTATATTTTCCTTTAGTAATTTTACCGGAAAGTCCGTGTTTACAAAGATTTTATCAAACTGATGAAATGAGGAACGTAGTTATTCCAGTTCCGTTTCTTTTAGATATTGTATTTCTCCTATAATAAAGTAAATATTTTCTCAAGAAATTCTATACGCCAGAAACACGTAATGGCAAGCGCGTTATTTGAACATTACGACAGACAACTTCATCGTATTATTTTTTGAACATTTAAACTTAGACACTAATTTAGCCTATCTGCGAGGGTTGTTTCAAAAGTGTGGTTCCTACATTTTTTTCAAACGCAAGGGATTTTTTATTTGAAAAAACGAATGTATCATTGGAAACAATGATCTTTAAGCTACCGCGATTTCTTTTAGACCTGGAATCCACTTCTTCACTAGCGCCACAAGGAACTCCGCTGCCGTTCCGCTTGGAAACTTGGTAACTATATACTAGTTGTAAGTTGTAACTCTTCGTCCGTTTTGAACCGCCAACCACTTAGGTGCACCGTCAGTTCAGGAAACGCAATGTTAGGGCTGTAAGGGGGATGAATTTCCAGCCAAATGGCTCGATTCAGTTCTTCGTTTGTTGTGAGACATGACAATGTGCATTTTCGTCTAGTCCAGTCTTACGCTCTGGAGAGTTTTCTTCTACGGCGATTTTGGATTGCCCGTCTCAGCTTTTTCAGAAGCCTCGGAAATTTCAACCACATGAAAGATCGATGGCCTTTTGCTTCGTTGCTCATCGTGGATGTCTGTGCGGCCGTTACAGCTTTAGGAACCTTATCTTTGAAACAGCCCTCGTACATACGAAAACTGCATAGGAGCTGTCTAAGATCTAAACGCGGTCGTTCATACTTACATCTGACATTGAGGAAGTACCCTATGCTCGAGAACCTGCCCAACTGATGCCTAGTGACGCATTTGTACCAGCCGCTGTGCTCCCGCCTTATTTCGGAAAAGTTGAGGTGGCCTTCTGGGGTTTGCTGCACCGGGGGTTCGTCGTCGTCCTTCAGCCAGACGGGGGCAGCCCTGGGATTCGCGTCCACTTCGCATTTCAAGGACACCGGCATCCCTTCGCGAATTGGGATGCCGAAACCGGGCTCGCGACTTATCGCGAACGACGGGGGATCTGCAACAAAATAAATTCATTAACAAAGTTTTCGAGACGCGTAATTTTATGTATCTGTCCCACAAATTATCTATAATATCTAGCGCTCTGTCTTATTTCGATAGATCTCACACTTTTGATAATGAATAGTTGGTATACCTTCATCCGATATCCGAGAGATTAAGCTGATGAGTAGCCAAAAAGCGCGAAACAGCTATTCATGGTTTCATCGTTCATCACATCATATAACGCGAGGTCAGTCTGTATTTACCGTCTTCCTCGTTTCCCCTGTCGCCCTGTCTTGTTGCTTCCCATCTGTCGCACAAAACCGACCTTCTCCTACAGCAATCTGCAGTATCCTCTCGAGATTGCTGCCCTACTAGATTTCGAATTCATTAAGAGGTATATTCCCTTACGTCCATAGGGAATATTGTTCAGACGGTATTATTGTTTGTGCTTTACTTGTCCTTAACTTACTATTATTAGTTTAGAGTTTCTCCCGTTTGACACGTGATTATATTCGAGTTGGTTTAATCAAATTATCATCTTAGTTGATGTAGACCTGAGGTTAAAAGAGGTATTGAATGTCGTGAATCGACCACAATCACCACAATCTTACTAATTTTTATAATCTAATCTAAAACGTTTTTAAATTGGGTAATTAACAAATAAATGTCATTAGGTTTTTCTAAGTTAAGCCCAAACTTGTAGTCAGTAAGTAAGTAAGTAAGTTTCATTAAATTAAATATTTAAACACGCATGACAACAGCGCGTCTTTCATCACTCTTATCGAACCGGCAATCGATCGCGAACGGTAACAGTGGTTAGTTATCGTTTTGCATAGAAGGCGTGTTGTTTTGTTTTTGTTCACGTACGTCGTCGTATTTATTTACAATGCTCTCAAATCAAGAGTTCGCCGACATGTTGTTAGTTTACGGTGAAGCTCATCAGAATTCAAATCTTGCAGCTCAAATTTATCGCGATAGATTTCGTCAACGGGTACACCCAAACAGGACATTTGTGCAAATGTACCAAAGACTTCGAGATACAGGATGTGTTCAGCCCACTAATATTGGAAGACAGGTTACTGTAGAGCAGGAGGAACAAATTTTAAATATCGTGGAAATCAATACAGATATCAGCACTCGGGAATTAGACCGCCGCGTAGGACTATCGGATTCCATAATCCAAAGAAACCTACGGGAAAATTTGCTTTATCCCTACCATGTACAACGAGTGCAGGCCTTGTTACCAAAAGAGCAAACCAACATTTTTTGAGTGGTTTTTGCACAAAAACATTGGAAATCCGGATTTTTTTAAAAACACTCTAGTGACGGACGAATGTACTTTTACGCGAGACGCGATATTAAATTTCCATAGTACTCACACGTGGGCCCAAGAAAATTCTCATACCACACCAACGTTTGAAAATAAATATTTGGGCGGGTATTCTTGACGATCAGGTAATTGGCCCTTTCGAGTTACCCCCAAAGTTGTCAGGACATTAACTGTTTCACAACTAGTTTGAAACGTTGATTTTGAAGATTGTCATCGAAGTGTCTGAAAGCCCTATTTCAAGTAGTAGATGGGACGTTGGAGGCCTCTTGTTAATCTTAGCCAAAAGGTGTTGAAATAAACTTTCAAGACTCTCAACGCAGGATTTCTATTCTACTTCTGTTCTATCTGTGTACGCAATATACCCCAGAAACAAGGTTTCTGGATATGCAAGAATTTCGATACGAACACCATCTGCTAAGGTAACGGAGGGTGAAAAGGAAACGAGGGTAGGCTGGCCTTAGACGCTCGTCGGCGCTACTTTAAAAGAGGCGAGGATGACTGCGGGTGCGTACCGAGATAACAGAGTCGGATTTCGATTAGCGACCTAGCCGGTAAATCGTTTCCTATTTTGGTACTCAGCAAGTGATCATTTAGTATTGTTCTACCCTTGTTACTGTTAGTCGATATTGTATTGTTGAATTGTCGTGCTGTACTCTTGTTGGTGTGATTGTTCCTGAGTGCCTTTTTTTATCAAGGTTATCTGAATACGTCCTTTCTTAGTCCGTACATTGCGCCGCAACGCTTGCGTTGGCAGCCCGACACAGTAGACAAAATTCGACCAAAATACGATTTGTAGAGGTTTGCGCGCTTCGAAATTGACGCTTTATTGTTTCATATTTTTGGATGAAATTTTCAGTGTGCTGAAAACAAAACCCCACAATGCTATAGAGCCACTTTTTCATTTTTTTCACTAGGTTCTTTTAAAAAAAATCGCGAAGTAGAACAAAAAAAGTGCGCCCTTCAACCCATCATAAAAGTTGTGCAAAAACAAAATTTCAAAAAGTGCTCCTATCGCACCCTGGGCAATTATCTTCTCAACAAACTGTATGAAAGTCATTCAAAAATATTGAAAAATGGAGTGTCAGTTTCAAAGCAGTTGAACCACTGTAAATGACTTGAAACTCACTGCGTCGGAGCCGCTTCAAATAAAAATTCAATTTTCGTTTTCTGTTGTTACAACGTCGGTGAACTACGGATTTCAAACGTACCATAAAAAAACTTAATTTGTTTGGAGTAGAAAATATAGTTTCTGCGTCCTTCCTACATTTGCAACTGTATTCGACTGAGTCCGATTTCAAAGCCAACCATTCTAATGTCCCGTATAAACGCCAAATTCCATGAGACATTTCATGTCAGCGTCACCAGTGTCATATATGACGCAAAATTGATTGTACCTTCACGAAGAGGCGAATAATTTTGTGTAGATTTCGAAGAAAATTTTCCGTCAGCATACAAAAATGGATACCTCTTTCAGTTATAATTACCCGTTAAAACCAGCTGCAAATTTGATGAACAAACAAAAGGAGGCCGCAGAAGAGGAAAATAGAGAATACATGCGACGGTTTCAACATTATAATTATTACTATCGCAAGGCGTACAAGAATACTGGAGTGCAAGGAAATTTGGAAGATGATCAGAATCAAGCAAAGAAGGGCTCGGAAGGCTTGAAGGATAACGAAGCGGAGGTCGAATTGTGGACCACCAATTTCGAAGATGATCTCTATTCGAAAGACCAACTACCTGGACAGTATTCGTGCTCGCTCTTTAACCATCAGCTTGTGAGGGAAGAATTGTTTCAGCAGAATCTGCTGGCCAAACAAATGTTGTACAGATATTTTTATGATGGACAACGCAAGATACAGGATGACAATAAGCAAAAAGGAAAAGAAGAGGCTAAAGAAGAAGAAAATAGGCAAAAGATACAGGAAATGTGTGACAATATCGTAAGTATAAGCATAGACACTTTTGTATGTAGCTACAATTATTGGAACGTATTGTATATTTTAAGGTGAGAGACACAGTAAGCAAAATAAGCAACGAAGCAAAGGCCTGCATCCGAACAATGTCCAGCATTTTGAACATGTATATGAAAAAAGACAAAAGCGGTCAAATCTGCATCAAGCCTTCTGATATGTACGTGCCTTTAGCAAATTCGACGGAGATCGTCAAGTCTATGACCTCAGTGAAATTCATACGGCCTTACAAATACCATAAGGCGTACTTAGAAAGTCTAGCGGACGTTGATCGACTGATAAAGCAGACTTCGCATCCGAAAAATATGAAAATCTGTTTGAAAGACGAGGCTTTGCAGGTCGGATTGTCGAAAGAATTCATAAGCGCTAGATCGCCTGAAGATTCTCAGCATAGGATCTTGTTCCGAAATAACAGCGTCAATAACGACAGTAGCTGCTCTTTGGCGAACGGAGACATGAACGGTCCTAAGAAATCTGACGAGTACTTGAATTTGTATGGGGTGGAGTATTTCAAAAACAGAGCTCGCAAAGGACCCGGCTCAAACTGCTCGTTCGATAAAAGGTTCAAGTTTTTAGAAAGCCTAACGAACTTGTCTGTGAGCGAGACAGAATACAAAAAGTGGTTGAGGCGTAACAACTTCACAAAATACGTGACTTGCTCCGTAAGGGCGTCAACAGGTAGTAGCTCAGAAAAACTTACCTTAATTCCGGAAACCGTGAAAAGCGTAAAGAAGCTGACTCGGAGGTCGAAAGTGAGACGGAAGAGAAGCGACGTGTTGGATCATGCCTGTCGAACGATCATCTATGAACACACCGTCGTACTGAACTTTATAGACCTCATCAACTATATCAGGCTCAGAAGACGCAAAGGACTCACACCCTCCGACAGGGTATTGCAAGTTATTTTTTTCTTATTGTGTTATTTCGCTTTGACAGTTGTCAACAGCTGCTCTGTTATGACTGGTCTAGATCGCTGGTCGAAATAAACGTTGAAACAAAATCGAGTATTTTAACTAATTCCATCAGCATGGCTGAAATCCAAGACGAATTATTTGCAGACTTTATTAAAATAAAGGAAAAAGTTTTATTATTTTGTTTTGGAATTGATTCTAAATTTCTTCACCCCTCGACGTTGGCGACGAAGTATCTTAGTTCTGAAAATGTTTGAAAATGAGACATCGCAATCCGACAATCCGTCGGTCTTTGCAGTCATGAATACGCTACAATACTTAATCTGTTCAAGGAAACTTATAGCTGATTATATCGATAGATCTGCATCGAATTTTAATTACGCTTTCTTTGCTCAAAGTCGTTTAAAACAGATCAGTAGGAAGCACATGTGAGATACCTTTAACAAATCGTATCATTCAGTCTTATAAATTTTCAATTTTGTTTGATATTGAATATCTAAAGAAACTGAAAAAGCGAAAAAAAATTTTCGTTCCCCCCCAGGATCGAACTATACTAATCGAGCATCTAACCACTAGACCAAATAATCGGTTGTGAAATAGTTTCAGAAACATCTACACAAGCGTGCCAAACAACGGCCAACTAGATTACGCCGAGAGATCGAGAGAGCTGCCGAGCTGAAACGATTTTGTCCGATGTGAGAGGCTGGCCAGCCGTCGCGCAACGACCGACGTACACTGCAACAGCGCAATTGTGCACCAGTTGGGGACATTTTAGTAGATCTGCTACTTTCCCCAATGTTGTAATTAAGGATGCCGTGTTATTCGAAATGCAATTAAAACAAATAAAAAAATGTTCCGTTGAATAAGGGTAAACATTTCTAGTCAATGGGCTGGAGCGCTTAAAATGATAAAAGTGCTATTTTTTGCAGCCTATGCGTAGACGTGAAGAATCATACTACCTGATGGTATTGTTGTATATATAAAATATACATATACAATTAAATAAATAAGATTTTTAACTTCAAAGTTTCTAAACGCAAAATTTCTAATCTCGACGCCCGTTGTTCGAAGCGAACGAAACTGGGTACAATATGGTATTTTCAGACTTTGATTTTGACTATGGCTATCAAAAATGCTAAACTGTAATTGGCCTAAAAAAATGGAATTTTTGGGCGAACAACTCATGTAAAATACATAACATTTGTGATCTACGTGGCTGATTTATATGGTAAGGGAGTTGGGATTGCATATACAGAAGAATATTAAAAATATTTTTGCATAACAGCTACTCATACATTGTGATTACCCTAATGAAGCAATTATTATGTCTACAGAGTTTTTTTTTTAATTTTTACCATCAATAAGACAGTCTAACAAGAGATGTTATTCGGCTCTAAGCCACGATTTGTGTTGATTTGGGTATAAAAGTACTCCACCGTTTTTTCTTCCTTGCCTCGGTTCACGTGACCAGAATCCTGTCCATTGTAAAAAGTTGAGATCCTCATGAATGTGAACCTTTTCTACGGCAACGCTTCGTTCTTTTTTTCACGTGGGACGGTCGAGAAATTGAATCCGACATTCCACGTAGCGAACAAAGGATTGAAGAATAAAGTTTTTCTAAAGCCAGCCTGAGCCGACGCAGGGCAGGGTTTCGAGACGTACCCCGAACCACATTCAAATGAATGCTAATTCGAGGTTTTGTTGCCGAACGAGCACATCTTGAATATATATGACTTTTTTAAATCTGACTAATTCGATCGCTCTATGCCTGTCTAGATACACGACCTTTAGATATGAGCAAAATCCAACTGGAGTTTGCTCAAGTACAATTATTGTAAATTTCACACATTGAAACATGCTGAATTTTTCTGAATAGTCTCTCGTGACCCTATTCTTTAATAACTAAAATCAACTATGCAACTTCTGAATCGCATATTACGGTTAGCTCTTCTTTTCCAGACAAGCCATAGAAGAAGGGTTATGTTTTTCCCGCCTAGTTTACTATGCATCTGTCATATTCTACTGCCCAAACGGTCTGATCTATTTTGACATTTATGGTGTCCGTGTTGATAGTACAATTAAACATTCATTCTTATCAGGTACTGCAGTCACGTCGACCACCGTGTCAGACATTGGGAACTAACACTGAATTATTCAAATGCTGCTGTGTTGTATTTCCGAAATTTGATTTACAAAAATTAAAATCATATTGAGAACTTGTGTCAGGAATCATATCATCCTGAAAAAGCCTTAAAGGATCCTGGTGCCGAATAGGGGGTGAATAATTTGTGAAAAACTAGTCACCTGGGATCACTCGTGAACCCTAGTACTAAAATGACATTGGATTCCGAATCTATGCACTCGATTCACCTAGACAGCAAGCTTCTATAAAGATCATAGACGCGCAACAATTTCGGAGAATATAATCAGGTAAAATTATACTTTGCAAGTTCACCTTGATGTCGGCCTCTTGTCGTGTGGTGACACAATGGTGCAGATAAAAGAGCTCACAGAAAAGTTCGCATTCAAGTATCGTCTTCGTATATGTGTATTATTTTCGCATGATCCGCAGCTGCAAGCGAGTCCGTACCGAAGATGCAACGCCATCTTAATGGAAGAATAATCCAGTTGATCCTCATTGTGGCGCACAGCATAGCAATAGCGCAACAGCGCTAGTCAATTTTAAACCTGCACAGCATCAGATCCCGAATGGGAGACGCTCGGGATGGATGTAATTCGAAAAGAAAAAGACGCAAGGGAGACTCTGTGGCCGCGTGATCCTATCTCTCTATTCTCCTACAGCCGTCGCGTTGCTGGTTCATCTGAAACATGTCCGGAATTGTAAAGAGCTACGAGAGCAGTCCTTCTCTCAACTTCCATTTCTCACTTTTGTAGTACGGTCTCTCTAGCCCTACACCACTAGAGATGTTTATGGCTTGTTCAAATTCGGAGCTGGTCATGCTGAGCTACGATTATGCTTCAGGATTCAAAATACTCATGAAGAGCTATTATAAATAGTTATCAAATATTTCTACATCCTAACCGCAATGGAATGATGCTGCACAGTTAGGTCGACACGTTGCTGCAATCTGAGGATTTTTTTTATAATGAACATCTCAACTTGTGGATCTAACAGAAAAAAAAAACAACTTCTATAAATAAATCCAATGCCTGTGAGACTACACTTTGAATAAAGCACGGTAGGATTCTAATTTCTGGTTCAAACTGTGCTGTTAACCCACTTGTACTATTGATACCCGACATAATAATTGAAAATTTACTCTGTAAATGTTAGCGTCTCATATGGATGGGGCTGTAGCCAACCCATATATGAGACTCTAACATTTCCAAAGTAGATTCCAAATTATTTCTGAGAAGAAAAACATAGCTGTGACAAATTATTATAGATGGCCCTACGGTGTATCATTCCGTCTCAGATAATTTTTTCGACGTCGAAATACAGTATCAGGTTGGCTGACTTGAGCGCCACAATTAATATGAATGAAAATAAACAGAATTTTTGGTATTCGATCTTCTACACGAAACATTTTTTGTAAATAACTGGGGATAACATTCTAAAAACTAAATCAATCAGTGGCGAGTAGACCACGTCTACTATACCTTCAGGATCGACAGCTTCTAGCGGTCACAGTGATGATTGGGCTATCGACGGCGAACTGCTGGATGGAGCTGCTTACTTCGATGTAAAATTCTATATTTCCCGTACTATTTCAGCCGTCGATTTCATAATTCAGGTCACAGTAATAATTCAAAATCCAATCCGTCCGGGTGTTGGAGTCGTTGCAGAAGCAGAGCAGAGACAACATCGTCATTGGCTTTGTTCACCGCACCGTGGCGGAAATTTAATGAATTCCTCTTCGCGAAACACCAACGACGATGACGACGACCCTGCTTCTTTGTATCCTTCAGTCTGATCAGCATTCATGATTATATCGCTGACATGTTCAGAGGATAGAAATCATTTCTGCAGTTTTTATTTCATTAACACGCATTCAAACTTGGAGATGAATGAGACACGGGTACTGGGTGGTGACTTGAGAAGCAATCAAAAAATGCGAATTTTTTTCTCCGATACTGGATTTTTGTTTGGGGTACATACGTGCTGCATATCTATAACGAATGAAGAAGAAACCGACATAATATAATAAGTAAGCCGTAGTGAAATTGTAAAGCACTCACTCGGAGGGTTTACCGATGAAATAACTATACGTTCTTCGCTTTACGAAGGTTTATAACAGAAAAATGTAGGGTACAATACTTTGTATATACGTGAACAACAATGTCTGTCTCTCGTGGCACCATCATCCCCTCTTCTTCTTGCGTCACCGGTTGGTAACAAAAAAACCTGTAGATTTCCCGCCCGGTCGGTAACGTAGGGTAACCGCCTGGCCAGTAGCAAACGGTTGATGCGTTGAAGCGCCGCTCACTAGATGGCGCGAGAAGTACGGTGGGTGAGCTTAACAGAAATGTTGTCCAGAATGATCATGCTGCGAACCAATACGATGCAGCGTTCTATTCCTATTGGAAATCACTCGATTATTGGCCGACCGCCGGGCTGAGACTAATTTAAAAGACAAACAGATAACTTGCAACCACAGACTAAGTATAACAGAGCTCTATCGACTACGCTCTCAGCCGAACTGTACACACTATTCAGTGACGTACTTTGTACTCCAACCGCTAACAGAATAAAATAGGATTTATTGAGCTTCAGGCTATTTGATACAGTAACAAATATCATTTACAAAAGTTCTGATAAATTCACATTTCACAAAACCAAAATAATCTTCTTCCAAAGACACTATCATCCATGAATGCAAAAGTTTGTAATCGCCAGCCTCGTACAAAGATAGTATTGTATGTGGGACAAGGATAAGTGATAAGGAAATAGTGGAAATGAGGTATTTGTGCTTATAGTGGATACCAAATAAAACCCGATGCATGTCATCGATCTGGAGCTGTGCGCTGTTGCCAGAATTGATATGAGCTCTTTACACCGACTGTTAAGTTGTTTTGGCATTTTGGATACTTTATACCACTTCACAGTAACTTTTGTTCTGAGAAGAACAACTTTTAATTGGCAAGGCAACGATTCAAAGCTCAAATAGCGCAAAACTCACAAACTAAACAATAAAGAACTAATAGTACGACAAAAGGACAATGGCAACTGATGTCAACAAATGAGAAGTGGCAACCTCACATTTCTCTGCACGGCACTACCAACCGAATCGAGACGGGGAAATTTAAACTTCAAGTAGAAATGTCACATTGAATGTAGTCAACTGTTGGTAACCATGATTTTTATGAATGACATCACCTATGACGTGCATCGGATTTTATTTGGTATCCACTATATTTGAGTAAGAAATGTAATAATATCTGCTGTGCCTAGCTCACTGCCCTGTCTACATTCGCAATAGGCTGTTCAAGTTATACGGTAAGTAGACTATTTTCTTTAGCCTGTACTTGTCAAAAACGTCACGCATGTCCATCAGAGAAAGGTCAAAATGATTTGACAGCAAAATTTCGGTGTGCCTTCCTTCTAATAGCTACGATGTACGTTGAAAGATGTCTTTTAGGCCGAAGATAAGCAAACCTGGCCCGAGATGCTGTTGTGATCGTTGCAAGCCGAGCCTGCTGAAAAGAATCAAACCTAATCCGTGCTGCGTCAAGTTCTTCACCATCTACTGTTGGCTGTTCATGAGCATCGCGCTCGTACTCTATTTCGTGTTCGGTTTGATCGACACGTGCGCCGACGCACCGTTCATCGTTTGAACACCAACACAGGTACAGCTGATATGATTAGAAGATGCTTTTAAATTTTCACGAAAAGCGAAACATAAAGTCATGGAAAAGAATAGAGGCTTTGAGATGCTAAAAAAAACGCGTGAGGCTACTAAACTAAATTTATGATAACATTGCATGTCACTTTAATGATAACACAAGCCCAACATGTATGTAAACAAGCAATTTGGACGCTAATCATTGAATTCTATGTATGTATTTTCAAAAAAGCATGCCTCAAATATTGATTTCGTATTGTGGTCGTCGACAAACTTCACAGACAATGACATTTGAATATAGATATAGACGTGACTGTTGTAATAGATTGTATTCTTCTAGTTGGTGAGCAGTTATGGATTGGGGAGATCATCGTGGAGGTTGTTTTTTGTACTGCTCCCTTCAAAAACCCTGCGAAGGTGGCTATTGCAAAAGTCGTTCGCCTTGTAATACGACCGGCGGTGCCCCGTGCGCGTCGCCTTCTATAATTGGTGCCATACACACTTGCAGAGACGTCTTCGACAAACTTTGTATGGCTGCAGATAAGTCGTGTTCGTGCTGTCGCGCCAAACCGCGGTAGGTACTGTTAAAGAAGATCTTGGGACTATTTTCTTAATAAAATAAATATGGTAAAATGTGTCCGACGCTTTCTAGTGCAACCTTCCATTTTCCACTCTCCTGTACTCCTGTACAATCCCTCATTCTTCAATTTCCTTCAAGTTTGAGCAATTTTAGTTTTTTTGAGTTTTGAAAAATATAAAGATTTTTTGTTAGAAAATTACATCAAAATCCGAGCTGTACTTCCCAAGTCATAGGCGCCTATAGGAACAGCGGACAGACAGACAGCTGGAAATGAATCACACTGTTTTCCGCGCGAGTAGGCGAACTATACAGGGTGTTCCATAATAATTGCGACAAAATGATAGGGGTTGTAGAGGGCATCAAAATGAACAATTTTGCCTTATAAACCCCTATTCGGAAATATGCCGTTTGGGATGCAGCAAAAAAAAAAGATCAGTTTCTTGAAACAGCTTACCTACAGTAATTGCTCAAAGTGTCCTCCACCTTGCTCAATACACAGCTGTGCACGATTGTTCAATGATCGGCGAACTCTGTGGCATACCCCCGGTTTGTCCTGAACATGTGCGGACGTGGCCATCACTCTTCCCAGTAGCTCTTGTTGGTTAGGAACAGTAGTTTCGTACACTAAAGCTTTCAGATGGCCCCAGAGAAAATAATCCAGTGGGGTCAGGTCGGGTGACCGCGCAGGCCAAGGCACAGGGCCACCTCGGCCGATCCACCTATTTGTCGTCCAAATACTGCCGCACTTGTAAAGAAAAGTGGGCTGGAGCGCCATCGTGTTGAAACCACGCGTTGGCTCTTATGTTCAGTGGCACATTTTCTAATAGTTCCGGTAGCACATGCTGTAAGAATCGACCATAAGCATGCCCATCCAAACGTAGTGGAAGCAAATATGGCCTGATGATATGCTCGTCCACAATGCCGCACCAGATGTTAATTGAAAACTATGTTGGTCTCTATGGATGGCTATGGCATGAGGGTTTTCTTCATCCCAAATGTGACTGTTACGGCTATTAAAATAACCTTCCTTTGTGAAACAGGACTCGTCAGTGAACAAAACGTAGCGACCAAAGTTTGGTTGCCTCAACTCCTGCTGCAGCCACCAACGACAAAAACGTCGACGCGGCAGATAGTTTTCTGGACCCATGGCTTGGACTTTTAAAAGGTGGTATGGGTGTAGTTGCTGGTCATGGAGAACCCGCCAAGCAGTAGTTTGAGACGCTCCCATTTCATGTGCAATAGCACGCACGCTTGTACGCGGATTGGCCTCTAGTTTGACGCACCACTCAGATAAATTAAATGAATCGGTGTGGAGAATTTACGATAACAAAAATGTAAACACAGCAGGCTTTTTTTTACAAATCGGCGAGACCATGAAATGTGCTAGACGAACATTTTGCAGCTGTTGAATTTTTTGTTTCTCTTAAGGTAAAATTAGCGGTAGTGCTCAAACGGCATATTTACGATCAGGGGTTTATAAGGCAAAATTGCATATTTTTATGCCCTCTACAACCCCTATCATTTTGTCGCAATAATTATGGAACACCCTGTATATTTGCAAAATTTTCTTGAGGACCACTATCCTATCATCAATCTGCCCCACTTTCTGAAGCTAACTATAGTATTCGTCACGATTTTAGAGAATGCTGTTGTTGTTGCCGCGAAATGCAGCAAACACGGTGTCATGGCCAAAGAAGCGTTTGTATATGCGACGAGGTTTCAGAAGATGAAAAAAGCGTAAGGAAAAATAAATCAAAAAGTGCTGCTACATCGGTGATGAGCGTCAGGCAAAACGAAAGAGATGGAAAGCACGTACAGAAGAACAGACCAAAAAGTACCGCCACATCGGCGATGAGCCTCATGCAAAACGAAATTGTTTCTGATTTGGCTCAAATAGCTGTGGAATTTGTAAAGCAACAGGAGCATCCTACTTCAGAAACAGAATCTCATTATTATAATGAAGGTCTCAATAATGCATGTATTGCTAACACGGAAGCATATGTTAACGAAAACGGGGGTTTTGGTGAGTGGTAACTTTAAGATCACTGTCACAACGTCGCATTCACGTGGCTACAAGGGACGTCTTTTAAGTTTTGCATATAGAAACATAGTAGTGTTTCGAAAAAGATGGTCGCGACATTTGTGTCAAAAGCGGGTCATATTGCAACAATTCCTCTTAATGAGCAAAGAACTGTTACTGCGGATTGGAATACCACCATTTGTTTGCCAAAAGTTATCACTGAGCTTGGAAAAATCAACCCCGAAAGAAGAATCATCCTCCACCAAGACAATGCAAGCTCGCACACGGCCCAAAAAACAAGGCAGTATTTAACGAAAGAAAACGTGGAATTATTGGACCATCCTCCATATAGTCCCGATCAAAGTCCTAACGATTTCTTTACTTTCCCGAAAATAAAAACAGACTGCGTGGTCAAAGATTTCAGTCACCAGAAGAAGCAGTTGACGCATTCAAAAATGCCGTTTTGGATCTGCCAGCAAACGAGTGGAATAAGTGCTCCGAAAATTGGTTCGAGCGCATGCAGATGTGTATTAATCTTCGTGGAGAATACTTCGAAAAACAATAAAGTCATTTAAAACTACCTACCGTGTTGTTTTATTTCCCTATGCAAAACTTAAAAGACATCCCTCGTACTAGGTTTGACTACGTTCTTTAAATGTTCTTACTCTGTTAGTCATTTTATAGAATTCGTTCCATTTTTTGTAGAAGCTGAGCTTGCACCGGAAACGGATCCTATATCCGCTGAGCCTGAGCAATCCAAAGCGATCATTCGACGAGCACCTTACAAGCGCAAAAAGGGAAAAACCAAATGCCGCTGCAAAAACAAAAAGAAAGCTGGCGCCGAAAAACTCACATCTCTGTGTCAGTGTCCACCAGTCGTCATCTTCGACAGTCCGCCGGCGAAAAGGAACTTTTTCGACTTTCTAAAATGCCTGATGCCACGCTCGAAACTATCGGCCGGTCCTTCCGAAAACGACACTCCGACTCACGGCAAGAAAAAATTGCTGTGCGCTTGCGGTGAAGAGACGCAACCATTTTTTGGATACGCGGAACTCAAAAAGAAACGGAACGATGATACAAACGCGACAAATAACTCGTCGAAAATAGATCGCAAATCGACACGAGGGTCAACGTCAGCAGATGAAGGACAAGTTTCTTCTAAAAAACTTGATGCATATTCGGAAAAGAATCAACCGCTAGTGTCGACTGAGTGTGACTGTGCCGAAGAAAAGTTACAAAAAAATTGTTCGCTTAAAAAGAAAGACAACGGTGATAAAAAGGCGAAAACTCGTCCATCGGAAAGAAATAGCGAGTCGACAAGAGGGCCAACATCACCAGATGAAGGACAACGTTCGTCTAGAAGACTTAGTACGCGTTCGGAAAAAAATCAACAGCTAGTGTTGACTGAGTGTGGTTGTGCCGAAGAGGATTTTCAAAAAAATCATTCGCAGTTTTATAGAAGATTGAGTAGTGAGGGAAAATCAATAAAATCGAGTGAAAATAAAAACCAGTCGGATGCGTTGACCGTAAAGGAGATAGCAAGTTCACATATTAATTCGTCTAGAAAAAGCAGTCTTCAAAGCTCAGTCAGAGATGGAGAACGTCGCTTTCCGTTGAAATGGCACCACGGTAGGTCTCTCAACGACGCAATTTTTGAAACACAAAATACAAAGTCATCAAGCATCAATTTGTATCAAACGAATCATCTCATATTCATTGGATTCAGAGTCCTAACATCCTCTTTTGAGTAAGTCATCATTCGTCACTTTTTTTCCAAAGATGAAAAATGTATGGGGACGCAGGAAAGTAAACCCATATTAAAACAAGAAAGATTGATATTCAAATCAAGTTGGGTACTTTATTTTGAAGGTTCATTTATACCATTTATGTATGAAAAATAATATCGCTCAAATGTTTACCACGACTGGATTTACAGACGTCCACGCGATAGTCGAAATTTTCAATGACATTTTGCAACATGGTCGGTTCTATGGCATTTATCTCGGCAATGATGTTGTTTTTGAGTTCTTGGAGGGTGGCTGGTTTGTTGACGTAGACTTTGCTTTTCAAATATCCCCATAAAAAGAAGTCCAAGGGAGTCAAATCGCACGATCTTGGTGGCCATGGCACATTTCCTCTGCGCGAAATCACGCGATCATCGAAGAAGGACTGCAATCGATGGATATTGACGTTGGTTGTATGGCATGTTGCACCGTCTTGTTGGAAATAAACATCGTCCATATCCATTCCTTCAAGTTGCGGCAAAAAATAGTCCTCTATCATCACGTGATATCGCTCAGAATTGACGGTAACGGCGTCCCCGGCCGCATTTTCGAAAAAGTAATGTCCGATGATGCCTTTTGACCACTCAGTCACTTTTTGAGGATGCATCGGCTGCTCTTGATACTCACGGGGATTTTCGTTCGCCCAGATGCGGCAGTTTTGCTTGTTTACCGTCCCATTTAAAGTGAAATGCGCTTCGTCGCTGAACATGATTTTTGATGAAAAATTGGCATCAATTTGGCGGTGTTCAAGGAGCCAATCTGAGAACTTTCGGCGCGAAAAATGGTCGGCCCGATGCAGCTTTTGTACCAATTGGATCTTGTAGGCGTGTACATTCAAATCCCTGTCGAGAATGCGGAGCAAACTGGTTCTCGAAATGCCCAATTCTTGGGATCGACGCGTTGTTGATTGTTTCGGATCGTCTCTCACACCCTCCTTCACAACAACAATATTTTGCGGTGTGCGAACGCTCCTTGGCCGGCCAGAGCCTGGCAGATTTGCCACAGAACCTGTTGCCTCGAATTTCCGCACCAGACGACCGATGGTTGTTTCGTTTGGGCGGTTGTTGCGACTGAAATGTTCACGAAGCGCGCGAAACGTGTTTTTTATTTTTCCACCATTTTTGTAGTGCTCTTGAATAACTTTAATGCGGTCTTCAATCGAATACGACTCCATAGCGATCAATGGTAAACATTCAAGTAACAAAATGACATGTCGGTGACAGAAAACAAAGATGGTGTCTATGTCAAATTAACGTTTACTTTCCTGCGTCCCTATTGGACCATCAGGCGTGTGAAGCAATATCGAAAAAAATCGTTCAAACCTCGTTTTTTGATGTTACAGAGCATCACTTTTTAGAATACTTTTTAGGGGTACAAAATTGAGGGGTGGGAGGATGTAAAGAAGTATTAACAGGCTTATAACCACAAATAAATCACATACAGGTATCATAGATTGCCTCTTGAAGTAGGGTCTAGCTTAAATATGCTGGGAAGTGTACAATCTACTTAACGACATTTTGTTCGCTCTTTATGATACTGTTTTCAGGAAAAGAACATGGAAAGGATACGGAAAGAACGAATATTCCACAAAAACGCGAACATAATCGAACAAGTTTCAAAAATGGCGGTTCATCGCGAAACTACCAAGCTGCCATCCCTGAGGCTCCCCTGAACGATGCTTCAACCTCTATGAAACCACCTTCAATGGATGATTATTTTCGTTCATTCGAATCGAGTAAAAACAATTTGATAGAACACAGAGCAATGGCAGGTACAAATACAGGGTGAGTTGTATCACGCTTGCCAAAAATCTAGTAGGAGTACAGGAGACAAAGTTGGGTACTTTGAATTTTGACTTTTTTTTGACAACTTTTGTCAAAAACGAGAAAACTCACCTTGTATTTGGAGCAAAGGTACAACTACTGTGTTGCCCTGAAAAACCTCTACATTTATACAGGGTGTCCCAACATTCCATGGAAGACGACTGGGAGACTCTGTATTTCCACTCAGTATTATCCATTCTACAAATTATGGTTTTTCAGCGAAAAAAACGTAAAAGTGACATCAGCGATTGTCGAACATTTTATCGCCAGCAAGATATATCCGATGTCCGGAGCGACATACATACACTACTTCCACGATGAATTTCGTCGTTACGAATTGCTGTTCAGAGAACGCAGGCTGCATGTAGGCCAAAAGACATGCCCGACTGTTCAAACTTGGATGTTCAGAACGTACGAGAATAATACGAAAAACATAACGTCTAACAATGAAGACACGTATGCTCAGTCGTATGACCTGCACGCTATATTTAAACTTTTTGAGGAATATAAAAAAGAGCAGAGCGAGTATAGAGAAAAAGAGCGTGCAGTTTTGTGCAGAGGACTTCGAAAAGAATTATCGGCATTGCTATATGACCAGCGAAGAAAACATGATCTCGGGGGACGATTTCTGATCATAAGTTTTTCTTACGTAGGTGTTCATATTTGTGTTATTGTATACATCATTATTGTAATATATTCTTTATTATACATATCCGTAATATTTTAAACTTGCATTTCATTACATCTGGAACCTTCTTAGTATCTCGAAATCGAACAACATCCTCAAAACATATAATAATGGGATCAGCTAGTAATCTTAAATTGAAACCAAATCCTACAGGTAATCTAAAAAGGTCCAAAGACATATATACGAGTAATGTCTCTTTTTAAGACGCTTTTATTAGCTTGACTTGTATATACAGGGTGGCGCATCGAAAACGGAACACGCATTTACTGGCAGCTCATTTTTTTTTTTTGGAAAAACGCTCAGAACCATCGGTTTTGTTTTCGAGGGGGACACAAGTTTGGCAAAAAATCACGTTAACACGTGGTGACACCACCCCCAAAATCTTAAATGGAAAGGGGGTCGAGTGATACCTTATTTTAAAGGTCTCTCAATTCCCTTCATAATGATGTAAAATACATGAGCTTCAGTTCAGTAGTTTTGAAGATTTATTGATTTACAGCTTAAAGTAGACTTTAATAGATATACTAAGTGACATATAAATCCGAACATCCAGTTTAAATGGTTTTATTTTAATAAAATTTTGTGTAAGTACTTAATGAAGCATAATAAGTAAATGATAAATATTTCAAAATGATTGCACTGCTTTAAAGCCTTTTGACCTTTAATAATGTGTGGATGCACCCTGATGTGCTACGCATTCTCCAACGCGCCTAGGCATGCTTCTGATCAGGTGGTCAATGTCCTCCTGTGGTATCTCATTCCAGGCAACCACCAACTCCTCTCGAAGTGCTTCTAGAATCTGAGGAGGACGTTGCAAATTGAGCAATCTCCTACCCATCATATCCCACACGTGCTCAATTTGGGATAAGTCGGGAGATCTTGGTGGCCATGGTAACAATGTGACATCATTATGTAGAAAGAAGTCTATCGTGACTCTTGCAACACGTGGTTATCTTGTTGGAAAGTTGGATCTGCCAGGGTGTCAAGATAGGGTAAAAGATGGGGTTCTAGAACTTCGTGGATATAACGCTGCGCGTTCATGTTACCTCTGATGAAGATTAAAGGTGACCTGGAACCATAAGCTATAGCACCCCAAACCATAACTCCAACAGTGTGATGAACATGTCTTTCAACAAAAAACTGTGGATTCCTCCTTTTACCACGTCGCCTTCTAACCCTGGCACGACTATCGTGCATGCCTAAACAAAATCGAGACTCGTCACTAAAGACAATACTGTTCCATTCCTGATCCCAGAGTGACCGTTGTTTGCACCACTCAAGGCGATTACGTCGGTGTTCTCGAGTTAAAGGGAGGACCCAGTGCGGCCGGTATGAAAACAAGCCAAAACTTCTCATTCGTCGGTAAACACTTCGCATGCCAATAGGTCTTCCGTGTTCTGCAAACCATTCATTTGCAATGGACCTGGTAGTGGAGAAACGGTCCCTTAAGGCCCATAATCTTAGGCGGCGATCTTCACGGTCTGTTGTTCTACGGCGGCGTCCAGTGCCCCTTGCTCTTTGCGTACGGCCTTCTCGAAGCCATGCCTGACAACACCTAACCACAGTGTCTACACTTCTTTACACTCTAACTGCAATTGCCCGAAAAGAAAGTCCAGCTTCCCGAAGTCCCACTATACGGCCCCTGTCAAACTCACTAAGTTGACGAAATCGTACAGGTCTCCGTACTCTAGGCATCGTAACCGCTTGTAAAGGATGTCAAGAATCAAAATCCGCCAACGTTGATTCTTTACTGCGGCTGAAATATTCATTTTTAGAGCGTTAGTGAATTAAAAAAAAACAGGATAAAAACCGGAATGTCCAACTGATAAGGCTGAAAATTTTTTCATTTGTTATTTACAGTAAGATAAATACATTCACCAACTTTTATTAAAATAAAACCATTTAAACTGGGTGTTCGGATTTATATGTCACTTAGTATAGCAACTAAAAAAATAATTCCAGCGTTTAATATTAAGCACCCCGCTCTTTTTTGCTATATAAATTTTTTGTTAATATCTTAATTTTTTTATTGATCTGATTCCAAATTAATTGGCCGTACTTGATTGTTGAACTTTTTGTTGCAGCAACACACCTATACTTTTATTTTTTTCTTTTCCACTGTTTTTTTATTTTTCTTAACTATGCCCAAATGTCACCACGACTCATCCTTTTGAAGGTATCATTGAAACGCATCGAAATGTTTCACTTTGTCCCTTCTCAGTGCATATTCTAAAAAGCAAAAGCCGTTACCACCGTACGACCCCGACTATAACAATAACGAGGTGACAAATGCGAAATCTGCTCTGGTGGAAAGATGATAGGTTGGGGTAGAGGCACCCTCCTTCTTCAATATTTGATCTCGCCGGAACGGTCTCCCGGGAGACCAGAAACGAAATGGACTTTTTACTGCGCTGCTGGATATTGTTCGAGGTGTCTTGCTGCTTTCCAAGCCATTTGGAATGACCCAGAAACAGTTTCTTGCTATGATCATCATTATCGATCTCGTTCAGGTTGTTTGGATTTTTTTGAAGATGTACATGTTAAAAAATGTGCAGTATACGATAATCAAACGGTCTAGTTAAAAGTAGCTTTGAAATAAACTAGTCTCAAAATGTTTTTCAAGGTTTTAATATACAGGGTGACTTCGAAGTTGAGTCATTTATTTTAACAGTGAGTAGATCTGATCAAAAGAAATGTTTTTTTCCTTTACCATTTTTCTGGTAAAATTAAAGTAACAAAGTTATAGCCCTTTGGAAGTTTGAGTACCGCCCTGTCTCAATAATAATATTATGTGCTCGTGTATGGCAACAACGGATATAATCCGCCTTATCGGTTCATCGCATCGGAAACAAAAAAGCGAAAGAAGTTGGAACGATGTTTTTACAATTATTTTATTCAGTTGTATACAGTCAGTGTCAGTCGGTAACGCGTGAGTGAATAGTGGTGTCTGTTGCGTGGCTCAAACGAAATCAAAAATGGCACATGTTTACGAAAATGCTGAACTTGTGGACATGATTCTTATTTACGCGGCATCACGGAATTATGCGGATCGGTTTCCCAATCGAGTGCAACGAACCCCTCGTGCCTTTGTTAATGTAGTACATAGGGCTCGTGAATCAGGTGACTTATGACCTCACAGGGGAGGGCATGCCGGTGCTCCAAGACCGCACGATCAAATACAGGTCCGCACTGAAATACTTTTATTGAATTTATCTGTATATTAATGATTCAACTTCAAAGTCACCATGTAGATGCCTGCAACCTCAAAAATTATGATTTTTGACTGGGTGTTTTGGCATTGAATGTACCCATTTTTAGTGTTTCCTGAAGATTGAAAATCGCGTGCGAACAACTTTAGAGAAAAGACACATCTCTTTTTCGTTCAGAATGATCCAAAAGACCTGAGAGAGGTAGTCACAACGTTTTCGGATATTTTGGATCATTGTGAACGAAAAAACTCTGCGGTAACCTGTATCTAAAGTCGACTATTTTCGAGTTTTAAGCGACGTAATGCCAAAAAAAAAAAACGTAAAAATGGGTATATTCAATTGAGAAACTCGGTTAAAAATCATTATTTTTATAGTAAATCAATTAAAGCTAAAACCATGCTCTATAAGACGACGAATAGTATTTTAAGATGAGTTTATTTTAAATCGATGTTTAGCCTTGCTTGTTAAGCCAAAATCGACGAACTTTGGATTTTCGCAGACAACCAGGAAAAAAACGTCTAAATATTGACGGTTTTTCGGGCAAAATCTATCTTTCAAGCAATCACGTGACCACGTTTGTGTTTGCGTCAGCCCGTGTCCTAATTCAGCGTTAACTCAGTTGTAAGTTCTGCTTTGAAGATGACAGGGCGAGTCAGGCCGTTCTCGTCGAATGGCTGCTTACGGAATGACTAATCAAGGTGTGCTTTGATGATGTTTCCGCATACACTTGAAGGAGCACGAGCCCAGCATGCCTCGCTTACTTGCCTTCCTCTATGCACACAACTAAATATGTTCCGGTACAATTCAATAAGTCCCTCTCCGTGCACATTGCATTCTATTAGGAGGCACTGTGTTATCGTTATGAGCTTTAGGAGCTGACTTGCTACCAAACCAAAAGCGATTATACGTACACGACATACTTTCAGTTATCACATGTCAACGTGTTATTTTAAACGAGGCACTATGCACACGTACAGAGTCACCCCACTTATGGATATTTTCACGTTCGTTGGATGTCCCTTAACATACAGGGTGGCGCATAATAAAATTCGCTTTTAAAAACAATACTCGTAATGTAAATGAAAGCAGGTTATACCTGGAAGAGTTTGCTAATTTTACACGTCCATTTTTTTCATCTTGATATTTTTTATTGAAACTTAGAAATTATGTATAAAAATAATATCAGACAAATTGATCGTTGATAGATGACACGAGGGTTCTCTAACGCCCAAATACGACAATTCTGCTCATTAACAAATCCGTTCATATCAAAGTGGGTTTCATCGCTTATTATCAGTTGTCGGTAAAAATCGTTGTTTTGGGTATTAAGCTGCAATATTGCATGACTGTATTGTCGGCGACTTTCATGGTCACTAGACTGTAGTTCTTGGGTTAACTGAATTCTGTATGGCCGCAAATGCAAGACTTTTTTAAAATAGTGCGACGAATACCCAGATCTCGAGAACGATGTCTGGTAGACGTCTCAGGGCGCTCCACCACACTTTCACGAACTCTCTCGATATTTTCCGGAGTACGAACGGACCTTGGCAAGTCTTTAACTTCACCTGTTTGTTCAAATTTCCGCATCAACTGACGAATGATGTTGACACTGGGCACGTTATTTCGACCGAAATCTTATCCTGGCTTCCGAATCATTGCAACAATCGACTCGACGTTTAAGTAAAAAGTTTTAACGATACGGACGCGTCGTGGAATGAAATAAGACTTTTATACAATATTGGCCACCCTGTATAAAAGGACATTGGCAATTTATGTTTTGAAAATGATATCATCAAGATGGCCTCCAGATCTCCAACCTGATTGTCGGGATTGCCGCATTTTGATGTCTAACGATGAAACCGAGCATTTAACAATCTAAAATTTTTACAATAGCAATTTTATAAAAATCACTAGATGCACCTGCAGAAAGCGAAACCTTCTATCGTCTAGAAATCCGATTTCCGGTAAGAAATCGTGGATGCTGCGCAACTATTCGACACTGCATGCGAACTTCGCGGCAGGAATTTATGCCCTTCGGCGAGATGCATGCTTCCAGGTAAGGTTCGCTTCTTTGTGCCGGGGAACCGAAGCGAACTTCTTTCGGTGGCGGGGTGCAAAGGAAACTCCGCGCTAACTCGGTCACGTACCGGACACAAATGCCGCCTGCAGCCCGTTTATTCAAATTTATCTCGGCAGCTGCTCTCCGGTACGCTACTTCTTTACTTTTCTTGCTGGTCGAATGTCGCAAAGTTGGCGCAGGTGAATAATATGTGGAACGGAAGTTGATCGCATCTCAGATACTACTTTACATGTTTTTGCGAGAGAAAAATACGATTCAGTCTGGTTGCATCACAAAATAATGTTAATCTTGCTAAACAAGTAACTATTGTCCTTTTTCACAACAGGAACGTCCATATTGACTTCTTTAAAATTACCATTTCAAATGTTGGTTACCGTGGATCATTCTGAGATTCCAATTTTTTGATGGCGCGTGACATTCATCTTCAAAGTGATCTTTTTCAGTACTGAAGAAGTTTTTAGGCAGTAACCTTTCGCAAATGAACTTCGTGTTGTAATGCCAAGAGAATATGTATTTATGTCAGTTTAACATCACAAACTAGTACAATCTGAACAGAAAGTCGTAAAATTTGAGTGAGAAACAGAAGCCTCGCATTCCCGATTGCAATTAGGATACGCCTTGGACACGTGTAATAAAACGGAATAGTTTGGCGGTGTCCGCCGAAATTCCGCTAGCAAGCATATAATCAGAAGTGGGATATAACTACCGTACTCTCGGACGACGGCTGCTGAATGACAAATGCTGCAAAGTTTTCCACTAGTTGGCTGCCTGGCTGACTAGACCGAAAGCTATTATTCTGATTGACCAGACGACAAAGTGGGGAGAGGAAGGGAGAAGCAATGTTCACGATTGCGAGGAGTAACACATTCAGCTTCAGCAACGGCGGCAGTTTCAACAAACACGTACCGACAAAGTTCCGACGTCAACGTGGAATGTTGCAATCTATCGGAATGAAGTAGCTTCATGCTACTCGTACGGCAGACCCCCAGAAGGCGAAGGACTTGCAAATTCTATCAACTTAATATCATCGATAATACAAATTTGATATATGATGTGATTGTTATCAGCAGGGGCCCGAGCTTCTCCCATTACAATACGAAATACCGAATGAGAGCGAAAAACAGTTTTTTTTAGTCTAAGACTCAATTGTTTCCACTCCGTTCAAGAGAAAGTTTGTTATAAACAGCGTTTTTGAAATCTTTCTTGTTTTTCTTAATGACTTACATTCTACGTTGAGCAATACGGACGCGTTGAGCGGCCTCTGCAACGCGACGTGCCTCACGTAGCACGTGAGCGTCGCATTGTGATGCGCCCTCAGTACCCTTCCTAACCTAGCGTCGTTTCTAGCTCCAACTTTCTGCTCCACCACCGTCTCCGTGAGGTTGAGGACGTCCAGCGGCAGTTCTGGAGCGTCGAGCAGCGCCAACGAACCCAGACGCAGCTCCCAGGAGAGCTCGGGCTTAGGGTTACCCTCATCTACTACGCAGGATACCGTCAGGTCGGCGTTCTCTTTCACTGGAATGAAAGGATTGCCGGGATCCAGGATGCGGTTGTCGATCATCAGGTAAGCCTTCTTTGGCGGGTCTGCAAAAGAAAAAACATGCTAAATGAAACGACTATTGGTTGATGATGATACACATAAAATTAAAAAAGGAAAAAACGCTACCTATTCCGGTAGACTGTACCATGTTGCGATAGTCTATTCAGTTGGCAGCACTGTCAGCATGCGAAATGAAAAGTGGACGTTGCTTATTCCGCAACTAGAAAATAGGAAAGTAGGAAAACTTTTCAAAATAATTTGACAATTATTTATTACAGCCCTTTGGTTTGGTTTGTCATTCGGTTTGTGAATCCGTGATCGTTTTTGTGACATACGTAAATGAACTGATTTATTCTGGACGATCTGGTGATTTTTCTTTTGGCACAATTTGGAATCGACTTGATGCTAATAGAGCAATTGAATGATTACAAAATCATTATTCCAAGATATGTGGATTGTCCATTAAGACTTTCAAACATCCACCTAATCGGGAGCCTCTTAAACTTTGAATATTTTGAATAACTTTGTGTTCAATTCTGCTTCCATTCCTGATCCCAGAGTGACCGTTGTCTGCACCACTCAAGGCGATTACGTCGGTGTTCTCGAGTTAAAGGGAGGACCCAGTGTGGCCGGTATGAAAACAAGCCAAAACTTCTCATTCGTCGATAAACACTTCGCATGCCAATAGGTCTTCCGTGTTCTGCAAACCATTCATTTGGAATGGACCTGGTAGTGGAGAAACGGTCCCTTAAGGCCAATAATCTTAGGCGGCGATCTTCACGGTCTGTTGTTCTACGGCGGCGTCCAGTGCCCCTTGCTCTTTGCGTACGGCCTTCTCGAAGCCATGCCTGACAACACCTAACCACAGTGTCTACACTTCTTTGCACTCTAACTGCAATTGCCCGAAAAGAAAGTCCAGCTTCCCGAAGTCCCACTATACGGCCCCTATCAAGCTCACTAAGTTGACGAAATCGTACAGGTCTGCGTACTCTAGGCATCGTAACCGATCGTAAAGGATGTCAAGAACCAAAATCCGCCAACGTTGATTCTTTACTGCGGCTGAAATATTCATTTTTAGAGCGTTAGTGAATTAAAAAAAAGCAGTATAAAAACCGGAATGTCCAACTGATAAGACTGAACATTTTTTCACTTATTATTTATAGTAAGATAAATACATTCACCAACTTTTATTAAAATAAAATCATTTAAACTGGGTGTTCGGATTTATATGTCACTTAGTATATTTCAGATCCAATTGTTTCGTCTAGTGGTTAGATGGTCGATTAGTATTCCGCCGACTCGGGTTCGATCCTAGGAAACGGAGAGAACTTTTTTTTCATTTTTTTTAGTAACTTTAGATACAAACAAAATTGAGAATTTATAAAAACCGGTGATACAATTTCAGAATACGCTTCCTATTTATCTCTATTTTAAATGATTTTGAGCAAAGAAATCGCAATATTGTAATCAAAATTTGATTCAGTTCTATGCATATGATAAAAGCTAGCTGTAAATTTTCCGAACATGATGAGGGGCTTGTGAATTGTCGAAAAAAGTTTCAGCAGTTTTTATTTTTATTATTACTATTTAGATTGTTTGTTTCCGGTCATCTGTCTAAAAATGACTAAGCCTATATCGCATCGATGATTGGTAAAAAGCATCAGACGACGATGTATGCGGTTGGTTGTGACTTCAGCCAGAACTATCATGTATTTTGTTTTATGTACGTACGTTTAAATGTTGGAAGTATACAAAAATTTGGATTATAATGAAAACTTCGTCTGTATTTCCATGGCTATAAGGTTACGTAGAGCAGTGTGCCAAGTCACGTTCTGAACAGTAAAATATTAATATGGCGGGAACTCTTTCGAAACACGTATTCCATAAGAAGTTGAATAATAAGAAGACTATTTGTTAGTTGTAGCAGTGCATCGCAACGTGTGGGGCAGGGAAAGGGGGCAAGGGAGAGGCGTGATTTACTCCCTTATTTAGAGGATACACGGATGGAGCGTGTGCATGTTCGGATTTGCCCGGAAAGTTTCATATTAGTTCTTCATGCGGTTGTAAATAGAGCAGCGAGTCGACTGCCTAGCTTGTTTGGAAGGCATACCGCATCGGCGTGTACACTATATTTGTTACGACTCGTCTCTCATATTTGTCTCTTTGTGCGACAGACAGATTACGTTAACGGGATATGTTCGAATATTATATGATACACGAAACGCGAATTACGCAAGGTAAATAAGGAAGCTATGACGAGTTTCAGCTATATTTGATGAGAATTTAGTAATCATCGTTGCTTAAGCTTCAGTTTGCTACAAGTGCTATACGAGTTGTTTTGATGAGATGTGTATGTGAATGTAGTTATTTTTGTATACGGTTTACTACAATGGATATACAGGGCAATTCAGAAAACCATGTCGATATACCTGACGGTTAAAGTAGATCAAAAATAACACATATAAGTATAGGTCCTAAAATGCTCCCTTATCGAAAGACACGATGTTACATCAGTGGTATCGAAATTCGTAAATCTTCAAAAAAATAAAAATGTGCTTTCCAACTCCAAGAAAAGATGGGATTTGATCTGGTCCAACTTTGTAGTAAACTCTCGAAATCATTATGCTCTTATTCACCCGACCCTTCCCAATATAATACCCCACATAGATCTCTTCTATATGAATAGAAGATTCTCCACAATTATAACGAGATTGAGATTGGGTCATGGTTGCTTTCCTGCTCATCTTCATCGAATAGGTGTAATAGAGTCCCCGGATTGTGCTTGTGATGAATCTTCTATAGCCGATCTAAATCACATATTTTTTGCTTGTAATCTTTACACCAATATCTCCAACCAATTAATCGCTCACATCATTAAACTTGACTTCCAACTACCTTTAAGTCTGACTACCATTTTATCCTTTCCGGATATAAAAATTTATTTAGCGCTAATTCAATTCCTTAAAAAGGCAAATATTACTATATAAAATAAACCTTGTCTGGAATTCGTAACTATTCAGTTATATCCACCCCTTTTCTTTCCTTCTTACCGTCTCTCACAATGATCAGATAATATAAATCCATTGACAACATTTTGTGGCAAATGGACTCCAGTTTCCAATGCCAATATTTTGACACACACACACACACACAACTCCTCGGCCTTTCCGAAGGAAGGCAAAAGAATATAATGCGGTTCGTTTTTCCGAAGTGCAGTACGATTTTTGAAACGTTCAAGAATGATCTTTGAGATCATTCATGCGTTTAAGGACCAAATAAAAATTATAAAATTTTTGCACACAACGTGTATGGCACATGTAATCCGGGTCATGAAGATAACGAAAATAGCAGGAGTAGAGGGATGAGGAGTTTCGCCAGCACATATCGGAAGGCACGGCAGTGAGATAACGTCATTACGCCGTCGTCCCATCCTGCCATCAGCAGCACACGTGCGTCGTTGCTGTCGGGTCGGCACGCATACCTAATCAAGCACCCTCCCGTCCCTTTGCCTGTCCTCCCTTCTGGCCTCCATTTCCCAACGTCCCCCGCTGCAAAGTGTCCAGTAACCGCAGCAGCAGCAGCAGCAGTCACATGGTCTGCAACTCGCCTCCGCGCACCGCTGCGTCTTTTAATTATGATTCACTCACTCGGAGATAACTCTCATTTCTCCTCTTACTCCTCCATCTCACAACCTGCTAGATGCGTCGCTTTGCGATTTAATGCTGACTGTTTGGAGGTACTTACAAAGTGCACCTACCGTGAAATTGTATTCTACAGGGTATAATTTAATTGACGCCTAAAAATGCAGGATATGATACCTTAACTCATTTTAGGGAGAAAAGTTTCTATGTCCTAAACCTCTTCATTTTTGAGCTGCAGGGTGTTCAAATTTTAAGAAAAAAATCGTTTTCTTATCATAACTTCAATACTGATCTAGATAATTTCATGAAATTTGACATGCATATACTAAGTACCAATAATAAGCATTCCTGGGTGTAGATTATTTCTACCAGTGCGCAATTCCATGGGAATGAGGGCGGAAGCATGCATACTAAGTGAAGGTGGCCAGTTTCAACAATTTTTGTAATCATTTCTTTGGTTTTAATGCCATGTTTATGTTGTCAGTTGTTGTTCATTACCCCTAATGTGTTTGATTTTTCCAAATAGATTAATAATAATTTTGCAAGTTTGACAATAGAACGGTTTTTATTTTTTTACTCACAAAAGGCGCATCGAAAGGAAAGCAATTCAAGAGTGATCATTTGTTTTAAATTGAACGGGGAATTCAAAAATGATTTATTTTTTTTTAAATATCGAAGTCAATACCCGTACGTACGGCACTGTTAAAGCTGAAAATTTGTTTAAAATTGAAAAATATGCAACTTTTTTAACTTTCACTACATACTAAATATCAGTGAAATATCTGAAGCGGTTCTGAAAATATTGATTAATTTCCATTTTTTTCCTAAAACTTCAACATCCCGAGTTTTTGTAAGGAAACAGTTTTGGACCATAGTTTATGAAGCAAAGTAACATTGATTTTTCGTCTAGATTCACACCCTTAAATATTCGCATATCATTAACGAACACCCTGTATTTACATTTGTTTGAAATACTGACTGTACATATATGCACATGCTGTATTACGTGCGCATGCGAGAATTATGTTTCCCCATCGACGAATTATCGTTCTGCACACAACAATACAACTGCATCAGCCTTTTATTTATATTTCAATTTGAGTAATTATTAACTGAATCGGGCAGTGGCAGAGCATCGATTCATATTTATTGCCCGGCCAAATTTATGGGCGTTATTAATACATAATTTAAACGGAATTCATGTACAGCCAGTTTAGATGCTCAGAATCGCATTGGTTCGTCGAATATAATAATGAATGACGTATTGATGGGTCTGTTTTGTAACGATAAATCGGTTACAAAAGACGGTATTGGATGATGAAGCAGTAGTTGCTGAGAATGCAGGAACGTTTATACCCTCTATCTACACTGAAAACAAAATACCGCTAAGTAGCGCGATATTTTTTTTATAATCCAACCGCCACGAAGGCCTAAGGCCTAAACACCCATGGGTACCGTGGGGCTATATAAAGGGTGTCTCAGAAATATTTTCGTTTTTAGATCAGTCCTCTGGCGGAATACGCATGCTCCGGAGAAACGAGACAGTTGACAAACGTTTGGCAACATTGTTAAATTTTAGTTGCAATGGAGCGTTTTACAGGGCCGCAACGTGCTTATTGTGTTCGCTACTTCTATAAAAACAAGGATTCTTATGTGCTTGTACGTCGTTTGTACAGAAATCATTATAACATAGCAAGAATGAGAGATGTCCCAAGCGCAAATTTAATTAAATATTGGGTAAGAAAGTTCGAGAGCACTGGAAACACGTGTATTAGTAAACCGCCTGGACGGCCAAGGTCAGCAAGATCGAACGAAAATATTGAACGTGTGCGCCAGTCCGTTAACGAGGATCCCCGGCAATCATTAAGACTGCGTGGAGCGTCTCTAACTTTGCATAAGTCAACTGTTCATCGCATTATTCGCAAGGATTTGCATTTTCACCCATACAAGATTGTTGTTACACAACAATTAAAACCACAAGATCCCGCTAATCGATTAGAGTTCTGTAGAACAATGAGAGAGCATTTTAACGGTTACAACAACATATGGTTTTCTGATGAATCGAATTTTCACATTAACGGGCATGTTAATAAACAAAACTGCCGATATTGGGCCGAGCAGAACCCGCAAAATCTTCATGAGACGCCATTACACTCGCCTAAAGTTATCGTCTGGGCTGCTATGTCAGGGCAAGGAATCATTGGCCCGTATTTTTTTGAAGACAATCGTGGCCAAGCTCAAACTGTAACATCTGAGCGCTACTGCCACATGATTAGGACTTTTTTAACTCCAGCTATACAGAACCATGGTGGCTACAATAGAAACACGTTTTTCCAGCAAGATGGAGCGACTTCTCATGTCACGAATGAATCCTTGGATGCTCTTCATCAGTTATTCCCAGAGAGGGTCATCAGTCGCAGAGGAGACATTAACTGGCCACCGAGAAGTCCCGATTTGACACCAGCAGATTTTTTCTTATGGGGATACCTGAAGAGTAAGGTATACACCCCACCGCCACAAGATTTGAGAGAGTTGAAGCAAAAAATAACAGATGAAATAAACGCCATTCCTCGAGCAATGCTTCGGAGAGTGATCGAAAACTTCAGTTCGAGATTAAGAGAGTGTGAAAACATGAACGGTGCTCATTTATCCGATACTCTTTTCCATAAATAAAATTAATGTTTAGGCTTTCGTTTGGTAATAAATTTATCTTTGTAAAAATATTCTAAGTATTTTTATTTATGGCATAAAATAAGAAAATATTTATGAGACACCCTTTATGTTGTTGTTATATGTATGTTAGAAAGAGTGCGACGATGGCTTCCGTGACCTCGTACTCGGGTTGCTAGGCTAAATTTGAATCTCACCGGATAACGCAGTAGTTTTTATAGTATACCATTATTTTTGCTGGATACTGTTCTGTATATTTTTTCAATTACGATACAGCGATACTGTAGTATTACTATGTAGAAAAATAAAAGATAATCGTATTCCACATTTCCGGAAATCCTTCGTTCCCAATTTTAAGAAATAGCCGGCGCTATAGAAAACTGATGATTCGCAGAATCATACCTCGTCATCCTGTATTTCGTTAACGAGCTATATTTTAATGACGGTTATTTGATTCAACATCACTTTTTTCGCGAGTTTACCATAAAGGAAACCTTCCTCATGCGATATTGCGATTCAAAATACAATTTACACAGCGCGTTGTTCACTACATAAACTGATTCTATTTCCGGCAATCGTATTTCAGATTTATTTTATGCCTCTCTAGGCACTCATCATTTTCATCATCGGTTACAGTTTGGTTCAACCCCAAATATAATATTGTACGGGTGACATATTGTGGTATGTTTATCAACACTCCACTATTGTTATGCGTATTGTACATATATAATAATCGGAAATATCCTCGTTTCTCTTTCATACTGACAAGTGAGGGCGTGAGCTATTCATCGACATTTAAATGATAATTTTGTATGTCAGTGGGCAGTTGTTGGCAAAAGTTCATGCCTAAATGAGAATATTCGATACATTGATAAACGCAAATTTATAAACACCAAATATATGTTTGCTTTTTGAAAATGACCTATTGTTTTTTTTTGGTGTGTTCTAAATTGTGATATTTCACTTGCACCAGAATACTTCTATCTCAGTTGTCTATTCCCCAATATTCATGCTCCAACGTGACTAAAAAATCGACGCAGCTTGTGTCATATGGCGTGGCAATATTTACGAATATGAAAAGAAGCGATGCGTATTGCATTTCTATGGTTTAACTGACGCTGAAAAAACCGTCGGAAAAATCATCGCTCGCCGTTCGTTAGTTAGAGAAATATTGGCTCGGCATGGCCAACGCGATTTGCGACATGGAAATACTCGATTCCCGATAACCGGATCTATGGCGATATCGCGATAGGTTTCGGTGTCCAAGGTGAAAAAGGGGTCAGGCCACTTTTCGTGTGATCGGTTGATAGCATTAACACTATACAGGGTGGCGCATCGAAAACGACACAGACGCATTTGCTGGCAGCTCACTTGTTTTTTTTTGAAAAACGCTCAGACCCGTCGATTTTGTTTCCGAGGGGGACTCAAGTTTGGCAAAAAATCACGTTAACACGTGGTGACACCACCCCCAAAATCTTAAATGGAAAGATTTATTGTTTTAAAGCTTAAAGTAGATTTTAACAGGTAAGTACATCAGATTAGTTTGTACTACTTTCAGAAGAAATTTGACTAAAAGAATTTACTTAATAAATAAATGCTTTTCTTCACTACGCCCATGGTTTGTTTATCATTTTGTTGTTGAAAATAGCTATTGGAGCGTTTTTTTTTGTGGCAAAAAAGTTATTTCTTGAAGAAAGATAAGGAAATATCTCGTACGGAAATAATCAGTGCGCTAATAGAACAGCAGAAATATTTAATGAGCGACATGAGAACAGTAACGTGCATCGAAAATATGTTCTAGAACTTGTAGCTAAATTTCGGGAAACTGGGTCAGTCGCCAATAAAAAACGCAACATTGAAAATCCCATAAGGAACGAAGCAATAGAAATGGGGGTTTTAGGACAAGTTTATGTAGATCCTACGTGAATTACCCGCAAATTGGAGACTGTGTGTGGTGTTAGTCGACGAACTGTCCAACGGATTCTAAAGGCCCATAGTTTTCATCCGTATAAAATTCACCTGGTACAAGAACTTTTTTTTTCCAAAAAAAAAAACTGAGCAGCCAGTAAATGCGCCCGTTTCGTTGTTGATGCGCCACCCTCTATAGGGTGTTTATGTATTAAATGTCGATATTCAAGGAAGGGATTGTTGGGTTTACTTTAAGAAGAAAACTTCGTATAAACATATGACCTAACGTCATAAGTTTTCAGATACAGGATGGTAAAGTTTTCATTGTAAAAAGTCAGTGACACGACACATAATTTCTTGAAATCAAATAACTGAAATTAGTACTTATGAGCAGATTTGAGTACAATGCACGGTTTTGACCTAAAAAAATACTGAACATTAAAAAATGCATCTTGATACATACACAAACTGCATCAAAATATCTGAAGCGGTATCTACAGATATTAATAATAAATGATTTATTCACTGAAAAGTTTACCATCATGTATCTCAAAAGTCAAAACGTTTAGGGACACACGTTCATAAAAAAATCGCCTACTCCTTGATATTCGGTTAGAAAAGGATACAATAATAACTGGGTTTTGGAAAGATAAATATTGGACATTCATCTTGTGTAACTGTAATGTCTCTCGCTTAGTTATGATAGCAGGAATATTCATAATACGCTTATAGGATCAAGCAGTCGGACAGCATATTTTTCCAATAATGCAAAAGCGCCCGTTTGTGAATATAATGGATGAGCGTAATATCTGTCAATCGCGTCAACAGCCCTCGTTTTACGCGCCGGCCGTCTCGTTAATTCGCAGGATATCTAAAAAGCGGCCTAATAATCCTGCCTCTGTTAGTGACGCTGATGTACAAACACGTCGAACGACATTCGCACTGCGTACGGACTGATTTCAACTATTGACTGACGCCTGGCGCGCTTGTTAATCCCCCCCGCCAGGTCGATGGTTATTCATTTTCATAAAAAATACTACCATTGTTCCGAACAATGTGTGCGTTTTAGGTCAATCTTTGTATGGTTAATAGTACAATGTTACGTACAGATATTTCAATTAAATGCATTTTAATCGGATCATCTAGTGTTTCATACATTTTCTACATTTACAAAGGCTGACAGAGAGTAATAATGCTCATTGTATATGTTTTTACGTACCATGGGCTTTTGTTAATGAGATAGGTTTTGGAATAGCATGTTTTGGACCGACGTTCCTAGAAAACCGAATAAAACAAAATGTATGTCAATAGGGAAACATTTAGCTGACAATACAATTAGGCTCATGATTAATGATGAAAACATTGAAGTAGTCGAGTCATTTAAATATCTTGGTATACAGGTTGGCGCATCGAAAACGAAACAGACGCATTTACTGGCAGCGCAGTTTTTTTTAAAGCTGATGGAAATTAAAAATTTCCTCGCTATATTCCATAATACGGGATAAGTAACGGGTATGTTGTTTTGCAGCCAGAATTGCTGATATTCGTTTTTAAACTGAACCTTAAGTTCTTCGTTTGTACTTAGTTCAGTCAGTTCCTCTTGTATTATGACATTCGTTTCTTCTCTCCGATAGTATGCGGTTTTCCGGATTTTGCTATAAGTAACGAGATATTGTAAGACGCCCGCAAACCATCATCATTTAGTGTAGGTCTCTTCTGAAATTTAACTTTGAATGTTTGAAAGTATTTCAAATCTTTCTCTGTTTTATCAGGGTGGCATCTTCTCAGATGATCTTGCAGTTTAGATGGTTTCATAGCGTCATTGCCCAAAACTTTGTTGCATAAAAGGCACATAGGCGATTGTCTGTCCGGCAATGATGGAGTGAAGCCAACTTTCAAATAATCAACACTGTACTGTCTACATTTCTTTTTCGATGCGGGCATGGCATCAGTCATCTGTGGGCAAAATTAAATTATTTAAATAAGACAGAAAATCCAGCAGCTGTATATTAAAAATATTTTTTGATTTTTCCGAAAACATTCCATAATTTGAACATCTTCTTGCAACAATTAGCTCGAATTACGGAGATTGCACTGTAATTATATTACCGATTGCTAAAACTTTCAAAAAGAAACTATTGAGGAGTACTCGTGTAATTTTGCATGATTGAATATTTAACTACTAATAACTAAAGTCATGATTGGCGTAATTTATTTATCTTTACTAACTACGAGTACAAAACTAAAATTTAATAAAAAATAATGTACTTTTCTCCAGCACTCTCAAACAAAATAACACTGACTCACTATAATTTGTGTGATATACTATCTGTTTATATTTTTTAAAATATTTTCTTAGCACTTTCCTTTTCAAGATTCAGGAAACGAATAAAAGTATTTGTCCCACATTCGTATTTATAGAGTGACGAATTGAACAAGTCATTGCAAGGTAGCGAAGCTCTGAGACTGCGACTCTCAGGTTTTTACAAGTCCAAAATGTATTGCGACCACAAAGCGAATATCGACATCCTACAACTTATACAATTTTATAAACATATATAATAAATTTTTTACTTCATAGGTACTTTTATAAATAATGTATATGTTTTGATATTATAAGATAGTATGATGTAAGTAAATAGGTACTATCAGTGTATGTGTTGAGATCCACTATCGTGGACCCCCATATTCATTTCATGGACCCCCAAATTTTTTTTCGCTGACGTAGACCCCTTGGGGTCGATATAGACCACTTTGGGAATCAATGGTCTAAAACGTACGAAATTTGGCACGCAAGAGTAATATGAATCGCTGATTTCAAATATGGCCATCATAAAATGCTATTGATCACACAACTAGGAAATTGGATGTTTGACTTCAAGATTCCTAATCTACGCACCACATTTATCTCAGAAACGTGCTTTGGCCGAAATTACAGCTACGCAATCATTCTTGAAAACTCGTATGCCTTTAAACGTCAACCTTCCTCAAAGCAAATTTTCCATTTTTATCTTACGTTGTGAAAACGATATCGGTCACTTCTTGGACACACCTGAAGCAAATATGGTACGAACATTTTCTTCAATTCGGTTATGGGTCAGCAAAAAGATGTATAACTCATTGTATTGGAAAAAGCTACATGGAAACGAACGATTCATTTGACAAAAAACAATTTGAGGCACCACGAACCCATTTTGCGAATCAGATCCGCCAGAAATGTTGTTCCCGCTGCTGCGAGTTGTGGAATGTCATGAATCGAACGACACTAAAATCGGTATTTTTTCAGAGCAAACGACAATAAAATATTCAATAAAATGTCAATAAAAAAGTTTTCCCGTGGGAGCATTCTGCTGGAAATAGCGGCACGCGGCAGTTACAATGAAAATATTCATTGTATATACCGTTCGTCGGTCGGCTTGTCCGTCTGTCCGTCTGTCGATGTAAATATGGTTAAATGCGGCCTAGCCGGTGGCTATCACGAACCATCCATATGGAAATAATACCACCAGCCACTGACTGTCAATAGACTAGAATGAATTTAATGAAAATCAGAAGAGTATGTTTAAATATATGTGCAGAATACCCGCGTTCCAATCATTACAAAGCTGGAGTACAGACAGGCATTTCATTGTGGATGACAGTATACATACAGGGTGGCGCATCGAAAACGAAACAGATGCATTTACTGGCAGCTCAGTTTTTTATGGAAAAACGCTCGGACCTGTCGCTTTTGTTTTCAAGGGGGCACCGAGTGATACCTTATTTTAAAGGTCTTTCAATTCCCTTTATAATGATGTAAAATACATGAGCTTCAGTTCAGTAGTTTTGAAGATTTATTGATTTAAACCTTAAAGTAGACTTTAATAGGTACATCAGATTAGGTTGTACTACTTTCAGAAGAAATAAGTAAATGCTTTTCTTCACTACGCCTATGGTTTGTTTATCATTTTGTTGTTGAAAATAGCTATTGGAGCGTTTTCTTGTCTCTTAAGGAACGAAGCAAGAGAAGTGGGGTTTCTAGAGCAAGTTTATGTAGATCCTACGTTAAGTACCCACAAATTGGAGACTGTGTGTGGTGTTAGTCGACGGACTCTAAAAGCAAAATCTATGCTACTCAGCCAACATCATTTGAAGACCTGCGACAAAGAATTGTGCATGAGAATTCTGGGTGTTCGGATTTATATGTCACTTAGTATATTAGCCAGAAAAATGAAGACAAGCTCGATTATTAGAATAAAACCAAACGAAAATTATCCGATCAAATAAATGAAAATGAAAAAAAGACCTTGGAGCGATCGGTCCTCGGAACTGGGAAAACAGCGAACGACGTATGTCCTTTGAAAGAATCCCCATCTCATTCAATCGATGTCGTCAATATATCTTTTCCTCTCCATTTACCATTAACGAACCATATGATTGTCTTGTATCTGATGGCAGACCCATAAACTAACGCATAAATATCCGGAATTAGCTTTGATAAACTGGCACGCTTTAACAAAACAACAACCATATTCCCGCTTGTTTTTTGTTTATCGCTGTGACAAGCTTCTCCTCCTTCTTCTCGCAGTATCAGGCTGGCTGGCTTTTATTTTTGATCCCCTCGTTTGGGGTGGCGTTGTTTTCGAGATCCTCAACAGCCAGATAACGTATTGCGATGCTATGCTATACATGAAATTGAACTTGAGTAGATTTACGGGCCGCTGCTGCTGCAGAGAAAAGAAAGAAGCGAAGTTCAGCATCGAAAAGGCTAGGTCAAACGAATCGCAATCTGTTGGAAGGTTCAAGAAGGCCGATGCTCAGTAAATCGACAGAACACCTGCCTTGAATGATTGTAGCCCAATCGATGCAATGTTATACCGTACTTAGTTATAAACATATACAGGGTGACTTTGAAGTTGAGTCATTAATTTTCAGATAATGATTGTAGAAGGAAGATAAACCAAAATATGTGTGTAAAAATAAAAAAAAATGTTTACCTTGTTTTATAAAGTATCCTCCCGACAAGTATTTCAGTGCGGACCTGTATTTGATCGTGAGGTCTTAGAGCATCGGCATGCCGTCCATATGTGAGGTCTTAAGTCAAATGATTCACGAACCCGTTGTACTACATTAACACAGGCACGAGGCGTTGGTTGCACTCGATTGGGAAACCGATCCGCATAAACATGTGCCATTTTTTATTTCGTTTGAACCACGCAACAGACAACACTATCCACTACCGACTGACACTGACTGTATACAACTGAATGAAATAATTGTAAAAACATCGTTCCAAATTCTTTCGCGTTTTTGTTTCCGATGCGATGAACCGATAAGGCGAATTATATCCGTTGTCGCCAAACACGAGCACATAATATTATTATTGAGACAGAGCGGTACTCAAACTTCCAAAGGGCTATAACTTTGTTACTTTAATTTTACCAGAAAAATGGTAAAGGAAAAAAACATTTCTTTTGATCAGATCTACTCACTGTTAAAATAAATGACTCAACTTCGAAGTCACCCACGTATACAAGTTAACTGGATGTTTTCGCCTTAATATGCAAACATAAAGAACGCTCAGATCATGCTTATATAAAACATATACTAAAGTGACATATAAAATCCAACGCTCTTAATTATTTATTGAATTTTCATAAAAACTCATAAACATATTTGCTATCATGGAAGTATGCGCTGATAAAATGTTGAAGGCCTTCCTAGCCGTACTTTTTTGTAAAGGCTTTTTTTGTCATATCCGAATCCGAACAATATGAACATGTTTACTCAACATTCGGTGATTTTTCTGTGTTGGTTCTATTCATTTCATTGCATTTGCATTGCGGGTTTGCTTTTACAGAAATCGCTAATCGGGTGAATCGAAACGAAGCTACTGCGATGAGATGTTGTCGGGCGTGGCTCTAGAAGGCCGAAATCGACGATTTAAGCCGTGATGTGACCGGCACGTGATCCGCCCGGTGTAACTTAAAAGATTCTTTCTCGAATTTGGATGAACTGATTCACACTAGACCGGCACGATTTTCACGGCCGTGCTTTTATGTAATTTCGTGAATATTTTGATATAATTGGTCAAAGACATGAATGATGAAAAACTAATTGAATTTGTACGCGTACATCCCTTGCTGTAGAACCAGTCAAATTCGAAATACATGGACTTCCGTTTTCTTCTCGTTTCTTCTTCTTCATCTTTCGTAGGTGGTAGACGGTCTCTGACTGTCGAACGCGGAGGTACCACCCGGCGGATTTCGTAGGCGTCCCCCCTTTCCCCTATGTTTCCCGCTATAGCATCAAGGTACTCATGGGTGTTTAGGCTTAGGCCTTCGTCGTAGTTGGAGCATAAAAAAAACCAGAATTAATGCCATAATTGTTCATCCTCAAAAAAATTTTGCCATCTCGACCTCGGTGAACACAACTGCACTGTCAAAGCACGGAGAATAATACTGACCGCTGTGAGTTGAAAACACTGTAAGCTCACGTCAGCGAGAATCACTGGCACGTCACGGCTGAGTGTGAATAGACCTTAAGAGGTACTCCACGTTAAAGACAGACTACAGCGACGTGATCGATATTTGAGCGAGAGTATAGATCTTAGACCCGTTAACCTAAATCACGAATGCTTGTTCTGAATGGCAGCTTCTTTCGTAAAAGCTATGGTATATTTTACAAATGACAAGAAGGGGTGTTGAGCCTTTACAAATCTTTGATCTTTGAAGCTACTTCCAGCACAATCACGACCCTTTCGATCTCCTTTCTTCTAATCACAATTATTTCGATCAACTTTTGCACATACTAGCACACACCTTTTCGGAAAAATATATTTTATTCTTCTTGAATGAACCATATTAACTCGATTCAATCGTTGAAGGCGTATTTAACAGCCGCAAAAGGATTTAAGAAGGCTCTCCTCTTTTTCGAGGTGACACTCGTAACAAGCCGCCCGAGTGGATGCGAAAAGTGCAGCTTGAAGTGTTTTAAACGGCGACAAGCCGGCACTTCGTTGTATTCGCGAAAAAGCCACGCGGCGCAAGCAAATGAGAGCAAGAGAATCGTCGGTGGGTATGTCGGTCTCCCTGCGTGTTTGTCTGTCACTTTTCAGCTGTAATTAGTGCGAGTGCCCGTGGCGCAGTTTTTTCACAAAGCGGGAGACTTTGAATGGTACAGTCAATGGAGAACCGTACAAAAAGTGTAATGTAATTATCATCAACACATACAACTCACAGCTTAGACCTCCAGTAATGCCATCTCAGAAGCAGATTTTACGCCAAAGATTGATAACAAGCCTCATGACGTTTAGGCAACACGTACAACTAAGTGCTCAGTTAATATCTTATAGAAAAACTTACATAATGGCAATGACAAAATCGGCATAATGTCACATTTCAAGATACGTGATACCCATTCCGAGCCATTCAAAAATTGCTATTTGGCACCATGTGGAATGGAAAGATCAACATTTTTACTTGCAATGAGTGGCCTGTAAGGAATTACTTGACTCTTTGATGGTAGATCGATTAGTAGAGGCCAAGAAAACAAATATATGCCCTGGTAATTTCATTCAAATCGGACTGTCGCTTCCTAAAATATCTGAAAATCTGTATGAAAAAGAAAAATTTGACGCCTTCTAAAGGACAAACTAAGCACGTTTGCATGTCCAATCAACTTATTTTGGGACTAAGGGCACGTGGTATTTCTATGTCCACGGAATATTGGGACACCCTGTATAAGCACGATTATAGCTAGTTATCAAAAATGGATGATAAATAGTTTTACATACACCAGATGCCGAATGAAGTAAGACTACCATGTACGGACACGCCCATTGCTGCAATTTGTGGGAATTTATTCGATAAAAAGCCCAATTAGTGCATTGATATTTGTAACAAAAGACCCTGAGGGGTACAAAATAGGAACGTCTGACTATTATTTGAACTATCAGGTACCAAATATACAGGGTGACGTCGAAGTTGAGTCATTTATTTTAACAGTGAGTAGATCTGATCAAAAGAAATGTTTTTTTCCTTTACCATTTTTCTGGTAAAATTATAGTAACAAAGTTATAGCCCTTTGGAAGTTTGAATACCGCACTGTCTCAATAATAATATTATGTGCTCGTGTTTGGCGACAACGGATATAATCCGCCTTATGGGTTCATCGCATCGGAAACAAAAAAGCGAAAGAATTTGAAACGATGTTTTTACAATTATTTTATTCAGTTGTATACAGTCAGTGTCAGTCGGTAACGCGTGAGTGAATAGTGGTGTCTGTTGCGTGGCTCAAATGAAATCAAAAATGGCACATGTTTACGAAAATGCTGAACTTGTGGACATGATTCTTATTTACGCGGCATCACGGATTTATGCGGATCGGTTTCCCAATCGAGTGCAACCAACCCCTCGTGCCTTTGTTAATGTAGTACAAAGGGCTCGTGAATCAGGTGACTTAAGACCTCACAGGGGAGGGCATGCCGGTGCTCCAAGACCTCACGATTAAATACAGGTCTGCACTGAAATACTTGTCGGGAGGATACTTTATAAAACAAGGTAAAATTTTTATTTTTACACACATATTTTGGTTTATCTTCCTTCTACAATCATTATCTGAAAATTAATGACTCAACTTCAAAGTCACCCTGTATACGTTCGTGCGGTTTTTAGTAGAAAAAGTATAAATTTTATTGAGAAACAATAATACACTATTTATTCGTCGGAGTAATTACCATCACATTCAATGACCTTTTGCCAACGTGGAACCAATTTTTGTATACCGATGTTGAAGAATTCCCTGGATTTGGAGTCAAAAAATTGGCGGACTGCATTTATTACACCATCTTGAATTGTGAACTGTCGGTGCCTCATACAGTTGTCAAGAGACAAAAAAAGGTGATAATCACTGGGCGAAAATGTCTTGAGAATAATGCGGGTGCGGTAACGCTTCCCAGCCGGGTTCAGAATTTTTTTCTCGGCTCACTTTTGCGGTATGAGGCTTGGCGTTATCCTGCAAGAATATCACTTTCTTCCGATTGATCAAAGAAGGCTGTTTACTCGTTGAAACTGCCCAGGATACAAGTTAGCAGTGATGGTTTGACCCCTTTCCAAAAACCTATAATGGACAATTCCAGTTGCTGTCCACCAATCACCCAACAAAACCTCGTTTGAGTGCAAGGAATCCTTGAGCGTGCATGGTACCGAATCAGTAGGCGACAACCAATGATACGAACGCTTAGAATTCGAATACAAGATTCATTTTTTGTCGCACGTTAATAACCGATTAAGAAATGGTTCATTAGCGTTGCGTGAAATGACGACTTAATTTGTTATCATTTGTCAGTTCATGTGGGACTCAATTGCTAACTTCCACGTCTTTCCCAGCTGATGAAGATGCAAACGAATAGTGCAATTTCTTGGCACGTTGTCCTGGAATTTGCGTCCACAACCTGTCGAAGATCCTCATTGTTCATAATTTTTGGTCTCCGTTAGCGCGGTTCATCGCTCAAACTGAGATCTCCCGAAGAAAATTTTTTGAACCATTTCAGTGCTGTTCGATCAGTAACGGCATCATCTCCGAATGCGGTACATATTTCTCAAACAACAGTAATTCGACTGTTTTATTGGTCGCCATTTTCAATTATTAAAACTGGGTGTGTAACAATGTTCAGCAACTTTTTATGTGTGTGAGAAAAGAAGGATTCATACTGAAGTGACAACAGATAACAAACAATCGTTATCGATCTACAACATCCATGGCAATGTGCGATATACACGAACCGCATGAACTTATTTGGTTACCTGATATATTCAAGGAACTTTCACAGGTGACTTACTATCTCTCAGGGATGTGCTCTAGAATAAAATGAAAAATCTGTATAGTTTTTCATATACTCATTGTCCTTAGCCGACTATTCTATATTCGGTTCATTTTTCCAAAGTGACCAAGTTGAAATTGGTACGGACGGGCCGGTCTGGTTCCCTGGCGTCATTCTGTCCGGCCATCAGGATCTCATCCGTAATTGGACTCTCGCCACACACCGGAAAGTGGAAGCTCGAAAGCTGGAAAGCCGACCGACCCCTTTTTTGCTGCTCGACGAGCCAGGTATATAAACCGTTCTGCCACGTGGCACTCTTAATTACACCCATTTGGGATTTGCAATTTACAAGTACCGATCCCTTTTTACATTACTATGATATGTAGCGTTTACTTAGAGGATGAAAAAAAATATTTTTTTGTTTCAGTATTTCTTTGACACGAATAATACATTAATTTTTAGGAGATATTTTTGTTAAAAAATACTAGCTATCTTAAAAAAGCTTTCCTCGATTCTGTTGAAATTTATCCCTAAAATCTATGTGTGTTTTTATGCTAGATTGTGTTCTTTCTAATGTAAGTGCTGCGTCTTCATACTGAATCCTTAGCATGGTAGGGAAATGACAGGAAATTGTATATTTCAAAACCGTTATTTTCGTCTGCAGTTCGTTTTGTGGTAGATAAATAAGCTACTATTTACACTTGGCAATCGTGGAAGATGAAGGTAGAGACAATACGACCAATGGTCCGCTTCAGGATAATTTTTTCAGTTGATCGTTTTGTTGAAATTTCCGAATTAAGTATTGAATTGCACCGGCTGATGAGTACCGCATTGTTCGTAATTGTGCTGAACCTAGAATATAATTAGCATCGTCAGAGCTTAGTTCAGCTAATGTTGGCGTGGCTTGGAGCATTTAGGAAACTAAGCTGATCTCTTCGTTAGCCTCACGAATCACTGACGCCGACCCCGAGGACGAGGACTACCTTACTGCAACTACCGCAGATTACTCACGCAATCTAAAACAAACTAAGTACTCGATGTGCCACGCAAACCGTTCGTTAAAGTTGGCCGAAGGTTAAGCTGTAACTGAAAACCGCAATAGAAGAATTTAAGGCTCCTTAAAGAAGTTTCCAATAAGGGCAAGAGTCGAATTAGTGGTGGCATGTACGGTCCCTTGATATAACAGTATACGGCAACACATCACGTTGTATGTATCATCTCAATTTGCATATAAATATGCACCAAATTGAGAAAAAAAGAGGCTTGACAGACACTAGATATGTAGCATCCTGGTACGATTCAGAATAAATCGTGAAATCTTCAAAAATATGCATAATGGCCAATCTCTGCTTTTACGCACAAACCGCTTGACGGCGTCTGTGAGGACCGCGGCAGTGGATCGCCTTCTACATCGACGCGAAGTTACCTCCATTATTCTAGATGCCGCTTTGTGGTTCACCAGACCTTTCTCGAAGCAGCAATGCGGACTATATAATTCGGCGGCCGGGAGATGGAAGCAGAGAGTACTGAATACGGTAGAGTAGCAGAGCGGAGTGGAGTATAGTGCAGTCAATGGCGTCATAAGAATTAGTCAGACATAAATAGTAGTGTATATAAATGCGTTATCCAGTTAAATGAATCAGTGCATTCCTTTTTGTGGAATCCAGTGTTTTAATCCACACCCAAAAGAACCCGGAAAAACGCTAGAATAACTTTAAAAGACACATTAATTACTCCAAACATTAGCTAGACCAATGAACAGGCTGTTTAAAACCTCTCGTTTAAATTGCAGTTATAATGAAAGTTCATTATTTGAGTGTCCTTAATCTTCACAATAAACATAACTTATTCTGAGAAAATGAAAAAGTTAACCTAGTCGAAGAAACAAAGCTCTAAATTAGGTGGTCAGCTCGAGAATAATAGGCTACCATTACGAGTTTCCAGTTTCCTCGTTTTCCCTCTTATCTGAGCGCATTTATGGCGCAGCTGAAAGAAAATTACCCGCTCGGTTTTCATATTAAAACGAGATTTAGTGCATCTCAGATTAGACGTCGACGGGTATAAATATTCCCTAACAATCATACTTATAATTATCCGAACAAGTAATCTCTTCTTTAGCGGAGGAAGTTTCGTTCTGAGCGGGGGAGAGCCGACCGACAGATAGACGGACAAACGGCTACCAGCCAGCGGATTTTATTTCGCTCTGGGGACCGCCGGGAACTTTTCGCAGCCTCGGACTCGTTTCAGATAAGAATTGTTTCTGCGAAGCTCAAATGTCCCATTTATATTTAGATCAGGATGTTCGTTCCGTTTTTTCTCGCTTTTCTTCTGCGTGCATCTCGCGCACTATTTTCTAATCGTTCCGGCATTCTTTCAAACGAAAGAACATTCGACTTGAAACGAAGATTGTAGTCTAGCAGTATGAGTATATGTTTTCCTCGTATTAGAGATATTGTGGTGCTCTTGTTGTTGCGATGTTTTCCTTTTGGGCCGTTCAGGAAGTGATTTATTGATGCAGATAATCGTGAAAATTCCCTTCTAAAAAGAATACTGATAGAACATTGAATTGTTCAAAAGTTATAATATACTCAATGACATAGAAAATGCTACAACGACTGGAAGAGCTATAATTTTGAACATACTTTTACAAGTTAGTTTTAGGTGTACTGAGAAATTGCTCAAAATCACAGGCAATCTGAATTTGGTTTCGTAGAGCCTTTGTGTATGATATTGTAGCGTTTCTCTGGGTTCTTTTGGGTGTGGATTAAAACACTAGATTCCACAAAAAGAAATGTACTAATTTATTTAACTAGATAGAACGTACACCACTATTTATGTCTGACTAATTCTTATGTCGCGATTGACTGCACTATACTCCACTCCGCTTTGCTACTCTACCGTATTCAGTACTCTGTACTCTACTTCCATCTCCCGGCCGCCGAGTTATATAGTCCGCATTGATGCTTCGAGAAAGGTCTGGTGAGCCACAAAACGGCATCTAGAATATTGGAGGTCACTTTGGGGCGATCTAGAGGGCGATCCACTGTCATGGTCATCACAGACGCCGCCAGTCGGCTTGCGCGGTCGTGGTTCGCGTAGAAGCAGAGATCGGCCATTAATCTCTGGCGAGTAGGAGACTCGCCCAACAGATGGCGCCTATTTGTCACGATATTAACAGAAATTAGTTTTTTATTGCACTGCATCGTAACAAAGGTAGTGTGAATGGCTTCCTAGCTTATGCCGACAGACATAAACACACGAGCGTTTGACAGTCACGTTGCCGAATTAATTGACAAGCGTGCCTTAACGCACAGAATGTGCCGCTGTACATACAATGCGGCCGCCGGAGAATCGTTAATAACGGTTCGACCGAGGTTGTAATTGGTTACGCAGTTGAAAAGGGTTTGATGTTAATTGGGGAAAAATGAATGGGGAACGGGGAACGCGAGAGAGTGAGAGGTCAGGTCGCCGAGAATAATTAAAATTGGAAGACCGTCCGGCTAGAAGCCGAACAGCATGGATTTAATAAAGCGGTTACGGTTACAGCGCCCACGCTACAGTGTACGGATATTTTATATGCCCCGGGACGGGCGAAAGTTATAATGGCACTGGAACGCGACAATTAATTTAATTAACGTTCGATAAATGCCGACGATAACGGCCGGTTCATCGATAAACAGTATTCATACGTCAGACCACATCGCCCGCATACACTGTCAGCTGCACTCGACGAGCATTATTAATACAAAAACACAATTTTTTTTGTCCTATGATGTATACAACATACATCTGTTTGTTGAACAATACATCCACCCGATTTACACTGTCTCTAAATAGAGACTCTCTAGAATTTCATACTAATCTTTGCTTTATTTTAACTTTACTGTGCGTGTAAACTGTATGTTTTTTTGTGCTTTCAATACTCGGCGACTTGATTTTAATTTAAAAGTCCTGTTAAACTCAAATACCTTCACAACCATTGACGATTTTTATACAAAGAATACTAAAAGCTTAATGGAAAATCTAAAAATTAAAAACAAATGGAGGTTTCAATTTAAGAATGTAACGTGTAACGCAACATCTTATTTTTGGACCACCCTATATTGTACGGCTATAGACAAAACATCCTCCTAAAAATCAAAATTGGCGTGTCGGAGTGTTTTTCCCAAAACATACCAGGAGAGTCACAAATAGGGGTGCGGCCTTTTCGTTGGCCGACCGTGTATACTTTGAAGTTGAGTCATTAATTTTCAGATAATGATTGTAGAAGATAAACCAAAATATGTGTGTAAAAATAAAAAAAAAATTAAAAAAAAAATTTTACCTTGTTTTATAAAGTATCCTCCCGACAAGTATTTCAGTGCGGACCTGTATTTGATCGTGAGGTCTTGGAGCACCGGCATGCCGTCCATATGTGAGGTCTTAAGTCAAATGATTCACGAACCCGTTGTACTACATTAACAAAGGCACGAGGGGTTGGTTGCACTCGATTGGGAAACCGATCCGCATAAACATGTGCCATTTTTTATTTCGTTTGAGCCACGCAACAGACACCACTATTCACTCACGCGTTACCGACTTTCACTGACTGTATACAACTGAATGAAATAATTGTAAAAACATCGTTCCAAATTCTTTCGCTTTTTTGTTTCCGATGCTATGAACCGATAAGGCGGATTATATCCGTTGTCGCCAAACACGAGCACATAATTATTATTATTGAGACAGGGCGGTACTCAAACTTCCAAAGGGCTATAACTTTGTTACTTTAATTTTACCAGAAAAATGGTAAAGGAAAAAACATTTCTTTTGATCAGATCTACTCACTGTTAAAATAAATGACTCAACTTCGAAGTCACCCTGTATATGGACATTCAACTGCAATATGATCCTCACAAAATATTAACAACCGAAAATGCGACATGATTTCCGTCATTCAGGTCATGATATTGCGCTAGTCATGCGAAAAACTCAAAATTTACCAGATACCGATTCGAAACGTCGGAAACGGTAGCTGTGCTGCAATTTAACAATCATTAACGTGTACTGTGATTGTACAAAACGTGCCCTTTCAACTACACGCGTATCCAATATGGCGGTAACAGGAGCGTTTGATGTGTTTTTAACGAGCCCGTTTTACCTTGCGTGCAGTGCTAGAGGCTGTTTTACCTTCCATACGTTTAGCCTTCATTAGACATAGTTATTTACCTGTATTTTTTTTCATAAATATCCACCTGATACAAATCAGAACGGCGGAAAAGCTTTTTAACGTAAAATGTCATGTTTATAAACGAACTGTATTTATTTTGTCGATAAAGCGATGCTAATTAAATGTTTATATATGTTCGGTCAATAGAAATAAATTCAACGCGTGATGCATCATGCAAATGACATGTTGTTCAACTGAAAGAATGACACTCGTAGATATTTTATACTTTGTTGCTTGATTTGTTTTGATGACATTTTAAAATATATGTAAAATATGTGAAAACCAATACATATTTATATATAAAAATGCAGATGTTTGACGACAGCCTGACAGAGCGGAAACAGGAGTACCGCTTTCAACAGATCCGAGGCCTCGTTTCGGATGTCGTTTTAACGAAGTTCGAGGAAAGGAAAGTAAAGCAGGATGTCGGAAGGGAAAGTCGATTCCCGACATCCCCTTCTCACACATCGTTGATTGAGAAGGGTTGCCATAGGGAACGTTTGAAAAAAGGCAGACAGGCACATCGTATCCGGAGGATGTTTAAGTGCGGTATACTTCAGTCGGTTCTGATCAACAGCGATGTTTGTTTTGGCCGGAAACGGGAGAAGCACGTATTAGCCTCGGCGATATACGGTGTGCTGGAGATATTTTTACAGCAAAGCGCGAATTGTAATATAAGAAAACTTCCTCTCGCGAAACTATTTATCAATTTCCCAATCAATATTCCTGTAGGCTAGTTATTTCATACTGTAGCGGTTTTCTGGGTTTTTTTGGGTGTGGATTAAAGCACTGGATTCCGCAAAAAGAAATGCACTAATTTAATTAACTTGATAGCACAGTAGTTATATTCATCACTAATTCTTATGTCGCCATTGACTGCACTATACTCCACTCCGCTCTGCTCTCTACTTCCATCTCTCGGCCGCCGAGTTATATAGCCTGCATTGTTGCTTCGAGAAAGGTCTGGTGAGCCACAAAGCGGCATCTAGAATATTGGAGGTCGCTTCGCGTCGATCTAGAAGGCTTGTGCGGTCGTGGTTTGCGTAAAAGCAGAGATCGGCCATGAAGCTCTGGCGAGTAGGAGACTCGCCCAACAGATGGCGCCAACAGACCTATTTGTCACAATACTCTGTAAACTGGTTAATGGCAACTCAAGAATTTGATGGTCGATGTGTTCGTTTTAATTTGTTCCGAATGCCTGTTTAACATTAGGTTACTACTGTATCTAGCCAGGACGAAGCAGCCAAAGTTTACTTCCCGCGAGGATTCATCCACCTTTTGTGTAGTGAACGATCTTTAAACTTTGCTGACGTGTAAAACACATTATAAATAACAGATCGTACAATAAGTGTCCCGTGACGTGAGCATAATTTCTTCCGCACTGTCCGGATTGCCGTTCCAAGTCCTTCACTGGCTATGCATAATCTTGTAAAGCGTTTACGAGCCATAAAGGTGAATTACAACTCTCCGTTGTACTCGGATCGGGAAGGAATGTTCGCGTATAGGACCGTATCAGATCCTGCTAATGTCTTTTACTGGTAAAATATAGCGGCTATGTTAATGTAACCGAGTGAGGACTATATTTCTTGTCCTACTTTACGGTGTCGTTTAGACTTAAAAGATTACTGCGGGGCTGTGTGCCTGTTCAACTGGAGACCCGATATTTCTACAATTCTTTGCGCTTTTAACATTACAATTTTGCCCCAAAAGTCTAAAGTGCTGAAAATTGGTTATATTCTTTTGGGATCTTTTCGCAAAGGAAATTATAAGTTTTTTCTAAATATAATAGATGAGCTACGATTTTTTGAAATGTATTTGTTTTACTGTACAGAATGATGTAACATCTGAAACATGTTAGTTAATGTTAGTAAAATAAAATGTGACTTGATGAATATCTGAGACTAACTCACCCTAGAATTTGAGCGGAGTTACGAGCATACCAGGAATATTGGTGACAGTTCATTTTTAAGCTAGCAAAGACAAACTCAGTGAAGTAATAAGAACGGTCGTTTCCAGACCAGAAACCGCTAACAGTTTAAGGAAACTTAGAGTGGTGTTTGCTAGCATAACTCTAGCCCGAGAAACTATCCGGTTGGCCATTTAAACTGTAGAATCGTAACCGTATCTTGTGGGAATGGATATTTTCAATAGCCGAACCGAACCGGCGTCTTGGTAAAGTGTCTACGATTCAGACGTAAACCGACTGCCGTTGAATTGGGTTAAATGTTGGTTCGCGTGTCTACAGACACTGCAGCTAAGAAAAGCATATATAATTATACCTTTTCTACATGATAGGGCTGATGTTAGAAACAGAACGACACTGTTGGCAATCTACATGATGGATAAACTCTTTATTCGTATTTCAAATCTTTAAACAAATACCTACTCACAAAGATGCGTTATTCTGAAGCTTAAGCAGCATCAACGTGTTCCTGGCTGATGCTTTCAAGTGTTTTAGCAAACTTTTTTAAGTACCAACACGCTTTCCAAAGAATACTAGTAATTCCGTTGGTTCGCGACAGTCGTAATCTTCTTTTACATAAACGGGGTGCATCACGAATTCCTCATTTTTGATTCTGCAAGCATCGCAGGCGATATCAAGAAGGAGCAGAACTTTCGAAGAATTTTATATGCGCATCAAATTCTATTCGATCGAAGTGAACGGTGAAATTTTATCTATATCCACTTGGAAAAGTACTGATGCGGAATTATTCGGCGCGCTATAATATTTTTAGAAGAGAAGTTATGTGGGTCAGCGTGAGCCCGAGTCCGAATTGAAACGGCGTGCGATCCCGCAGGTCATGACGAACTTCATCTTCAATGCAATCATTTCGGATTTGTGTCGAGCACAAACTTGATTCTTCCTCACCGCACCGGTATCGGTCTATCGAATAAAGTTGAGAGTAGTTTTTAAGCGCGCTCGAAAATTATTTACATTGCTCAATGCAAAAGTAGTTTACAAAGTTTGCTGGCAATTTAAAAAGCTGATGTAATGATACTTAAATTTAGAGATATATTTCCAGTTCAAGTAAAGCTTTAAGTTTTTTTAGGATACAAAAGCATCTGTTATGACCTTCGCATCCTTAGGATAGAGAACTGATGTTCAGCAAAACATTTTATAAGTTGCCAATGTTTTAGCGTTTATTGAACGCTAGCAAAATGTAAAAAGATACGTTTAAGAATTCGAAATTGTAGATATGGTATAGCAATGAAATAAAAAAACAGTTAAAAAACCAGTGAGAAAATATACAAGCATATAAAAACCGTAGAACAAACAACCAAAAACAATGACAATCATTCCAACAAACAAAATATTATTATACTCTTCAGACTTCAAAAAGTTGATCATTTTTTTTTCTTAATGGGACATTACAGAGAAACATATAAAAGATTCAAAAACGACAACAAACATGCAAACCTATAAAAGTCAAAATTATCCTTACTCACTGAGTGAGATATTCAAATACGTTCCAACGAAAGACAAACATCCCTTAGGTCAACTATGAAAATAATATATAGAGAATTAAACAAACTAAAGCAAGATAGAAGCAATCTACATTTCTTCTCAGACACAAAAAGACTGTTGCACCACATAGCACAAATGTTACTCCACGATTGCTTTGAGTGCAGTATAAAGTTTACACTAGACGAAAATATTCACATTTTTGTAATAGTTATCTTTGTAAGTCTGCAACGCCGGTGAGGCATTATTCAGCGGGTCCCAAACCGACAGAGCAAAGTCGCAATTTATTATTTGAAGCGATTTCCTTCCTCCTATGCCGCTCTCCGTTCGAGAAACTGCGACTGGCTGCTAGCTTAGATAAGCTAACTGCTTTCCGATATTTCCTCTATTTCCAACACAACCCATCTTAATAACACCCATCTGAATCTCAATCTGTGCTAGCGATGCGGCAAATCGCGAAAAGTATCGATACACTTTGTACATGTATGTCGCCAAGCTCTATTAGACAGCGAGTCTAGCGGATCTAGAACTAGCGGAGCGCGCGTGAGCTTTCTAGAGGAGGTCATGCACTTGTGCTGGGCCTTGGAAGAAAGTCGGAACAGAGACAAATGAAGAGAACTCGGGGCGATGCGAATCTCGGAATAATTACAAATTAGTAATAAGCATGGTTATAAGTTGGTTTCTCAAGGAGGAATAAATCACACTTTTTCAATACTAACCTGATAAATTTACTGAATTCCTCTAAGGAGAAATTATATTTCTGCTCAGATCTGAATAATAATAATCAAACAAGTCTTTATGATCGCTGCTGTTAAATCCTTTATCCATTTAGATTATTTACCAATAATCATTGCTTATTACAACTAAAGGCTGAATTGAATCCATTTTTTAACTGAAATTATTGACACGATAGATTGGTATATTTAAAAATTAATCGAAAACCTAGGCCCGTGCTGTGTGCGGCCAAGCATTCTGAAAATTATCTAGTGCGCTATAGTCCAAAGTTTAACCAAATCCGACGAAATATAAACTGCTTGATCTTTGAAAATACTCCAGGCGCATAATAGTGAAAATACACCAGCGAGTACGTAATTATCGATGCTCGGAGGAATCGTTTCATCTCTAACCCTTTTATTGTCAGTCTTCTATCTTCGATGGCTTATCATCGTCGCTAGTATCAGCGTCGTATCTTCGGATTTGTTCCGGCGAATTTATTTCAATTTCCAGTCTGCTCAAATCCAATTGCGAGCTATTAAAGTTTTATTGTTTTGCGCTACGCGACGCAGCGATGATCCGGCAGATTTTTGCCATAAAATAGACGGTAAAATATATCGAGAGAAAAAAGAAACAAGTCGGAGCGGCTGCGTGACCTGGAAGGTAGGAAGGCCGGGGAAATAGGAGTGTTCGAGGAAGTAGGGAAAACTAAAACGTGGACCGGAAAAGTCACTGAGAATCGGCTATTACCGGATTCGGTTCGATTTTTTAACGTTTTCTCCATCTTAAATTATAATGCTTTCAACGGGATATATTATATCCTCTTAAAATCACAAGATTTTGGCAAAATTTATATTTTGGTCATGGGTTGTTACAAAAAACGAAACTAAACTGGTGGACAGTTGCTTTACCACATGGAAAATTTTACCAAAGTGTTGTAAAGATTCATCTACGAGCCGTAGACATTAAGAATTGACATCATGTCATTTTCTTTTTTATTGGTGAAATTTGTGTAATCTTTTGTGCCCAGGCATAACTCAAAAATAGGTTTTTGTAGCTGAATCATGCTATATACGAACTATTTCTTGAATTAGTATGAGAATTTGAAGCTCATCTTACACAAATCGTATAATTTTCCTTTAATTTTAGAGATATTTTACAAGAAATCGACCATATATATTAGATAAATTTGCTCTGTTTGGAAGTATGAAACTGAGAGCCCCAGGATAAAGTATGTACGAGCCTCTTCCCACTTCAGTTGGCCCACTTCAAGATTTGTACCAAAATATGCGTTTATAAACTAAACATGACGAAACTATTTACTACTACTAAATGAAAATAGGGTGATATGCTGTAATTGCAAAATGTGTTATTTTTATGCTGCAAATTTGATTAGGGAGTGATAAAGTTGGTGTTTGTTAATATTTTAAACCTATAACACCTTGATATATGTTTATTATTTGTGTTTGATAAGAAAAAACTAAGATTTCAATAGTTTTTCCGACTGAAGTGGGAAGGGGCTCGTAGTGTCAGAAAATATTGGACAATGTTAGAAAACGTTTGACTTGGTGAAACACTAACAGTAAATGAAATGATCTTCGCAGCCGACTTACTCCGAAACCGGTTTCGTTGAGATTGGACATACGCATACAGCCATTTTGACAATTTGCCATTACCATTGGCTGATAGCCATCCGCTCTCGCCCCAGCCTGTTAGGAATACCTAAGGCCGTTTAATTATAGATACACATATCCCATTAAGTGGCGTACATCCATTTTACTTGGACGACGGATTACTTCCTGTGATCCAACGCCAACACTACCCTTGTGTTCCTCCCTATGTCCCCTATTTGCCCCCATGCCACGCAACCTGCAGCAATCCCCCGAAATCCCCCTGATCGGTTTATGCTGCTAATCCCCTGTCCCGAATAATTAATTGAATATTCCCGCATAGTCCGAACACGCAGACTCATGCACATATACGGAGATAGATCATCTACGTATGCCCAGTATACGAGGTTAAATCGGCGACTTATTGGCTTTAGAGATGTTATACTCATAAGTATTGAATTAACCCTTTTAAAATTATTCTAGATCAGCTACTGTAAGTTATTTGCTTCTTTTGGTATCGGTATTGATATGAAATTATGTAGGGTGGCCCAGTAACCAGTATACATAGAAGTTACGACGTCTTATAGACTCAAAATGAGTCGATTGAACATGATTTGCCTTTATGCAAAAGTGCTAAGTTTGTCCGTTAGAGAGCATTTATTTGTAAAACACATTTTTTAAGATATTTTAAGTCAGCAGAAAATCGACCTATTATTTGCCGCATTCCCATTCACTGAGGGGGATAACGGATTGTTAAATGTAAACCTATAACATATACAGGGTGACTTCGAAGTTGAGTCATTTATTTTAACAGTGAGTAGATCTGATCAAAAGAAATGTTTTTTTCCTTTACCATTTTTCTGGTAAAATTAAAGTAACAAAGTTATAGCCCTTTGGAAGTTTGAGTACCGCCCTGTCTCAATAATGATATTATGTGCTCGTGTTTGGCGACAACGGATATAATCCGCCGTATCGGTTCATCGCATCGGAAACAAAAAAGCGAAAGAATTTGGAACGATGTTTTTACAATTATTTTATTCATTTGTATACAGTCAGTGTCAGTCGGTAACGCGTGAGTGAATAGTGGTGTCTGTTGCGTGGCTCAAACGAAATAAAAAATGGCACATGTTTATGCGGATCAGTTTCCCAATCGAGTGCAACCAACCCGTCGTGCCTTTGTTAATGTAGTACAACGGGCTCGTGAATCAGGTGACGGCATGCCGGTGCTCCAAGACCTCACGATCAAATACAGGTCCGCAGTAAAATACTTGTCGGGAGGATACTTTATAAAACAAGGTAAAATTTTTTTTTTATTTTTACACACATATTTTGGTTTATCTTCCTTCGACAATCATTATCTAAAAATTAATGACTCAACTTCAAAGTCACCCTGTATAAAAGTTGTCCTGTTTTTTCTGTACAAAAGCATCATGTTGGAATCAAAAAGTGGTCTTGTTTATAATACAGTCGAATTTCCACGATTTTATTCAATATTTCAATAGAAATCACTGATATTCAGAGACCTTTGACAGCTTCTGTCAAATTGCATTTCGATAAGGTATTTTCCCATCGGTCCGTAATATTAATGTTGGTGAAATCGTCAGATCTGAGGTAGCGGAACAAAGTTATGACGTGCATGTTAGCGAAGTGAAAAGGCGGAACCGATTCGTTAATTTGTCAATTTGTAAAACACCGTGAACGCTAATTTTTATGCGAGTTATATGTAGACGGCGGCCATTTCCTTGTAGGCATTAAAAATGAGGCTCGCGTGAGCGGAGCAGGCTAGAATGAGAAATTAGAAGGGCTGTTATTCAAATAAGGCAACCGCCCGAGATCGCGCTAAAATTACTTTTAAATTGCTGGGCAGGAAAGGAAAAAACCTGACGTTTACTAACACTTTAATAATTAATCAGACTTAGTAATTGATTCGGTTTTCTTTGCTGGGAAACTCTAGAATAAACAACGATTAGTGTCCCTATGCATGCAACCCCTTGTTTTTACTGGCCGAGCAGTGGTTTGCTTTTATTATTCAAGCTGAAGTTTCCGTTTTATAGTCCAGGATATTTCTTATAGGAGTATGCAAGACCTTGCTCAACAGTTATGGGAAAGTTCAGATCTCTGGATATTTTCTACCAGTGATCTTTGTGAGAAGCATTGTCTGGGTTGGACGAGAGGCCTCATAACGTAGGGTCTGAGGTAAGAAACCATTAGTGTTAAATGGTTAAATCGGTATATTTACGTAAAAAAAATAACCTGCTTACCTAAAACAGTAAGCTGAACTGGTCTTCCTTGAACGACGAATCCGAATGCGTCTTCAGCTTCGCACTGCCATCTACCGTCGTCTTCTAATCTCACATTGTCTATCAAAAGGTTGCCACTCACGTCCACCAAGAAGCGATGGCCAATCACACGTTTGTTGTTACTGTTATCCTTCAGGATCGTCTGGACTATTTGGCCGTCTTTCAGCCAAATGCTCGTGCTTAAAAAGGGAAATGAAAATGAGTACGCGGTTATAAAGAAAGGAGAATATATTTGTAATTGACGTTTGAGGATTATCATTATTTATTTTCGATAGCATGGTTAAACTTTGAAGGCTTTCAGGACAAAACTTCCGTTTATGTCATCTTGACTTCTTTTTTGAATGAAATATAATTGCTAATTTGACATTTAAGTGGTAATTTGTTGATTTTGAAATCGGTGTTAGTATCTCTCTCCGAACTAGTTTGAAATCGTGATTTCTTGTCATCTCTATACATAACACGGAACAATCAGAGAAAAAGTATTGAGATTACAGGCTGTTGCAAAAAGAGATACGCGACGTTAAGAACCGTTAAACCTTACGTTGGAATTTAATCCTAACCTTAGAAGTGGCATAGAATCTTTGACCATTACCTAAAGTTGATGTTGACGGCGCACTCCAACAGCAGTTTGTCGTTCTGTTTGGCATAGACCTGAAGCACCTTTTTGTTCTGTTGAGCAGCCGTGGCAGTACCGACTGACGCTACTCCCGGAAGGTCGTAACTTAGGTTCGACTTCGTATCAGCTCGGATCGAGCGACGATGAGCTGAGCTGCCGGAATGAGGATGACGGGTGTGCGTCAGCTTCGACAAGGTTACATCTGGAACGAGAAAAAACACAAATTTTATATGATTCCTTTGTCTGGCTGCAAATTTTATAGTTCCATGGGTGATGCGAATCCAATTTATAGATTGAAAACCACTGAAATATACTAAGTGACATATAAATCCGAACACCCAGTTTAAATGGTTTTATTTTAATAAAAGTTGGTGAATGTATTTATCTTACTGTAAATAACAAGTGAAAAAATTTTCAGCCTTATCAGTTGGACATTCCGGTTTCTATACTGCTTTTTTTTAATTCACTAACGCTCTAAAAATGAATATTTCAGCCGCAGTAAAGAACCAACGTTGGCGGATTTTGGATCTTGACATCCTTTACGATCGGTTACGATGCCTAGAGTACGGAGACCTGTACGATTTCGTCAACTTAGTGAGTTTGATAAGGGCCGTATAGTGGGACTTCGGGAAGCTGGACTTTCTTTTCGGGCAATTGCAGTTAGAGTGCAAAGAAGTGTAGACACTGTGGTTAGGTGTTGTCAGGCATGGCTTCGAGAAGGCCGTACGCAAAGAGCAAGGCGCACTGGACGCCCCCGTAGAACAACAGACCGTGAAGATCGCCGCCTAAGATTATTGGCCTTAAGGGACCGTTTCTCCACTACTAGGTCCATTGCAAATGAATGGTTTGCAGAACACGGAAGACCTATTGGCATGCGAAGTGTTTACCGACGAATGAGAAGTTTTGGCTTGTTTTCATACCGGCTACACTGGGTCCTTCCTTTAACTCGAGAACACCGACGTAATTGCCTTGAGTGGTGCAGACAACGGTCACTCTGGGATCAGGAATGGAACAGTATTGTCTTTAGTGACGAATCTCGATTTTGTTTAGGCATGCACGATGGTCGTGCCAGGGTTAGAAGGCGACGTGGTGAAAGGAGGAATCCACAGTTTTTTGTTGAAAGACATGTTCATCACACTGTTGGAGTTATAGTTTGGGGTGCTATAGCTTATGGTTCCAGGTCACCTTTAATCTTCATTAGAGGTAACATGAACTCGCATCTACGAAGTTCTAGAACCCCATCTTTTACCCTATCTTGACAGCCTGGCAAGCCTTCTTTCAACATAATGTCACATTGTTACCATGGCCACCAAGATCTCCCGACTTATCCCCAATTGAGCACGTGTGGGATATGATGGGTAGGAGATTGCTCAATTTGCAACGTCCTCCTCAGACTCTAGAAGCACTTCGAGAGGAGTTGGTGGTTGCCTGGAATGAGATACCACATGAGGACATTGACCACCTGATCAGAAGCATGCCTAGGCGCGTTGGAGAATGCGTAGCACATCAGGGTGCATCCACACATTATTAAAGGTCAAAGGGCTTTAAAGCAGTGCAATCATTTTGAAATTTTTATCATTTACTTATTATGCTTCATTAAGTACTTATACAAAATTTTATTAATATAAAACCATTTAAACTGGGTGTTCGGATTTATATGTCACTTAGTATATTTCGTCCACATCGGTTTTCGTACCTTTTTTTGTGAAAAGCCAGTAGTCCGATTATTTCGATTTGTGAAAACAACCGAATAAATTTACGATTTCAGAACTTTCTGACCGGAATTCCAGCAGGTAGGCTAATTAACCGGCCACTCAGGTACATCCGGGCCGGTCGAGATTCGGTTCTATATTAAAGAGGAAATCCCGTTACCGATAAGATTTCTCCGCCATTTAAATTTCCTACAATTTAAGCGTAAATTCACACATAAATTGGACGGACTCGTTAAAGTTTTTCGAAGAAATAATTACGAAACCAGCATACTTTGTTATCCAATGTTTTACTAGTTAAAGGAGTCCTTAAAAATCCGTTATTGATGGTGAATTGGACTGCTACTTTATTTATAAGGCATTGGGAATAGAGAAACAATATTTTCTAGCTCTACTAACTCTAGACAACTCAAACTGCTCAAAAAGTAAAGGCTTTGTTATTTTGCATAATCGAGGATAGATAACAGATACGTATGACACTATACATATTTGCTTCTAATAAAATTTCCCTTTTCTGGTGTTGTTATGCCGTACGGAGACAAACAGAATAAACACTAAATATCATGATACAAGACAACGACCGCCTTATTTTCTTTTCTTCGCGAAAACAACGCGAATAAATGTCAGCAATTTGTACTATTTTACTAGGAAAAACGGAATTTCTGAATCTCTGAATGATAACTACGAGGGTTGTCCCAAAATTAAGGTTACCACATTTGTTTCAGGCACAAGGAATTTAATTTGAAAAAAATTATTTATCATTGATCTTTAAACCATTTTTCAGCCTGCTTCTTGCATCTCCTCGTCCGTTGACCACCCAGGTACCCTGTCAATCTCAGGACTGTATGGGGGATCGTCAACGACGTGCCATACGAATCGCTTGATTCAGTCCCTCGTATCATAATTAATTATCATTAGGATAAATTGTTGAAAACAATTTTGTCTCTTTCGGAAGTCAAAGGAATCGTTTCCGGACTAACAAATAGGCAAATCAACGTAAACGATGCAGCGGTTGTTGTGGCACGCCCGCTCCCGGCCAGCGAGGTGAGGCGAGGCCAGATTTTCCTCTAAAAAATTCAAACGCAGCGGGCGGGTTTGCGTGTTCCGTTGAATAAGTAACGAGCAGGCGAGCCAAAACGGTTCCGTCGGTTAAGCTGCTGTTTCACCTGATACAGCCAAGATACACTCGGGTGCAAAGGGTTGAATGATAGGACGAGAAGAGAGAAAAAAAAACGTTTTCCGAATTTCTGATTCTCTGACCTTTTAAGCTAAATCTTACTATCGCCTGTTTATCAAGATTCAACGTTTTCACTTAACGATACAATCATTAAAACGGATAAATTAAAGGCGGTGACAATATAAGGAAGGGGGACCGTTCTAGATAAATGAAAGTGATCCCGCTTCAGCCCCTGCGCTCATTAAAATTCACTAAAACCGAATCGAAAAGATGGAAATCCGGGGAGATGTTGCAGATAAGTTCAAATCGGAGAGATCGATGGCGCTTTGTGAGCAGGCTTGACGACGTTTTAGTACGGTCGTTGCAGAAGGTTCTGTGATAAAACATAATACCTATTAAAAATATCATCAGTGAGCATGGCTTTCTATTTTCCATTTTCTTTTTGTTGATGCCGCTGATGATTAGAGCTCTTGGATTTTGGTGCTATAGCCCTTTTCACTATCTAGTAGAAACGGTAAAAATCGAATATGCTTTTACTGGGTAACTAAAATAATGGAGAGCTTTGGCAGCCACAAATACCGCATACATTAACGTCAAAATAACCTCGTTTGATATTTACGTGAAAGAGAAAATACGATTTATTTTTCGGGGCACGTTCAAGCTTTGCTTCAAAAGAGAAGATTTTGGCCATTCATCTGCGACAAAAATTTAACACCTATATTTTGACGGAGTTTCTTATAACTTCTGGACTGAAGCGTATTAACACAAAATCTGAGAGATGCTTGTTAAAAATGGTGAATGTACAAACTAAACTTACTGAAAAAACTAGTAAAAATGAGAAAAACTTAATAATTTTATCTTTCCATTTTCCATGCTTCTGTAACAAAAAAAAATATCCAAGACTTATATTTTGAAGGAGTTTCTTATAACTTCCGGACTGAAGTGTATTAACGTAAAAGTTGTGAAAGATGTTTGTGAAAGATGGTGAATGTGCAGACTAAAGTTACTGGAAAAACTAGTAAAAATGAGGAACATGTAATATTTTTATTTTTCGATTTTTTTCCATGCTTCTGGGACAAGAAAAATATCAGCGCTTATATTTTGAAGAAGTTTCTCATAATTCCTGGAATGAAGCGTATTGATGCAAAATCTGTGAAAGATGTTTGAGAAAGATGGTGAATGTGCAGACTAAAGTTACTGGAAAAACTAGTAAAAATGAGGAACATGTAATATTTTTATTTTTCGATTTTTTTCCATGCTTCTGGGACAAGAAAAATATCAGCGCTTTTATTTTGAAGAAGTTTCTCATAATTCCTGGATTGAAGCGTATTGATGCAAAATCTGTGAAAGATGTTTGAGAAAGATGGTGAATGTGCAGACTAAGCTTACTGGAAAAACTAGTAAAAATGAGGAAAATGTAATATTTTTATTTTTCGATTTTTTCCATACTGCTGGGACAAAAAAAATATCAACGCTTATATTTTGAAGGAGTTTCTCGTAATTTCTGGACTGAAGCGTATTATTGCATCATCTGTGGAAGATGTTGGTTAAAAATGGTGAATGTGCAGACTAAACTTACTGGAAAAACTAGTAATAATGTGGAAAATGTTATATTTTTATTTTTCGATGTTTTCCATGCTTTTGGGACAAAAAAATATCCAAGACTTATATTTTGAAGGAGTTTCTTATAACTTCCGGACTGAAGTGTATTAACGTAAAAGTTGTGAAAGATGTTTGTGAAAGATGGTGAATGTGCAGACTAAAGTTACTGGAAAAACTAGTAAAAATGAGGAAAATGTAATATTTTTATTTTTCGATTTTTTTCCATGCTTCTGGGACAAGAAAAATATCAGCGCTTATATTTTGAAGAAGTTTCTCATAATTCCTGGAATGAAGCGTATTGATGCAAAATCTGTGAAAGATGTTTGAGAAAGATGGTGAATGTGCAGACTAAAGTTACTGGAAAAACTAGTAAAAATGAGGAACATGTAATATTTTTATTTTTCGATTTTTTTCCATGCTTCTGGGACAAGAAAAATATCAGCGCTTATATTTTGAAGAAGTTTCTCATAATTCCTGGAATGAAGCGTATTGATGCAAAATCTGTGAAAGATGTTTGAGAAAGATGGTGAATGTGCAGACTAAGCTTACTGGAAAAACTAGTAAAAATGAGGAAAATGTAATATTTTTATTTTTCGATTTTTTCCATACTGCTGGGACAAAAAAAATATCAACGCTTATATTTTGAAGGAGTTTCTCGTAATTTCTGGACTGAAGCGTATTATTGCATCATCTGTGGAAGATGTTGGTTAAAAATGGTGAATGTGCAGACTAAACTTACTGGAAAAACTAGTAATAATGTGGAAAATGTTATATTTTTATTTTTCGATGTTTTCCATGCTTTTGGGACAAAAAAATATCCAAGACTTATATTTTGAAGGAGTTTCTTATAACTTCCGAACTGAAGTGTATTAACGTAAAATTTGTGAAACATGTTTGTGAAAGATGGTGAATGTGTAGACTAAACTTACTGGAAAAACTAGTAAAAATGAGGAAAATGTAATATTTTTATGTTTCGATTTTTTTCCATGCTTCTGGGACAAAAAAAATATCCGCGCTTATATTTTGAAGAAGTTTCTCATAATTTCTGGAATGGAGCGTGTTGATGCAAAATCTGTGAAAGATGTTTAAGAAAGATGGTGAATGTGCAGACTAAACTCACTGGAAGCGTATTATTGCATCATCTGTGGAAGATGTTGGTTAAAAATGGTGAATGTGCAAACTAAACTTGCTGAAAAAACTAGTAAAAATGAGAAAAACGTAATAATTTTATCTTTCGATTTTTCCATGCTTCTGTAACAAAAAAAAATATCCAAGACTTATATTTTGAAGGAGTTTCTTATAACTTCCGGACTGAAGTGTATAACGTAAAATTTGTGAAAGATGTTTGTGAAAGATGGTGAATGTGCAGACTAAACTTACTGGAAAAACTAGTAAAAATGAGGAAAATGTAATATTTTTATTTTTCGATTTTTTCCATGCTTCTGGGACAAAAAAAAATATCAGCGCTTATATTTTGAAGAAGTTTCTCATAATTTCTGGAATGAAGCGTATTGATGCAAAATCTGTGAAAGATGTTTGAGAAAGATGGTGAATGTGCAGACTAAACTTACTGGAAAAACTAGTAAAAATGAGGAAAATGTAATATTTTTATGTTTCGATTTTTTCCATGCTTCTGGGACAAAAAAAATATCCAAGACTTATATTTTGAAGGAGTTTCTTATAACTTCCGGACTGAAGTGTATTAACGTAAAATTTGTGAAAGATGTTTGTGAAAGATGGTGAATGTGCAGACTAAACTTACTGGAAAAACTAGTAAAAATGAGGAACATGTAATATTTTTATTTTTCGATTTTTTTCCATGCTTCTGGGACAAAAAAAATATCAGCGCTTATATTTTGAAAAAGTTTCTTATAATTTCTGGAATGAAGCGTATTGATGCAAAACCTGTGAAAGATGTTTGAGAAAGATGGTGAATGTGCAGACTAAACTTACTGGAAAAACTAGTAAAAATGAGGAAAATGTAATATTTTTATTTTTCTATTTTTTCCATACTTCTGGGACAAAAAAAATATCAACGCTTATATTTTGAAGGAGTTTCTCATAATTTTTGGACTGAAGCATATTATTGCATCATCTGTGGAAGATGTTGGTTAAAAATGGTGAATGTGCAGACTAAACTTACTGGAAAAACTAGTAATAATGTGGAAAATGTTATATTTTTGTTTTTCGATGTTTTCCATGCTTCTGGGACAAAAAAATATCCAAGACTTATGTTTTGAAGGAGTTTCTTATAACTTCCGGATTGAAGCGTATTATTGCAAAATCTGTGAAATATGTTTGTGAAAAATGGTGAACGTGCACACTAAAATTGCTAAAAAGAATAATAAAAATGAAGAAGATGCTATACATTTATCTTTCAATTTTTCCCATGCATTTGGGAGCAGATATTCAGCACTTATATTTTGACGGAGTTTCTTATAACTTCCGCACTTATGCGTATTAACGCAAAATCTGTGAAAAATGTTTTTGAAAAATGGTGCATGTGCAGACTAAATTTACTGGAAAAACTAGTGAATATGACAAAACTACAATATTTTTCGATTTTTCCTATGCTTCTGGGAGAAAATATTCAACATATATATATATATTATAACTTTCAAAATTAAGCCGACATTAATTTCCAAAAGATGATGAATGAAAAACTAGCTAATTTTTTTATTCTTGTGTCTCGATTTGCTCTATAATTCTGCTAGAAAATACTGAACACCTACGTTTTGAAGCAGTTTCTTATTACTTAGAACATGAAGCGTATTAATATAAAACCTGTAATAGATGTTTTGAAAAGTGGTGAATGTACATATTAAACAAAAAAACAAGTGAAAATAAGGAAGGTACATTATTTTTGTTTTTCGATTTTTCCTGTGCTTCTCGATGAAAATATTCAACATCTATATTTTGAAGAATTGGCTTGTAACCTCAAAAATGAAATTAACGCAAAATCTGGAGTTATATGAAAGTAACTTCGAGATCAAGATTGCGGAATTTGGTATTTTGGTGAATGTGCATTAATATACATTCACCATAATAACAAAGCTTAACATTTTTTTTTCTTATTATTTGGACCTGTATAACATTGAATCGCATTTGATACTTTCTGTACTATTATTTTTATCATATAATAGCTTATATATACTAACAATTTTAAACTTTTTTAGCACTCTTTCTTTTCTGTGCCAGCAGATTTTGGAACTTTGTGTCATCTTAATTTGGAAGGATTAAAAATTGGAAATCGTCACAAAGGAGTATTTCGAGACCGAATCTGAAGCAGAGAATAAGTCGTCTGGAATATTGCACTGTTTACTCTGTAGGTAAGTACGTCACGTTAATAGAAATGAAAAGATGCAAACGCTCAAATCCATTTAATCAAGTCGATCAACTTCGTTACATATACAACAGCTTTACGTATAAATTAACCGTGCTACCAGTTTCTGCCTGTGTCTTGCGCTTAGCATCCGGCCGGGAAATTAGAAATAAATCGTAAACGTTAGATAAAACGAACGGAGGGGGCAGCTGGCAGATTAATCACATTTGTGGCAGCCACTTTAATTACCGAGGCATTAGACTGTGTTGTGCGGGCGGCAGCAGAAGAAAACGCAACCAGCGGGACTAAATACTCGTAAAACGGAGATTTATTTCAGCCTGCAGCTTCTTTACACCGCAGACGTTTTCTGGAAAGGAAAATACCTAAATTACAATGTACTGTGGACACAAAAAATATGAAGGCAGCGAATTTGTCGTATGACGTCGACGCGGTTTTTCCGTTTTTTTTTTCAAATTTCGGAAAAGCAAGCTTTGAGCGCCTCAAAAGTACCGATTACAGCCGTTTTTCGGTGTACTTTGTCTTCGTCGATACGGACCTGCGTTACGGAGCGACGTAGCTACGATTTTTTTTCGCAAAACGAAAGACCAAAGTCTCCTGATTAAACCGACATACGACACGTTACCCGATCGCATTTTTTAAACTCGGCAGATTAGAAAATTCAAAGATATGCAGATATTTTTAGTTTGAAGTTTCAATTTTGAATTTCCCCTCCAGATTCGCGATTCCTGTTAGGCGGGGTAATGTAGGTATGATGATATTACGAAAGCGAGCGAGTGCAAGCGGAACGTCAAAAACGTGCCATTTTCGGCTTCATGACTATCGCTTCATCCAATATTGGATTACGCCAAAATGGAATTGTCCTTTTTTACGCGTGAAAATCAACATTTTCGAATAGATTCAGAATCTCTATATTCTATAGTACAAACGGTACCGGACTATAGCAATATTCACAACAAGAATCAAGTAGGTTGCGATGTTTACAGGCAGTTGGTGTTAGGCTTTGACGTTTAGCGGTTGATACAAGTCATCATCAGTTTGAGTACGATAAAAATGATTGTAAGACCTTATTACTGCCAAAGATCAATTCCTGAAGAGACCAGAAATCTAGAATATAGAAAGACTTTCTACTTATAACAGTGTGTGTATTGTGTAGTGATACCCGGTGCCGAGTGTTTACAGTTTTTCGGTTCAGACGAAGTGCCTCAGTGTATATCTATCGGGATAATGTATTTCATCTTTGAAGAAGTTTGAGAGGTACCCTTAATGATCGTCAGCAGATTTAAATAAGGTAAAAATAATTTTCATTCCTGTCAAATCATAAAACATTTACACTGAAGAAAGAACGTGCTATCCTTAGGCGAACACGGTTCACATATGTCAAGTGTCAAGCGCCATTTTGTTGCAAGTCGTGCGGTAGCTAGACATGCGACGTTGCCGGATCCTCACATGAATCTGAGTTTGTCATACAATTTTATAGAGGGCATTAATGCTATATCGAAGATTTTATAATGCAATTGTGTGCTATTAATGGTGACACATGCGACATTGAAAAATGAAAAATGAAAAATGAAAAATGAAAAATGAAAAATGAAAAATGAAAAATGAAAAATGAAAAATGAAAAATGAAAAATGAAAAATGAAAAATGAAAAATGAAAAATGAAAAATGAAAAATGAAAAATGAAAAATGAAAAATGAAAAATGAAAAATGAAAAATGAAAAATGAAAAATGAAAAATGAAAAATGAAAAATGAAAAATGAAAAATGGAATTTGAAAAATGAAAAATGAAAAATGAAAAATGAAAAATGAAAAATGAAAAATGAAAAATGAAAAATGAAAAATGAAAAATGAAAAATGAAAAATGAAAAATGAAAAATGAAAAATGAAAAATGAAAAATGAAAAATGAAAAATGAAAAATGAAAAATGAAAAATGAAAAATGAAAAATGAAAAATGAAAAATGAAAAATGAAAAAGCGCGTGCTAGCGGAACGTAGAAAACGTGCCATTTTCGGCTTCATGACGATCGCTTCAACCAATACTGGATCATATCGAAAAGCATTGTCCTTTTTTACTCGTGAAAATAAACATAGATTCAGAATTTCTATATTATATAGTCAAAACGGTACCGGACTATACCCATAATCATAATAACAATCTAGTATATTTATTACAACTAGTGAACTGGAAAGAAGACAATTTTTTGACTCGTATGCTACTTGCCGCCATTTTTCAGTTTGGATAACATGATACAGAGCTAAGAGTATAGATTGCACCGACCGCATTCCATTTATGTCGATTTTTATCTTTTTCCGTTTGCTTTACCAACACGCCGTTACTTAAATGAAAAGGGTCCGTAACGTAAATGGAAACGGCCTCGCGGTCGCAGCGTATCGCAGCAGGCATCGGAGCGTGGTGCGTTAGCATCCGTGCGGTTTCTTTCAAGGTGCATCCGAACATCAAGCTAGGGCATGAATTATTTATATTCGCCGCGCCGTGTCGGTCGGCGATGCGGCGTAGGCGGCCCTGGAAAAAACAAAAACAATGAATGCGACTACCTGCGAGATGGATTGGATCGGGTGCGAGGGTCGCGAGCTCTCGCTCGGAAAGGAACTGCCGATGTCGAATGGCAAAGTAGACGCGGCTTTTGTAAAGGAGAGTAGAAAGTGGAGTAGCCGGTGGAAGAATTCTGTATGCAAAATTTTATTTTTCCCAACTTTATTTGAGATGGGATTACAAAGTAATTCGCATGTTTTTTGTGCTGCTTTTTCTTCTCTACAAATTGTCATAGTCGTTTACAATTTAGGCCTACTTAGGAAATTATTGTTTTTTTTTTGTAGTAATGTCACACCAAATTTTGAACAATTTTTCTAAAAGTTTAACCTTTTTTTAATATTGTAAAGTAACTGTCTTACTACGCAAATTTTTTATAAGCGATTTTCGGTATATCCACGAATTTCACAAGCTGTTAAAATAAAATAATGACTCAAGTTTGTATAACTAAAAATGGTACAATAAATTTTATTAAATAAATTATTTAAATAACCACAACCGTTTTATATGGCTCGCATCTCTGGATTGCTTTATTACGTAGCATTCTCATCGAGCAACTCTTTCATATAAATCTATCCTTTTAGGCTCTGAAGGCTCTTACGGCACGACTAAGCCATTTGCTGAGGTTCCGGGCTCTTTCTGTCTCAAAATAGTCTTCACAACAGAGAACTGCTACTGACAGCCTAGGTAAGTAAACTGCAAACCATCTGAACAACTTCAATCGTATCGATATTTGTGCTGATATCTGCATTTTATCCACGATATTTAAGATTTGTTCCTTCTGGTCTACAGTAACCTGTCTTTCACGAATGCGAATATTAGTGGGCTGAACACCTCCTGTATCTCGAAGTCTTTCGTACACTTGCACAAATGTCCTTCAGCGTAAAATAACAACATGTCGGCCAACTCTTGATTCGAGCACATTGTAAATAAACACGAAACGTACGCGAACAAAAACAAAACAACACGCCCGATGCTCTGCTCGACAAAACAATAAAATAATTTATCTATGCAAAATGATAATTAACCACTGTTGCTGGTTCGATAAGAGTGATGAATGACCGACGCGCTGCGATCATGTGTGTTTTAAATATTTAATTTAATGAAACTTACTGACTACAAATTTTGACTTAACTTAGAAAAACAATACCATTTATTTGTTAATTACCCAATTTAAATACGTTTTGGATTAGATTATAAAAATTAGTAAGATTGTGTTCGCTATAAAGCACTTAAGATTGCAAACTATAAAGCCATTTAGACAAAAATCTATTGACTTTTGGACCATGGGTTATCTGAACTTTTTGACTTGTGGGTATAAAATACGAGAAACAGATATCTGATCACAAATCAATTTGTTTATAAGCATCTCGTATAATTTATGTGGAAACTTCGCGGAGGAGACAAAGGCGCGCCTATTTAAAAATGCGCAAGACGAGCAGGGACTTTATTACGGAAAAGTTGGGGGCATTAAGTTGAGAAATAAGCGCTATCAAGAGAACGAATTAGACCGGTTGAAATGATCCGGAAACGGATCGATTTGGGTTAATCGTCGTCTTGTAGCAGCGCCTAATTTGAGATTTAGTGTCCATTTGGCGGGATCTAATGGGAGGTGAGGGAAAGGGCTTAACTGTTACGGTACAGGTGAAACGACCCTAAAGACGTTGTTATCTAATCTCTGCCGACGGGAATTTATGACGGGTAAGCTAGTTTAGTTCATCACATTCAAATCTCACGACTCACACGAACTCGCTAACACGATCCAGTTAATACTATCTTATAGCGGTCTTCGGTTCAATCAAGAATGATACAGTTTGCTCGAGTTAAAGTTAACAACAGTTTATTGTTCCTAGATTAAGGATATAACATTGAAGTATTTTGAAACATTCTCGGAATTTGCTGATTTTGTCTAGGAAGTTTCATTTTATAGAGACTGGAAAATCATTTTTTAAACTTGGCGAATGTGCATACTTTTACTTATGAGCACCCATCATTTATCAAATTTGTGTTTCGTTAGCGTCGCATTTTCCTTAAGGAGCATTCTTAATAATTTTCGTTAAATTGTTTCACAATGTGTACGCAGATGTCACTGAGTAATTGCTTGTTAAAAAACATGAAAAACTTTTGTAGATACAGGGTGATAAATTTAAATATTTTTTGTCTTTTTTTATTATCTTAAAAAATATGTACTCGATTCTGTTGAAACTTGGTAATATTATTTGTTGTATTAGCTTATTATTGATTCCGCTCTAGATAGATTGGAATTAATGGATCCAGTGACATGCCGGGGGGCAACTTAGCGAATATTGTTGGCAAAAAATGTACGCCACTGCATTTTTTGTATCTTTTATATTTGTTGTTAGATTAAGCAGCTAAAAATACAACTTCTTTGTCGATGGAATTTTTTCGTACCACAAGAAAAATAAAAACCGTTTCATTGCATCTCACTGGACAAAATTATTTTATTAGTTTTTGCTAAATAAATCATTCCTGCATAAAGGTTTGACATTTGCGCGTCACTTCTCATAGAAAAACATTATCCAGATAAGTTTATTTTCGAAATTTCTCTAAACATTTTTTGTTTAATTGATCACCCTGTATAGAAACTTTTTACATATTATTTAACAAGGAATCACCCTTTTAAATATTTCCGAAATCGTTACTTATTTGTATGTATGGATAGTTTGCTTTGTAGCAATAAAGGACGTGTCTCATAACAAAATGGAAAAGATATTCTATCAAAAAAATAAAATATTCTCAATATTAAAAATAAATAAGGTCTCATTTCGGTAGGCAACGTTGTACGCGTCGAGAACGAAGCAACCGACTTTGCGCTGCTGTCAGATTTATTTCCGTTTCCAAATCATCTTTGTTTTACTCCATCATTTTCATATGTGAAATAATTTTTTTCTCATAGCGTATACAAGTCCGTTGGTCGAAAATTTCGTGGGAAGTACTCGACGTCACTTTCTCATTTCCCCCAATAATAACTCGGATAAAATTAGGAAATATATTATTGCAGAAAGCGGACAGTTTCCGTTAGACGGGAAATCGCTTTACGTATGCATTCTTAATGAACCACCCATCGAGGTAGATACATTTTTAATATGATGTATTTCGTATTCTCCCTCGTGCTACCGCAGCTTTTATCGCCTTTTTTGCAACACAAAAGGAATAATTGACACTGATAGGCTGACAAACGAGCTCCCTTTTTTATATTGCCTCTCTTTTGATATTTATTCGACCGATGGTTACGACGAATTTCAACAGAACGATATATTGAAAAATTTAGAAGGGCGCTTTCCGGATAGACGTGAAAACGTTACTTTGTTGGTCGGTTAATGTCGTTTTTTGTTGTTGTTTATTTAGCATGATTGCTACAATTACATTCTTCTGAAAACTAAACAATTAAATAACATGCATCCATTCATAAAAGAAAACACCAAATTTGCATCTCTAAGAATTTTCATTGTCCATGAAATATTCTTTTAATTTTCTTTTGAATTTGTTAGTTATATTACTATTGCAATTTTGTAAAAGAAAATCTGTATTTCCTCTTGTATTTTTTGGCAATTTTTTAAATAATTTATTCATAGTGATCCTCAAACTTTAGTTTACTGTCAATATATATACCTAAATATTTAATTGTTTCAACATTTTCAATTATTTCTCCATTTATCCTAACTGTGACAGTATTTTCATTTATGTATTTCCCTATTAGCATAGATTTTGTTTTAGAAGTATTCAATTTTAGTTTATTTACATTTAACCAATTTATGATTTTTGCCAAGTCAGAATTTATCATTTTTAAAGCAGTGTCTATATTTTCATCTGATATGTATCATCTGCAAATCTGAAGTTTATCTGAAGTTTACAACAATCTAAAGTATTACAAATGTCATTAATGTATAAAATAAATAGTAGTGGACCTAGTTTACTACCTTGTGGTATACCAACAGAAATATTTTTTGATCTTGATAATGTAGATCCAATTTTGGTTTTTATACGTTTTACTGTGCTTCTACGGTCTCTAATCCCTTTTTTGGCCGCTTTAGGCGGAATACGACAGATGACTTTTAATGAATTCCGCTTTTACACTGTACCCTAAATCCAATCAGGCTTAATGGCACTTAATTCCGGTAAAACCCTGCAGTTTGTATAATCGAACATGATAGTACGTTATCGAAGAATAATCTAGCAATATTATTAAGTTATCCGACGACAGCCATTAGAAGATGAAACCCAAACAAGGGATGCTCGAAGCAATATTTCCGTTGGGTGGATTCGGTTGTACCCTAACAGCAATAAGTAACATCCATAAAAATCCGAGAGTATCCAGTGGCCGACCGTCCTCGACTGATTTTAATTAAGTCGGATCCATTGCTACTGCGCTGATGTATAAATCAGAGGAGTCAGCAACGGATGTTGGATAATGCAGACTGCACACCATAGAGACCCTACTCTGGGCATAGGCGGGCAAGGTTCAGATCCCACTTTATTTTCCATTTGGCCGTACAACGTTGTAGGAAATTGTCACATGAAAAAAATAATACGAAACGATAAAACAGAAACAGTACATTTTTTTTGTTTCAGATCTATTTAGCATTAATGCTACAATATTAATTAATTATATTTGTTGTTTGATTTAGGATCTAAAAATACAACTTTTTTTTCTCGTGTACTTTTTCGTATCTCACTTCGTTTTCGAGAGAAAAAAGAAACATTTTATTGCATTTCACTGGACAAAAAATTGGCTTGTTATTGATTGCTAAAAAGTGCATTGGAAATCAAAAAATCTTTTCTGCACGCATATATGACATTTAAGCGTCAGTTTAAACGTCGACAGAATCGAATAAACATTTTTTAACATATCAATACAACAAATAATTCTATCACTCTGTATCTTTCATACTCTTTAACAAGGAATCACCTTATAAAATATCTCCTTCTATTTTTCGAACACCCTTGGTAACCTCAAAAATGATATTTTTTAACCGAATTGTTAGGCATGGTAACCCAGATCAATTTCGATTAAACATTTTTTTAAACGAATTTCAAAATTTTACATTTAGGCTTTTAGAATCAAAAAAGATCCCATTAAGTTTTCTAACCATTTTCTAGTTATGAGCGATTCAATTTCTGAGAATCCATAATAATAGCTATATTCAAAACTTAGTTAAAAATTAAAATTTTTGAGACATTCAAGTATCTACATTAAAATTTTTAAGCCTTGCTCTACACGACCTCGAAGAGTGTTTTGAAATTACTTCATTATGCGAAAAATGGATGAAAGTATTCAATAACGAGTATTTCAACCTCTATGTTTGAAAAACCAATAATCACATACTAAATATCTGATTCTAAATAAGGATATTTAAAAATACGTGTTTGGAAAGCATTTTTTACTAACAGCTCCGCTTCTGTTTGAAATAGCTTTCTAATCTATTGTAGCGTTTTTCCGGGTTCTTTTGGATGTGGAATAAAACACTGGACTGCACTAATTTATTTAAATTGATAGAACATTTATATACACCACTATTTATCTCTGACTAATTCTTATGTCGCCATTGACTGCACTATACTCCACTCCGCTCTGCTCTGGTGAAATATGTACTCTCTGCTTCCATCTCTCGGCCGCCGAGTTATATAGTCCGCATTGTTGCTTCGAGAAAGGTCTGGTGAGCCACAAAGCGGCATCTAGAATATTGGAGGTCACTTCGCGTCGATCTAGAAGGCGATCCACTGTCACGGTACTCACATGCGATTAAAGGAAAATACAGTTTCATTTGCAGTGAACAAGATAGTCGAACAATATAACAAATGAGGAAGAATGATAGTGTTGTACAAACGAAATTCGATAAAAGTAATTTATTTTTTTGGATATTTTTGAAATAATATATTCATAGTGCCCTTCAAATTTTAATTTACTGTTGAATTAAAATGTTTAAGCCTCGAAGAGTGTTTTAAGATTACTTCATTAAGCGGCGATTTTTAACCTTGCCTGTTAGACCAAAAAGTTTTTCACACAGACTTTTCTATCGCTTATAACTGGAAAGTAGTAACTGAAAGGTGTGCCCTAGTGCACGTCACTGTGGAACCGTCGCTCCTGGTCGCCGTCGCCTCGTTGAATACGTAATCAAAAGGGTTTACCGCTCTACTGCGGCAGATTTAAAGTTCGCCATGGATAGGCAGACCTCTACACTATTACTACCATAAATCTGGATAATTAATTTGATTCAGACACCGCACAGCCACTAGCCCATAAAAACTAGACACTCTCTGATCAGGTTACTCGCTTATCAGATATGAATTATAAAGTTAGTTCTGAAAAACCATAAATTGCACCAACCTTTTCTGTCTCAGACATCGTTTCAAAAATAGAACTTCGTTATCCGTGAGATATTGAATATTCAAAGTTCGCAATTTTACAATCTAATTTTGAACAATTCAAATTTATTCCTTGACGTACCTTTATGAGTTCTCTCGATCTTATATCCTGATTCAATAAAATGCAATGTAGAAAATATTCGGAGTCATATTATATTTCAATGCATATGTGAATGTGAGACCCAATATGTGTAAAATATGGTAGACATTTGTCGCGGGAACTTATTGCACTCCCGTATCCTGAAACCAATGCGTGGTGTGCATATTTTAACGTTCTACTCCGATAACTGAAATTACTTAAGCTTGAAGAAATGAATTTACTGTCAAAGTATGGATGAAAGTATTTAAAAACGAGTATTTCAACCTCTATGTTTGAAAAACCAATAATCACATGCTAAATACCCGATTCTGAATAAGGATATTTAAAAATACGTATTTGGAAAGAATTTTTTTACTAACAGCTCCGCTTCTGTTTGAAATAGCTTTATAATCTATTGTAGCGTTTTTCCGGGTTCTTTTGGGTGTGGATTAAAACCGTGGATTGCACTAATTTATTTAACTTGATAGAACATTTATATACACCACTATTTATGTCTGACTAATTCTTATGGCGCCATTGACTGCACTATACTCTACTCCGCTCTGCTCTGTACTCTCTGCTTCCATCTCCCGGTCGCCGAGTTATATAGTCCGCATTGTTGCTTCGAGAAAGGTCTGGTGAACCACAAAGCGGCATCTAGAATATTGGAGGTCACTTCGCGTCTTGTCACACTATAGAAAGTATTTTAATATGCTGACCCTATCAAGATGAAAATGAAATGTTCCTTAGGCAGTTGTTTTCGAATGAAGAATAAGTGCATTTCTCCGCAACTTGAACTGCTTGAAATTCTTCGTCGTTCACCGAGCGGCAGTAACGTCGGCATTTCCTAGAAGACGTTTTATCCTGAATAATTAACGTTTTCCTTTTAATTACCTCGAAAGTAGGACATACCGGCAAAGAGCGCACGGAAAGCATTTCTAGGTAACAGAGATAGAAATGCGATTAAAGGAAATGCCCGGCTTTCCACCGAGCGGTTTTCCAGCTTAGCGCCGGATAAGGATGGACGACGATGTCTTATTTATTTCTGTTTCTTCTTCATTTAGCATTTCCGATATTAGATAGACCTGTGACTGGTGGAAACACTCTAAGAATTTAAGTCAGCAACAATCAATATATCAATATCTATAAAATACTCAATTAAAACGATATTTCAACTGTTCACATCAGGGTTTTTATAAAGGAAAAGACTGGCTGCCTATAAAATCGGCTGCTAAACAGCTACAAGCCAGCTACAAAACAAAGCTGAAGGAGTGTTAGTGGACATAGTCCGATGGTATACAAAAGTGAACTTACCGCTGGACGTTAAAATCACATTAGGAAATGGACGGGTAGCACCCAAACCCACACAACTAAACGTAAGGTACAAAATAAAAGGGTACTACTCCATAAACTGGTGTTTGGGGCGTTAATATCCCAAAATCTGGAAGTTAACGAAAAAAACGCCAGCACACAACAAAGAATGGCGCTGGACTCTCTGCGCACGCAACCTCCTAAAAGAAGGTTAAATTAGTTGCCCTGGAAGAAAACACGTTCGACAGAACATTAAAATGGATAGAAAAAAGCCGATAAAGAAGGTATCTTGATAGGAGGGTAAACATTCATATACGGCTAGTACGTGTAAAAATCACAAGATGGCGTGCTAGTTGCCTATGGACAGACTCTAGGCAGAAACAAATATGTCTACGAGGGAGCAACAATATTTTATGACGAAATTTCTCAGATAGAAGATTTCAGTACAATACTGAGTCGCTGAGAATGACAGATATAATACGTGAGAAATCCTACAATCGATAAACTACGAATTGTGACAAAAGAAAATCATCGAAAAAGGTTTGGTCCAAGAATCGGTACCCTACTATTAACGAGGAGAAATTCAAATTACTCAAATACCAGCGGTAATCTGAACGTCACAATTCCTTATCGAGAAAGACCAATAGCAGCCCACTATCACGTATTTCGAAACACGCCTAGATCCAGTAGCAATATCGAAGTGTCAGTATCGGTGGCGTCGCAGTAGCCATTTATCGAAACAATAGACGATCAAGCGTTTGGCTGTCAGGAACCTGGCCGCAGTTTCGTTGTTATAGAAATTCTGAGGCGGCTACCGTTCTGCAACACTTGTTCGGCTACCGGCAAAAATGTTCAACACTTTAACTCCTTCTGTATTTGACACTTTAATTGGGACCGATATACGAAACAAAAGTGTCTGGGAAATGGTGTAAAAGTATAGAGGGCGTCCCCTAAAAGTCCTGGAAGGATATTTTTACTAGGAAAGACCATATACCAACATAAGTCGATCGGACACGATTTGCCTCTGTGCAAAAGTGCTTCGTTTGAATTCGTTTGAGGTAGTCAAAGTTTTCTTTTAAGGATACATCTTTTCGAATATTTTAAGTCCAAATTGAATGAAATTCGGAACACGCGTCTTTGCAACATATTATGCCTAGGAACGAAAATGGTGGTCATATTGAACACCTGTAATGACAGATTCTCGAATTAAATAAAATTGTAATAAGTGACATCATATGGTTTATTTTCGCTTTCACTTAAATAATCCTTAAGACGCTTGGGAATCTCTTGATGTAACTCATTTTTCCCTGAAAGAATAGAGTAAATAAGGAAAGATATGTTAAATAAAAAAATCGTAGTCGTAGTCGTCGGGAAAGTTGGCAAAAATTTTTGTTACAATTTATGCAGGGGAGGGGGCAGTTTTCTACCCTTCTCGAACCCTTCAGAGTTTTTCGAACAAGCCCCATATTTGAATAGATAACAGTGTTTCAAATTTTATTCAAAAAATGTATTTAAAAAATACGTGGTTCTTTTATGACCACGGAATATTGGAACACTCCGTACGTATAGCTGAATGTAAGAATAGAAAAAACATTCTAGGCCAGTATCTCCTTTATTATTCTCATTTCGGTTTCGGATACATCGAGTGCCAAATATAGAAATGTATGATATTTGTAAAAGCTAAAAAACAATTTATTGTGCGAAAGAAAATGAGTTCAGGAAGTTGCATTGCATGTTCCAAAGCACTCAATGACTTCATTGTAATATCGGTACAATATGACCAAAGTGGAAGTGAGGCAGCTTGATTAAATATTTTTAAGTATACCGATATGAGCCACCACGGATGCGAAATATACACTTAATTGCAGATAAAACTGCCGTAAAGGCTCTTATTAAACTGAGCTCTATAACCGTGGCATGCCTGAAACGTGAGACAGGAAGGCGCTTTTACGCTCATGAGAATACCTAAAAAAATCTTTTATCTCATCTAACACATTGTTGTCACTTATCCAAGGTCCGACTTTTTAATGACAGCTTTCCAACAGGAGACAAATTTTTTCGGATTTAGCGACATAAGTCCTGCATCTTTCACTTAGTATAATGAAATGACCGCATTTACATACGGCAACATTGTATCTGGTATCGGTGCAACCGTGTTGCAGGGTGGCGAAGACACAACAACATATATCGAGCCCGTTTTCTAATTTACTTTTACAACTCGTGTAAACAGGAACAGAGCAAACGACAAACAGACCGACGGCAATAAAGAAACGGGATACTATCCATGCATCTCTGCAATGTTGTAGCTTCAAATGCTGCAGCGACCGTTAAAAGATGCACTCACATTTGCAGCTGAAATTTCATCCGCGCAAGTTTGAAGAGCAATTCTTCGCTGTCTTGCTCGTCCTCGTTGAAACGTTGAAACCCTCGTCAATGGTTAATTGCCGGCTCTCTCGTAAAACGTACGAGTTTCACATATAAAGTACATTTTCGGTTACGGCAACTTCAACAGCTTTTCAAGTTGCGCGCGCTACTATATTCGTCGCATTTAACCGCATATACAGGGTGGCGCATCTAAAACGAAACAGTCGCACAAACTAATCCGATGTAGCTATTAAAGGCTACTTTAAACTTTAAATCAATATATCTTCAAAACTGCTGAACCGAAGCTCATGTATTTTACATCATTATAAAAGAAATTGAAATACGTTTAAAATAAGGTATTACTCGACCCCCTTTCCACTTAAGATTTTGGGGGTGGTGTCACCCCCGCTTAGGGGGCTGCACATGCTAACGGGATTTTTTGCCAAACTTGTGTCCCCCTCGAAAACAAAATCGACGGGTCTGAACTTTTAAAAAAAACTGAGCTACCAGTAAATGCGTCTGTTTCGTTTTCGATGCGCCACCCTGTATAAAAATATAATAATCTTGGAAAAAAATCTAATTTGATAATTTTAAAATAAACTGGATTTTGAAAAAAATCGAGTTAAAAAATTGGAATATTTGGAAATTTGAAAAAATTGATGCATTGACAATCTTTGACAATAATGTCAAATATAAAATATTTCGAAAATAAAATCTATTAATTATAAGTACTTTTGTTGTCATTTTGAGACTAATAATAATTCAGAAAATAAATTATAGTTTGATTACTGCAATAGATAGTCCAACAATCAAGTATAACTAAATTTGCAATATAAAACTTGTGTCCCCCTCGAAAACAAAATCGACGTGTAAATGCGTCTGTTTCGTTTTCGATACGCCACCCTGCATATTACTTTGGAACATGAAAAAATGATTGTTTAAAAAGAAAACCTGGATGCCGTCTGACGAATAGATGAAGCGCTTCTGCATAGAGGTGATACTTGTATGTCCGCGGATTATTGGGACATCCTGTATATTTATACGAAATGCCTAACTTCGTTCTATGACTGCTTCTAGGCACGTCCTTTATTCCTTAACTTCACGAAACGAAAATCGAATCCACCACATCTGATCGAATCAGCTTCAGTAAAACGTATAAACACGTTACAGTTTGCGTTCGGAGTTCGCGTTCAACTTCCGTCGAAGCGGAAAGGGGACAGTCATAAAAAAATTCACAGTCAACTGATTCTATTATTCATAGTTATCCTTGGTTCCGCCACGAAACATTTTGCCACCGCCTCCTTTTCGATAAACTTATTTAAGCAAATATCCCCTTTTTCGAGTATTCCGGTTTTTATCGTCAAGTTTCGAAATTCTTTGACCGCCACAATAAAGGAACAACATGATTCCATGATTTAAACTCAATTATATCAATAAAAAGTCTCAGTAATAATGCACCACATGTCGTTCCATACTGCAAGTTTTACTGACACATTTTCATAATGTACACCTCGATTAAAATGAACGCCATCTAGGGGGCGCTTGAACAAATCTCTGTACGCAAATTGTGCGCTACACTTTCCCGGGAGGCGAAACAAAAGCTGCGGCACGGCCTACTGCTGGCGTTCACAAACCGAATGACACTTCCCAGGAGATTGTCGCGAGAATCTAGACTGCGCTGTACTGCAGTTGTTTTTCGACGTCCTAAGAGAATTGTAATCGAGATTGTAACTTAGTAGTTTCATAATGTGGTGCTTTTGATGTAACAAGAAGGATACGTGGGTGTTGAAAAGATGGAATTAGATTGGATTAGTACTCAAGGCTATTTAATTTTTGGAGTTGCACATACATTGACACTTAATTTTTTCGACAATGTTCAAAATATACAAAATTACCTGTAGATTATAGTCTAATCATATTAGACGAAAATACCCGTGGTTTGCGAAATAATTGTAAAGTCTCGATATTCAAAACGTGGACGCATAAAATGGGTACACCAATTTTTGTGAGAACATTTTTTGGCAACAAAGTATGACAAAATGTGTCTTTTTCTGATTCAATCGAAAATTTTGGCAGGAACGAAAAAACTCCATTTTTTAGGTATTTACGAGACCTAGAAAATGAGATCACACATAAAAAAGTTATATGGAAGGTTTTTCGTTCCTGTCAACACTTTCGATTGGATCCCAAAAAACACTTTTTCTCCGTCTTTGTTGTCAAAAGTTTTCCCACAAAAATTGTTGTACCAATTTTATGCGTTCATGTTTAAAATAGCCCCTTGAATAACTCGCATCAATAAAACCAAACTCTACAATTATTTCAGGGAATTTTGCTAATATTATTAGACTATTAGTGAAACAATGAAAAGTAAAAACAGGATATGTATTAGAACAACAGTTTTGACATTCATAACAAAACAAGTAATTCAACCAAACTTAAATAAAATAAATTCTGAAAAAACTAAGATTTATTTTTTCTAAAATGCCAATGATAATTCAATGATTTTCTAGAAAAATTCAAATTTAAATTTTTTTCAAAAATTTAAAATTTGTAAAGAAATGGATTTGTACATTGGGAAATTGATTGGAGAAGTCGGAAATTTGAAAAATAATTTGGACATTTGGAAATTTTGAAAGGCTCTCGTAATTTCGAAATTTGAAGAAAAATGGAAGAAGCAAATATAAAATATATCAAAAATAAAATTTTCTCTTATATGGGGCCTGTTAGATCCTGTGACAAAAAGGGTGTTAGATGCATCGTGTGCGTGCTGTTAGAAAATTGCAGAAACCGCCGTCGTTAGTTTCAATGAAACTGATCGTTGACTGTATCGAGCATTCCCATACAAAATGCCAACGCATCTAACTTTGTTTGAGAGGTTGAAGGGGGTCTGCGAGTGGGAGTTCAGGAGTCTCTGCAACCGGAGTTTCATCGGCACCGAATTTATCTGCAGCAGCCGGTGGCAGTGGCATCGTCCGTATATCGAATGAATATACGCCATAGTTGGCGGATTCACGATGACAGAACCTTCGGCGGACGCTGAATTATGGATATAGGAATGAGGCGGGTGACGTGATCCTGTGGGAAATCGCACACATAGACGAGCGTCAAAGCAAAAATTGTATCGATGTTTTGCTAGCAGGGCAAGGAACCCAGATAGATAGATAGATATTTGTTTCATTTGTTCATGGACATAGCGCAAGATAGACATGTCATAAAAACTTACACGGGTGGAGATCACGTAAAAACGATCAGAGAAAAAAATGTTTCAGAGGATCCTGATCATCTTTGAAAATAATTTTAGGGGCAAAAAAAATGGGAGTCGGGGTTGCAGGGGGTGGACAGGATTTAACTCATTTTTTAATTTCTACGAGATTGGCGTGACTTAATATGCTATCCCCCTCCAAAGATATGAAAATTATAATTTAAACACCACACTACGTCCAAAAGGGACAAACGTCCATCGATCTTAAGTGAACGTACAATGGACGTCCATTACCTGATGTCCATTGTACTCGCAAAATTGAACGTCCAGTGGAAGTTCAAAACGTCCATTGAACGTACATGATTATTTTGCATGTACGAAGAAATATACCGGCATTTAGAAAAATTCCATCCATTTATTGTATTATATGTTTTTACTTCCCTCGCGAACTGGCGGGGAAGTATGGTAATCGCGAAAGATTTTGGAATTTAGATATTATGTTTTTTGGATGTTTTGGCAAAAACAAAAAAAATTAAAATCGCGCAAACTTTCGTTTGTCGACGTTTCAGAGGCTCCCGATCATTTTTGAATTTTATTGGATCAACGCAACTATTAGTATTATTATACGTCCCCACATAGATTTTTCCGTACATTAACTAAAAAAAAATTCAAAATTTTTGAAACATTTAAAAATTTTCTAATTTTTACAGTTTGCCAACATTCTCTGAATCTTAAAAAATTTGAAAATATTCAAAATTAACAAAATTAACGAAATTAACGAAATTAACGAAATTAACGAAATTAACGAAATTAACGAAATTAACGAAATTAACGAAATTAACGAAATTAACGAAATTAACGAAATTAACGAAATTAACGAAATTAACGAAATTAACGAAATTAACGAAATTAACGAAATTAACGAAATTAACGAAATTAACGAAATTAACGAAATTAACGAAATTAACGAAATTAACGAAATTAACGAAATTAACGAAATTAACGAAATTAACGAAATTAACGAAATTAACGAAATTAACGAAATTAACGAAATTAACGAAATTAACGAAATTAACGAAATTAACGAAATTAACGAAATTAACGAAATTGACGAAATTAACGAAATTAATAATAATAACGAAATCGACGAAATCGACGAAATTAACGAAATTAATGAAATTGACTAAATCGACAAAATTAGCGAAATTAACGAAATTAATAATATTAACGAAATCGACGAAATTAACGAAATTAATGAACTTGACTAAATCGACAAAATCGACAAAATTAGCGAAATTAACGAAATTAATAATATTAACGCAATCGACGAAATTAAAGAAATTAACGAAATTAACGAAATTAATGAAATTAACAAAATTGACTAAATCGACAAAATCGACGAAATCGACAAAATCGACAAAATTAACGAAATTAATAATATTAACGAAATCGACGAAATTAAAGAAATTAACGAAATTAACGAAATTAACGAAATTGACTAAATCGACAAAATCGACGAAATCGACAAAATTGACGAAATCGACGAAATCGACAAAATCAACGAAATTAACGATATTAACGAAATTAATAAAGTTTTAAAAATATTCAAAATTTTCAATCATAATTTTCCTTAATAAATACTTCAGTTTTTGTACGCTTTGCCTTGCGAGGGAAGTGCAAAGTCAACCTACTTGACGCCATTTTTTTTATTCACGCATTAAAGTGAATTCATTATAATTATTACTATTATTTATTATTAACAATAGTAATCATCTTGAACAATTTTTCCTTTTCTCAAGTTTTATAATTTTTTCAATTTCTAATGACTATTCCTCGATATATTATTGTCTATCTCGCTTCACTACGTATTAGCGGCAATTAGCTATCGCTTTTTAGATTGTGTTCTATGGTGACCTGCCTCTCCGAGTAGACGTTCTATGGTATGGCATATATATTACTGTATTATTGACGTAACGTGGCGATAACCTGCTGCAGCAACTACCTCGAACAACATCGAATCAAAGCTGAGATGTACGGCGTGTACCTCGCTCCTTCATACGGAGAGTGTGTGTATGTAAGCATAAGAGGGCTTGGACGCTGGCCTCGGTACATACGCGGAAGACCGACTGAGGTTAATTCCGGTGCAATACAATGCGAAACAGCCCAACGGCCCGACGACCGACGACGATACATTTCATTAATCTCGAAAGGACAACACAAAGCACGAGGAAGGGTCGAGTCCATACACAGAAATAGGGTGGCATTGTGTTGTGGTCGCCGGGATTGCTGCATGCTACTTGTGTGTCCCATGCGTGAACTTTGCCTAGAGGATTTATGTTTATTACACGTTACCTCTGTTGTCGTTATTTTGCTCACTGTTTCGGCTTAGGTGGAGAGTACTCACCTGAAACAAGAGGAAAATCATCGATAAACAAAGTACTCGCTTACCAATATTTGACCAAGGATTCGTAAAGTCAAATTTTGATTCATCTTTTCGTTTGTTTGTTAAAGATTTATTCAGCATTAATGCTACAATGTCAATTTTGTATAATTATTATTCGTTTACACTTTGAATCAATTTTCTGCAATTATACATTCTTGTCTATTAAAAATTCATCAACATTATGCATTTTGAGTATTTATAAAGTGATTTTTTTTAATTCGCCTTCAACATTTATAAATCCGAACACTGTTTAACATCATTATTCAATTTATTACATTCAAATCCTCCCTATTACAATTTTGCAGATGAAAAACTATGCTACCTCTAGTTTCGTAGTTACGATAAATAGTATTTAATTTTGGAAAAATGTCTAATTTGATAAATGATTTTTTAAGAGTAATGGATTAAAAAAAAGTGTTGTAACGCGTACTAGCGTCACTCTGAAGCTTGTAACAGCCGTCCGTCCACGCGCGCCGCACTAGGAATGCAGTCAGTCGTAAAGAGTCAGTCGTAGAAAGCAGTTGAAGAACAACAGCAACCAACGCACGCGCGCGGATCGCGCAAGCCCGGTATACACCTGTCGCGTATCTACACATTCATGTACAAGTACTCAATAAACTTTTCTGAACCGAAGACGACTGCGAGTTGAATTGCTTTGCTTACCTATCCTCAACAAAAAGAGTAGCTTTTACGATTGCGAAAATTCTAAAGAAGAACGTCGGCACTTGACAGTGACTAGGCTAATTTACATATCAAAGCAAAGTCTGCAAAAGAAGATACCCTGTCATTGTCTGTACAATTAACGATTATCTCTTGCTGGCCCCAAACAACTTGATTTACATAATTACAATTGCCGTATAATCCTAACTGTATCCAGAGATGAGCCCTTTGCTCAATTTACTACCACAATAACAACCAGACAAAGGGATATAACGATACACCACGCCCTCACTGTCCAATAGGCCAGTTCAAATAGTCACCATGTAGTTCGTGGAACGTTGTACAGGATGTTTTAGAAAAACACGGCAATATTTAGAGGGCATGAAGTAGTAAAAAAATAAGACGAAAAGTTCGTATAAACATGGGTTCTGATATGCCCCATCACCTGGTGTTAAAATTGAGATTTTGAAATACAAAAGATATATATTTTCATTTAATTTTGGTCTCCATATTGGATTTAGAATTACGTCACTTTACTTAATATATTTCTCTCGTCAAGACCTTTCATTTGATACCCATTTAATAGATGTTATTATGGAAATCTATTTTGTACTTTCACGTTAACCAAACGAGTTTACAAAATTTCAGATTGAACTTAACTGGTTGAAAATCCAATTCCGATATTTATCCCACGCATTCGTACCAACAAACCGGTCAAGTTAAATAAAACCTCGTAAAAAGACTGTTAGCCTTCCGGGTGATTGCGAACAAAGCGCTTCATGAACAGAGCTCGTCCCACAAAAGCCAGTCCTTTGAAGAGCGCATTGCGAGTGAAAGAAAGAACCGCGTCGTTTTGCATCTCGTTCCAGTCCGCAATAATTAATATACCGCCATCAGGAAGAACAGTCTGGATAGCTCCGGACGGCGGGCGGTCCCTTATAATACAAATGAGAACCGAATTGCAAAAAGCTCTTATCTGTTACTCTTAAATTCGACTAATTGTTCCGGTTCTTCTGCCCTTGGCGCGGCTCTTATTCTCTCAGCTGATATTCCAGGAAAATTGGAAGAGTTTAAAGTAGTCAAAAAAAAATTTATTTCATTATTCAATGAAACATTCTCAAAATTGATCAGATGTTGCTCTTTAACGAATATTATTTTTATTTTTTATCAGAATAAAACATCGTTTTTGACGTATCGACGATATAGGTTACGAATCTGGTGGCAATTTTTCACAATTTGGTCTCGAACCATTATTTTCTTATCTCAAATGAAGCCTTTTTGAATTCCAATTTTCAAAATCGGCGTCGCAATGTGCCAAATTTCATTTGCTTGTAAAGCTAGGAAACAAAAGCGTAAAGTCAGCCTTTCCATGGTTCCTTCGAATTCCGGACAAAAAACGTCGCTGTATCGATGATTTGGATGAAAATTTGTTAGATAATTTGGTCTCCAAGTGAACGAATTTCTACCTCGAATTCGGACCCTCAAACTTCAGTCACAATTTTTTAAAATATAAATGGATTTTATGTTATACCCATTTCAAGACATTGTCCGATGTCCTAGTTTTCCATAATTCCTGAGCTGTTATGACCCATAGCTGAATCTGAAGGCTAAAGAAGAGACAGTGGACTCTTTTAGCAGTGCGTTTGGTTTCAAAGCGTCTTTTTCACGCGACAACGAAGGTTTATTAAAAGAGGCTCTTTTATTGGAGAAGAAAGAAGGGGAGAGACACTCCTGAAGGGTTTCTAACCAATTAGAGAAATATACAGGCTTTTTATCAAGGGAAACCCTTATTAATGCTGCGGGTTAAAGAAAAATACCACTTCCTAAATACGTTGGTAAAAATTGAATTGTGATTAAGGTTTTTATATACTGAGGCGTTCAAGAAGAACGTATTTATCGAAGTGTTTTGACTGCTTGTCGTTATCGGAGCTTTGATTTTCCTAAGCTGAGAAGCCCGAAATTCAATATAAAGCTAAAATGAAGTTGACTTGTGCGGTGGCACGTTGCAGCAAAACACCACGTGAAAAGTCGATTAAAGGAGGCTGATGAAGAACAGCATTTGCGAACGCACGGAAAATACGATTAACTTCTCATTACGATGAACATTCTGACGGCTTAATTAGATGTTGTATGAAATACAATCAGATCAAAGGTTCATGCGATCAGAACGACGAGAATGGAATCGCAGACCGAGAGATTGGTTTGCGCTTTCGAGGAGCTATAAAGATGCTAAACAGCAACGTTTTACTTTTGACGCCTACTGGCGATATCCTCCTAATCATTTTCAGAAACTAGACGAGTCAATGTCTTAAAGCGTATTGATCGCCATGATCGTTGCTTTACGTGTGATCTTATGAAATTGAATGTAGAGACGTGTTAATTCTGAATAAGTATCTATATACGGGAGGGTCAAATCAGAAGGCCGATGTACGGGTCCGCTTCTGCCAATCCATCGTTGTTTAAAATGATTATTTAACCATGCGGTTATGTCACGACGAACATGCGAATTTGTTTTATGTTTATTTTTACGAAAACGGTGCACTTTAGCAAAAACACAAGAGTAATTATTTGTATCAAATTGAAGTTGAAATTGAAAAAATGCTCGTTTCGAAAAAAAAAAAACAATAACGAACTATTTTTATTTAGAAAAATAATGCCACTAATCCCTTGTATCTCCGCCACTGGTGCACGTTAATTTTGAGTAAAGACCTTTGAATGTGGACAACACTTAGGAAAATCCACAAACCAAATTTTAGATTATTCCAGTTGTCGGTTTTGAAGATATTAAAAAAATTGTTTTTATTTTGAAAGTTCATCTTTTTGATGCGAAGCCATCGAGGGAAAAATGTTACATACGGTCCTGTGTATGATGTTTCATTTTCGGTCATGACTTGTAAATCACCCTGTATACCACGTTTGAGGAGGCTACTATTGCTGTTCTATATTACATAGCAACCTACTAGCCTTCTATAACAAGAATATTTGAGATGACTTCTTGAGCTGACATATGAAGCCCCAATAGATTTAACATATTGTATATGCAATAAAAACAATTCTTTTCTGATGGCCAGTGCATTTGACAAGTATGACAAGATGCTAGTATAGTCGGAGACGAAAGAGAAAGTTCGATGGTATACATTCTATCGTGAAACCATCTATACAGGGTGTCCGCAAAGTTGGGGTTTTCCTTTACACGACGTGTAGATCTTGAAAACATAAGCAATTTTTCTTAGTACCCTATACACCAATGTCTTAAGGGAACCGAGATAAGGGGCTCTGCAACATAAAAAATATCTGAATACCGTACTGTAGCCGCGACCCGCCGCGATATCCCCGACTGGTACAAGATCTCAACCCGACGGCAGAACTGGGTCGGGGTCAGTGTGTCAGGTTAGTGTGAAACCTTAGAGAAGTGCAAGTATCAAAAACTAAAGTGTGGCAAATGCTGCGTGAAGAGAGGCTGTATCCGTTTCACGTCCAACGTGTACAAGCCCTTCAACCTGACGATTTTCCAGCAAGAGTGCGGTTTTGTGAGTGGTTGTTGCATCAACATGACAATAATCCGGACTTTTTGAAGTGCATATTGGTGACAGACGAATCTACGTTCACGCGTAATGGGGTGAATAACTTTCGCAACACTCATGTTTGGTCAGTAGAAAATCCGCACGCTGTCCGTCGGGCACATTTTCAACAAACATTTTCGGTGAATGTTTGGGCTGGCATGGTGAACGGTATGCTCATTGGACCATTTATTCTCCCAAATCGATTGGACGGGATGCAATACCTAGAATAAAGTCTAAGGTGTCAAATCTGGCGAGCGAGGTGGCCATTCCACCATACTTATTCTTTTTCAAAAGTCTCCATACAGTAGAAGGACAAACCTCACTTACATTCGCGATGGAGGAAGTAGACCGTTGGGGATTTACAATGATCTCACCAATGATTCGAACTTGTATTTCTTCCGGGATAGTCGGATGAACTGGGGGCTTTTTGTTGCGTTTACAATACCAGTAGCTGTAAATTTAGATACAATAAATATTTTCTACAGATACGACGATTCAGGAAACGATCATAAAAAGTCTTTTCGGTCGCGTGAAAGTCGCACCATAAATAAAAATCGCTTCGATCTGTTCTTCCAATCGACGAGTATACGCAATAGTTCAAACAGTATCTAGCACTAAGACCGAAAACTATATAAGAATATTTTAACTGTACAATGATGTTTGTTTTCGTACTGATATTCTTGTCACTGTCAACAAAAAATAACAAGACAAGTTTTTATCGCTGTTGCTGTGGATACGGCAGGAAATTACAATTATTTGCAGAAGCATGAATGTTAGTGGGTTTGTGTTCAAGTAATTATTAAATGTACCACCATTTTGTAGTAGGTAAGACTTTATATTTTATGGTTATAAAGTACTCGTCAGGAGCTTTAAAATGATGTGCCACAATACCCCCGTCAATTTTACTCCAAAATATATCACGCATCAATTTCATTACCTCAAGTTTTAATTTTTTGAATTGATCCGTTGAAAAAATCAAAGGGGAAGGGGACATTAAACAAACGCGCTGTATAAAAAGCAGTATTGGCAGTCAGACAACAGTAACGAGATCCATTCGATTAACCTTGAACGTTAGCCGCCAGACAAAAGCTCTCCGGTTAGGCCACTCTGTTTCTATGTGCGTCTATAATTTCGTATGCAGGTACGATTGGTATTGTGGCCCCGGGAGTGTTGATTTGCATCGAGGCGCTGATGAACAACGTTATTGGCCCGCCCTTCGTTATAACAATGGCCCCTTCACTCAAGCGCCCCGACCGCGACTTGGGGCGCCTCGAAGCGCTCGGCACACACTCCACACGATGATTTGCATCCAGATTTCACTCGATTACCGAATGTTATTGCTCCATGCAAAGAGTTACTGTTGCCTTGTATTTGTTATACAAACATTGTACGAGTAAGATGCAAAAGGGTAAAAGTAAACAAACATAAGATAAAGTATTTATTATCCAACAGAACATAAGACAATTTAGGAAAAAAATATGTCAAATGTATTACCAAACCAAAGGATAGAAAAGTAGGAAATAAAACATAAACACGTGAAATGAAAATATACGCAAAAAAATAAATCAACGCCATACGGAAGTCAAGACAATCAGCATGTACATCACAGTTATTCGATACAGCATCGAAATGTTTGATACCTACATGGAATGGCGAATTAATCCCTATGTTGCTATTCTATCTGCTCAATCAGAAAAAGTAACTGAGGATACATTAGAATTAATTTGAAATAGAAAATCTGAGCAATCTATGAAACCTTCTAAACAGTTGACACCGAATTCTTGACCCTCCTCAAATCCAAGCAATCCATTCAATCCAATAGCGTATACAGGGTGTCCCGAATGTGCTTCGTTTGTTCGTCAGAGGGCGTGAACGTTTAAAACACATCTCGCATAGTCTTCGAGAGAGAAAAAAAGTTTTTTATAACTGGTTTAACATTTTTTGTTATTAAACACTTTTTCTCTCGAAAGAAGCAAAAAATGATCTTTCAAATAAAAAGTCGGGGTCGTTGGGACAGTTACGAAATAATTTCGCTATAACTTGTATAGGAGTGAGGGCTGTATTCATCCGTTTCAACACCTTTTAAGATTTTTGTTAAAGTCATAAATTAATATTTAACTAGATTGTTATTATGATTATAGTTATAGACCGGTCCGTTTAGACTATAGAATATAGAAATTCTGAATCTATGTTTATTTTCACAAGTAGGACAATGTTATTCGGTATGATCCAATATTGGATAAAGCGATCGTCACGAGGCCAAAAAATGGCACGTTTTGGACGTTCCGCTTGCACGCGCTCGCTTTCGTAATACGATCATACCTACAATACCCCGCCTAACAGGAATCGCGGATCTCGAGCGAAAATCAAAATACAAACTTCAAACTAAAAATATCTGCATATCTTTGAATTTTCTAATCTGCCGAGTTTAAAAATGCGGTAACGTGTCATATGTCGGGTTAATCAGGAGACTTGGGCCTTTCGTTTTGCGAAAAAAAATCGTAGCTATGTTGATCCGTAACGAAGGTCCTTATCGAAGAAGACAAAGTACTCCGAAAAACGGCTGTCATCGGTACTTTTGAGGCGCTCAAAGTTTACTTTTTCGAAATTTGACGGTAATTCTAACGGTCAGAATCGTTTCCTCAGCTCATTATCGTTATTTTTCGTTAGCTATATAATTTTTACTCGGTTACGTATAGTAGTAATAGGCGAGAACAGAGCCGGAAGACAAAGCGACTTTTTCACGCGTCGAAAAGTAGCAATTTTAAAAAATCGAATATTTTCAACCTAAAAGAATAATGACGATGAAAATAGTTGCAACTTCGAGTCCGAAGTATGGGTTTTCTCATGCAAAAGTCGCCAGGTCCGTATCTTTGTTATCGTCGGAGGAGATAGCTGACAAACGGCGAAGAAGCGCGCTTTATACGCAAAAAAGTCATTCGAGACGACGTTCGAGGTTCGTTGATTCGAAACGGGTACCCTAAACGGAAAAAACTGTCTCCGCGTAATTTATAGCGCTCATCGAGATGTACGAAACGCGGTGCGCGAAATTCCTTTTCTCTTCGGCATATAGGAGATATCGGCAATTCGTCATTTTTGTCGCTTTTTTTTGAAAATTCGTAGAAAAAAACCGAGACGCGGAATCGAACAGATTGAGCCCTTTGCACTGTATTCCTCGTTTAGCTATCGAACGAGACCGATCTCGAGTCGTTTTTTCGATAAACGGCGAAACGAATATGAATTAACTCCCCGTACCGCGCCAAAATACACCGTTTTTTCGACTTCACCGACCGTTTTCGATCGCGTTTCTTCCACTCACCGCGCCGGTTCTCGCTCGCCCTTGAAGCGTTTCTAGTTTCCGAAACGGTATGGCTTTCCTTTCGAACCGGGAAAAAAACCGGAAAAACTGCGTCGACGTCAAAAGCCGGTCCGCGTCGCCTACCAATACTTTCCTACCAAAAAACAAAAGATTACTCGTTACTTTAGTCGATTTCATTCAAATCCGACTACCGGTTCCAAAAATAACTGAAAAAAAAATCGTGTTTCAAAAGGATGGCAAATTAGGTCCATTTTGAGTTTAAAAATACGATTTCCATTATTATATTGGGATTCCATGAATACAGCACGTTATTGTAGTACACATAAATTAGTGGTTCTATCTTATTCTGCATACACATATGACTCTAAAAACAGTCTGAAATCGCAATGTGCTTTATCGTTATCGTCCCTCCAATAAATATAGATATTCTAGCGGATAACAGTCTGGAATTGTTCTGGCGTTTGATTTAGGGAATGGGAGAAGCTGCGAATTTATTCCAGATACAAATTAAAATCTCTCTTAAAATAGTTGATGCAAACGGATCCGCTTGATTTAGTTATAACCCAATAAATCGAACCGTAGGACCATTTTAAAACTTCGTCATTATGAAAAAACTATAATTGCATATCTGATAAAGCTTTGAAGTTGTATTAAGACCAGGCTGAAACAGGTCTGTCTTCCTTTTGAAACGCATAATGTATTGACAGTTTCAATTTATTTATCTAAAAAAAAAACTGCTGAACTAGCAGTAAGGGGTATGAAAATGAAGGATCAGAGCAAATTGTATAAGAATAAGTGTTTCTTTTAACAATCAAATAAGACTAGCAATTTTTTGGGTATTATCTTTTTCTAACCATCGTTTTTCCTTGAAGCTTTTCAATTTAATTCCTAAATAGATAGATTTCCGCGAATTGTCCTCGAAGCCGCTAGAATTTATTGCGGCAGGCCTTTCTAAAGATAAACTAATTTTGTGCACGCGATTCCAGGAATTTAAAGCCGACGGTCGATAGCGTTGACTTAGACAAGAAAGAGGAAATAATTTTTCTAGAAAGGTCGGGTAATTAACGATGTAAACGGCTAGTAGTACACGCAATATTTAACACGCAAGGTATCGACTCATAAGAGACTTGAACGGTCTCACATGTGTATATACTTTGAAATATAATCAGAATTTTGTAACTATTTTTTTATAACGTCCGATAATCATATCTAAATATACATATTTTTCTCGCTCCCCACGTGTTGACGGCTACTTTAAAAAAGGTGTTGAGAGCGGCATTCGTTGCCGGCGGTAAAAAGTCACCAACAACAAAATAATGCAAAACAAGTTTAACGAGCGCCATTCTGCACGGCCAAATTTCATTTACATTCCTCCGGGCAAAGTGCAAAATTAAAGCGTTTAAAAGTTCCGCGGGCTGCTCCAATTTTTGCATTTAATGGAACATTAAAAAATTCCACGAATTTCATTTGGAGCGGAACCGGTGTAACCTTGCAGCGAAATTAACACTTCCTTCATAGACTCACACCGAGAGCTGTTCTACGAGAATGACTATTGTTAGAAAACCTGATTTTATTATATAACATTATTTCAACGTGATTTGACAATAACAAAAATCATAAATGAACAGAGGTAAATTATAGCAGATGTTCCAAAATTGAAATTCTAATTCTAATATCCACTAAAAAGGAAAAACAATTTGGGAAATTCCTCTCTTAGAATACTTAGAACCTTTCTAAGCGGCGTTTTGTTAGTTGCGCAATCGTTTCTGATCGTATCGGTGGAGGTCGAACTTGAAACACTCGACATTTTAGATTTCATTTTATATTAGTTTGGCCCCAGAACAATGAACGTATGAGCTACAAACTAAAGAGAATCGTACATTTATTCACTTGGATCTAAACTATTTAGTCGGCCGAGAAACGCTGCAAAATAAAATATGAACTTTACCAAGGTATTTTCCAGGTATACGCTTAAAACAATTTTTTCTCACCACTGCACCGGTCAGCGACTTGGAAATTTGAATTCACGAATTTCGTTTAAATGTTGTACTATGCAGCCTTACGGTAGATTTGACGCTCTTCCAGAGACGCGTACCAAGAATTCGGGGACTGACGATCGTTAGAAATTCAGGCAAATAAAGGAGTTAGTTATATGTAGCATAATACACACATTTACGACTGAGATTAAGCAAACTTTCCAAAAGGGGATATGCCGCGGCTTTACGGAGAACAGCTTCTATTTGCATGTTGAAATTGTTTCCAAAATTAGAATACGTCGTTCGCTTTATAGCTCTCCTACCTCAGTTATACAGTATTCAGAGAAAGTTATGCGAAATGAGGCTTGAAACCGTATGTTTGTTTCTCTTTATAAGCTTGGAAATCAAGCGATACTGTTTCCTTATCCGCTTATCATTATTTTGTTATAGATAAATGACGTATCTCGTTTTGAACAGTTGATGAAAATCAAAGGAATTCTATTTTTGTTTATCATGTGAAACCATATAAGATGCTTTTGTCACGTCTAAAAATACGGCTATGCGTTTCTCTCCGCAGTTATTTGACGTACATTGCATCACTTGTACTTAGTTGACCTTCAAACCTTTGACACATTTTTCTAAAAACTTTGCAAACTTTTTTATTACACTTATGGGCCTACAATTCTTTATAACATCATGTTTGCTACTTCCTTTGTTGACGTTTTAAATTGTGAAGTAGGAACAACCCCGGCAAAGGCACAACATACGAAAAAATGATTCCCAGTCGATTTGTATAAAAATTCAGTCCATGGGAGAAAAGCAACGCTATCATTAATTTTTTAGAAATACGCTGTTCGCCTGATTTGCAAAAATGGTAAATGTGCCGATCAAAACTAAGTATACTTATACTGAAGCTTCGATAAACACATTCACCATTTTTGCAAATCTCAGAAACGAATCGTAGGACTGCTTTGGTCCCATGGACACTTTTGTTCGGGAACGCAAGAAATATACCATACTTTCATACATTTTTCAAAAAACTTTGCAAACTTTTTTATCACACTTATGGGCCTGCAATTCTTTATAATATCATGTTTGCTACTTCCTCTGTTGAAGTTTTAAATTGTGAAGTAGAAACCACCCCAGCAAAGGCACAACATACGAAAAATGATTCCCAGTCGATTTGTATAAAAATTCAGTCCATGGGAGAAAAGCAACGCTATCATTAATTTTTTAGAAATACGCTGTTCGCCTGATTTGCAAAAATGGTGAATGTGCCGATCAAAACTAAGTATACTTATACTGAAGCTTCGATAAACACGTTCACCATTTTTGCAAATCTCAGAAACGAATCGTAGGACTGCTTTGGTCCCATGGACACTTTTGTTCGGGAACGCAAGAAATATACCATACTTTCATACATTTTTCAAAAAACTTTGCAAACTTTTTTATCACACTTATGGGCCTGCAATTCTTTATAATATCATGTTTGCTACTTCCTCTGTTGAAGTTTTAAATTGTGAAGTAGAAACCACCCCGGCAAAGGCACAACATACGAAAAATGATTTCCAGTCGATTTGTATAAAAATTCAGTCCATGGGAGAAAAGCAACGCTATCATTCATTTTTTAGAAATACGCTGTTCGCCTGATTTGCAAAAATGGTGAATGTGCCGACCAAAACTAAGTATACTTATACTGAAGTTTCGATAAACACATTCACCATTTTTGCAAATCTCATAAACGAATCGTAGGACTGCTTTGGTCCCATGGACACTTTTGTTCAGGAACGCAAGAAATATACCATACTTTCATACATTTTTCAAAAAACTTTGCAAACTTTTTTATCACACTTACGGGCCTGCAATTCTTTATAATATCATGTTTGCTACTTCCTTTGTTGACGTTTTAAATTGTGAAGTAGAAACCACCCCGGCAAAGGCACAACATACGAAAAATGATTCCCAGTCGATTTGTCTAAACATTCAGAGTCCATGAGAGAAAAGCAACACTATCATTAATTTTAATTTTTTAATTTTAATTTGCAAAAATAGTGAATGTGCCGACCAAAAACTAAGGTAGTATACTTGTACTGAAACTTCGATAAGCACATTCACCATTTTTTTTCAAATCTCAAACTAATCGTAGGATTGCTTTGGTCCCATGGACACTTCTGTTCGGGAACGCAAGAAATATTTCATACTTTCATACAAATCAATTTTCTATATGTTTTGTGACTGGCGCTTCATAATGTGCGAGTGAGGTTTTATTATCCAAATGTGTGTTGTATAAAATAATATCACCATCAACATTCCATCATCGAGTACGTATATTGCTGAAAGGGTGTTTGGATGCTAAGTATAGGATCCATCACGGGAAATCTACATACAAATTAGGCAGGGGTGGGGATAGCAAGAAGCGTAGGGAGCGGAGGGAGGAGGGAGGATTTAAATTTGTATCAAGGCTGCCATGACCGGGCTGGATCGGTGGCGTTGGTTCGGAAACGAGGATTAGCCGACATCATGAGACGAGCTTTGGACCTGTGCCAACGTTTACTAATTTTCTGAGTGCCGACGTTCATTGCAATTATCGCAGATGTCCTTACATTTTCCGGGTACGCATTACGTTTCGAGAGAAAATGGAAATGCAGGATGAGAAAGAAGGTCAACAGGAATATTCGTTCCTTTAGTTTTAATTCGAGATACACAGGGATCTCTTATGCATCACATTGGGCTTGACACTTGTACTTCCCAAAAATATCTGCAACACGGATTTAATCGTTAATCAGACTTCTCATGTACGAATCCGCTTTTAGGTTTGAGATGCCAAATATCTGTAGACTAAACTTTAACAGACCATCGCTTCAAAAAAGGTACATCGGGATTGAGATTTCATAAATTTTAATATTTTACTGCTTATATCCTTTCTGATGCATCTAAGCAGATCTGTAAATGCACTTGCCCCTGCCCTGATTGATTGTACCCCATTTTTGGGACTCGGCAGCGCGGCTTTGGACATTGTTAAACGGTAGAATCTCAATTTAACTTTGACTCTGTTTATTACGATTGTATTATTTGCGGAGATACAAACTTTAAGCTCGGCGTGTCGCCACACGCTATCCACTAATTAATTTAAGTGCGGAATTTGCAGCGTTTGGCATTCAAACTCAAAAACCAGCCACGAAGTTCTCTACGAGTATTTGTGATGGTATGGATTGAGGATGCAGCTTCATGCTGCTTTACTGGCTGCATTCCTCGCCAACAATGCGGTTATAGTTTGGATACGCAGTTATTGAACTGGTCTCACAATATCTAATTGTACAACGCTGGATACAGTACGTATTTATACTCAAATAAAACTCCACAAATTTACACGAGTATGCTACTTCAACAGACATGTTGACCACAATGTGTCCATCAAGGATGCGTTAAATACAGGGTCTTCCGATAAAAAATATTAAAAAAAGTTTCCATAAATATGGGTCCGGAAATGCAGGGTTTTCAAACTACCAAATGATTAATTTTTTTTATTATTGTCGTTCTTTCAATGCTCGGTAACGTAGACCGTGGATAAAAGATCTGGTACTGTTCTACATCTATCTTCTGCTTCGAACACAGCAATAATACTTTCTTTTCTGCCCCTAATCCGCCAAAGTCAACATCTCTCAAAGTTAACAGTGTCTCGCATTGCTCCAACCTTGTTTCATTTTTGATGACAAAAACAGTACAACATGAAAAGGGAGAAAATAATGATTCTGTATCTATGTTGAATCATACCAGTTTCTAGACACTTATGCGCTGCTTCTGCTCCCGGTGCGAATCCGAATCCGCGAGAAACGGCGGTTAAGTTCGTGCGTGTTGAGCCAGCAACAATTTCGGAGGTGTTATAAGCAGGTGTTGCAATTAGCGGCAAACACGCGTGACTTTTGCGACGCTTTCTCGTACACGTCAAGTCAACAGATGATGGTACGCCGAGTGCCGAGAACTGATTGGAATTCAGATTGCAATCCCGATTGCAGCCTGGCGTGCAGAACGTCTCGAAATAATTCGGTTGCCAATATGTGACTTCGACGTTGCTATGATTTGTTGCAAGCCCCGTATTGTAGCTGGCAAGCAGCTGGTGTACCGGAAAAGCTGTTTGAAATTTGTATACAGGAAACGTCAAGGCTGAGCAGTATTCTTAATCGTTTATATCTTATTACTTCATGGTGTGTTTAGATATCACTGAAAACAATGTTATTCAAATTCAAATTATTTTAGCGTTTTTCCGGGTTCTTTTGGGTGTGGATTAAAACACTGGATTGCACTAATTTATTTAACTTAATAGAACATTTATATACACCACTATTCATGTCTGATTAATTCTTATCTCGCCATTGACTGCACTATACTCCACTCCGCTCTGCTCTGGTGAAATCTGTACTCTCTGCTTCCATCTTCCGGCCGCCAGTTATATATAGTCCCAATTGCTGCTTCGAGAAAGGGCTGGTGAACCACAAAGCGGCATCTAGAATATTGGAGGTCACTTCGCGTCGATCTAGTCACGGTCCTCACAGACGCCGCCAAGCGGCTTGTGCGGTCGTGGTTGGCGTTACAGATCGGCCATTAAGTAGGAGACTCGTCCAACAGACGGCGCTATTTGTCACATTATTTCATTTTAGTAGCTATACATGTAGACTGCCAAATTTATCATACTATTTTCTTTGTATTGATCGGGACATTATGCGTGCGTGTGCCTGAATTTCTGTCAACCGGAATATCGGAACATATCCATCTAGATGTGCGTCTGCCGTCTGTCAAACGTCAGCGGAAAATCTGTATGCGAATTAGGTAGATGCCGACGAGATTGTCAACGGCAACGGGATTGAGGAGCAGGGGATTGGATGCCAATTTAAATTTATATTAGGCTGATGCTAAAGCTGTTGAAGCTTTGATTAACATCTCTCCTGACAGGATTCTATCCTATTATTCCAGTATGTACGCGTATAAGCGTAACTAACAAATCTGTGAATGTTGGAGAACTGACTTTATGAAAATTTAAGAGAACTGGAAGATCGTCTGCCGACTGTGCAATTGGTAACAAACTCCTGCGGCGGTGTCGTCACTAACACCGCTACAGGAGAAATATAACATGCACCTACTAAGCGCCAATACGCATTTCGGTTTTTATTTTTTACGTCAAATTTGTTGTAAAATAAATGAGGATTTCAAGAATGGTTTTTGTTTTCGGAAAAAGCAGTTGCGTAGCATATTTTTTTGAAGAATCTCCAGTATACATCCTATACGGACACCACTAAAAAATATTCTTTATCATGCTTATCAGATTTCATGGCAATATCCATATCCATTTCCTAAAATGAACTAAAGAATTATATGCTGTATTTTTAGTTATCTATTAAAATACACCCTTTATATCTACACTAACCCAAATTAGTGGCTACTACGTATGACCAAGAAACAGACAGTTTTTTTGCTTGTTGATGAACAGATGAACCTGTTTCTAATTACACGAAACTGGCTGTTTTTACAATTAAACGTCTACAATACTTTCCGAACTAACAACATATGACTAGACAGCCGGTTTCCTCATCTAACTTCAAAATACAATTTATATCCGAATTCTGTCTTCCTCGGCATACATGACTCTGACGCATAATTTAGATTTATATCCTTCGGAATATCGCAAGACCGTCTGGCGTCTCCATTGGCGGGAAGAGGAAAAACGCGAAAAGGGAACTTTTATTTTCGCTCCGACTGCCACCATTTTTCATCGCGCTCTTGATCCGTTATCCAGCAATTCCTAGACGCCGGGGCGGTAAATAAGAAAGCAAATAGTTGGAATAAGCAGCAGTAACGTTCAAAAGTGAGTGAGTCTTTGCCGGGTCTATTTTGCTCTCCTTCCAAGAACAAGATGTATGGAGGCTGGGAAATTGCTGCGCAAGAGAAATGCCACGCGGAAAATGAGTTAGTAAGGCTTTGCGCTGCGAGGGGAAAATGGAAAAAAGGAAGTTGGTACAAATAAAAGTACAGCTCTTGCGATCTTTACAATAGAAATGGATTATTTTGTGTCAAAATAGGTTTTACTTCAGATATAAAATATATGTGTAATGACATAATATTCTAATTTGGGCCCCTTTGAAAGCATCTTCATCTTGTCGGCATCAAATTTGCTTGAAGAATATTTTAAACAATTTTTTTTAAACAAATTCAAATTTTTTTGTTTCGACCGGAGTCAGTGTGCTTTTAGGTTTTTTGGGATATTATGAACAAAAAAGATGCTCTAGAACTACTCCTTAAAGTTGATCGCTTTCGAGATATACAATATTTAAAAAAGTGCGGAATATGTCATTTTTGACCTCAAAAGCCATTATGAAAAAGTTAAAATTTCAATGTTGACAGTCATCCATTAATAAAATCCCACGCATTTCCGGACGTATTGTTATTTGTAAACTTCTGTTTTTCAATTTTTTACGTATTAAAATGCTTTAGGATTTTCCTCACAGATATTTGAAGAGTATTTGAGAACATTGACAAAGTTTGTCTTTATTGGGCGAACATTAGCATAAGCTATTCTTCCAGTTAAACCATAAAAAGTTTATCCACAAAATAAACAATAAAACCAATATACGGGGTGTTAGAGAAATAATATTCCTAGCTTTAAGAGGTGATTCCTTGCATTATTCTAAGCAAAAAAGTTCATTATAACCTATGTCCGAAAATCCACCGTTTCGGAGCAAAAAAATGCTGAACTTATTTCTTTCTAGTCCTGAAATTAATTAATGTTGCTCCTTCATATGCCTAATAGCGTAAAATGTATCTATACATCTATTTGATAATTGACTGTCTCCAATAAAATAATTGTTTTGCTTATTAAATTTTCCGAAGAAAAACAGACAAATAAAATCCCTCACACAACTGGCAACATCGTACTCCGCTTGCACTGCATGTATCATCGCGTGTTGTTGTGATTACTAATACATTTAACTGACTTTATGTGATTTACGGATGTTGCTTTTCTTTTCTTTTTTCGTGCAACGCATCGTTTCAAATAAGTGACAGATAATAGTGGGAAATGGTGCTGTGTATCGCCACGTATCGGTAAGTTCTGTCAATTTTTTTAGTAAATGTACTGTAACTGAAAGCGTTATTAAATAAAAAATAGTATCCACAAAAAATTGCGCAAAAGTACTCAATAGTTCTATGCATATTTTCGACAAAAATATCATACAAACGTAAACAATTCGACGGATCAGTTGCGGTCGTCGTGCGCTCGTATAGCGGTTGCGTTGCAGCGTTGCCAAATGTTTGAGAAAAAGTAATTATTTACGACTCACTATCCTGGAAAACGATTGATTTTCGGATATAAGTTATGATGAACTTTTTTGCTTAGAATAATGCATGGAATCACCTCTTGAAGCTACGAATATTATTTCCCTAACACCCAGTATACCGCTAAGAATGCATAGGCTTCAACATAAAAATGAATTAATTTACTAAAATAAATATAGTATAACATTATACATACTTATAGAATGATGTTAATGCATATGTTATAAGCAAAAGTGAGAGAAAATTTATGTCAGTAATTGCTCGAAAATGGTTTTTTTAAATATTTTTTAAAATTCTCGAAGTTTAAAGCTTTAGTATCAGAGGGTAAATTAGCATTGTACATGCTCTCAGCATTATAAGTAAAATATTTAGTAAAAAATGAAGATTGGTGAGGAGGCATTTCATTTTGAGTTTCGAGATCGAAAATGAATTTTTTTTCGGAAACTATCAACTTTAAAGTAAACTTTTGAAGCAACGTTTAGGTTGAAAATATTCCTAAAACCTTAAACCTAAATATACGAAAGGGTCCGATACCTCCACTCCTACATAAGTCTAAAGATACGATACCCTGCATATTATACTATTCTTTACATAGTATTTCTCCAAAACGAGCATTTCGATGTTGAAAAATTCGCTTCAATTCGTTCATATATTTGTCCATCAAATAACTTGCCTTCTTCTGTAAGGATAATTTTCTGCCTGGTTCGCCGCTATTCATAAACTATTCTGCTTGGCGCTGTTCGCGATTTACATTGTGCTGTCGTCTTGTACCGCGAAATATATTTAATAGGAAATTTAAAGCTCATACATAATACATCAGAATCTCAAGTCGACAATACGTGCGATAATTACCGAAAGGGGCGGCAAAGTAGAGACGCATAGCGAGAGAGTGCGATTATGCTAAACGCAGAACGTGCAGAAAAATAGTGGGAGACAACTCGGGAGTTGTTACGCTTTCGAAGGGTTTTAATATGCCGCAGCGGGTACGTGAAATAACTTGAGCAAATTGGGAGTTTTGTGCAAGGGTTTTGACAGCGATGGCCGAGTTTTTACACATTTTTAGAGCTTCTCAGTCATTGCACATTGTCATTCTAAAAGGGTCCGATTCAGTGAAAAGTTAATGGACGCCTTTTCTGATCAGACATGAAAAAATCGAAACCTCCGTCAATTCTCCATCGTGGACAAGAATTGCATCTGTAACACAGAAAAAGGAGTTAAATTTTGTATGTTTAATATTATGCAGTCATCAGTCAATAGAAACCGCTTCATTTTGTTCCAAAAATTCATCGAAATCAGTTCAGTCGTTTTGGCGTGAAAGCAGTACATATATACACACTTTCGCATTTACAACATTAGTGTGGGTTATAATACCCCTGTTTTATTTTGGGAAATAAACAATTAAAAATAACCATAAAGAAAGGACAAACATAACAGAAGCATTAACACGTTAGGTCTATTAAAAATCTACGTTGTTATTAACTGCGGATTTTTTTATTCATAACAACTCTGTTCGGATCCCGTGCGACTGTTAAACTTCACCGTAATTTAATCCTTCCTGCGCTGGGCGTACCACCGCCTTAATGCAAAGTAATCCTGAAATATTCAACCGCACTTTCCGAAATTACGTTTCCGCTAAACAGTGGTTGCAGCTACCGTATTCATGGGCTCACCTGCAGACGTTTCTCCGTTCTTAAAAAGTCAACCTTGCTTGAAAATCGTGGCAGTAAATCTTTGAGAAATAACATCAACGCCATTTTAAATTCGTTGTAGAAGAGATCATGAAGACTTGCTGTATTAATACTTATATATACAGCTATAGAACAGGCCTTTAGGCCCTAAGCTTGATAAATTTATTCCACCAATTCTTGTCTAGTGCTCGTTTCTTCCAGTCTCTGATAAAAAAACCTCCTCTACCCATTTTGAAAACCTTAACTACCCAAAGCTATTTTAAACGTATTCTGACAGCTGTGATTAATAAAAACAATTGTCATGGCTTTTATTTTTCACAGCCACCTATGCGTTATAGACTTACTTTGCATTAAAGTGAAAATAGGTTGATATGCTGTAATTGCAACATGTGTTATTTTTATGCTGCAAATTTGATTACGGAGTGATAAAGTTGGTGTTTTCTACCATATATTATCAAAATATTCAATGTTAATATTTTAAACCTATAACACCCTGCTACATTTTTATTATTTGCGTTTGATAAGAAAAAAACTAAGATTTCAGTAGTTGGGCCAACTGAAGTGAGAAGGGGCTCGTATATAGATGATAGATTTCAGCATTAGACCTCCTAACATACCCTCCCTCCACCTTGTTCCCTCCTTATATTCTCCTTAAAATTTCCCTCTCCCACCTAATTAATGTTTGTTCAAGTTTTTTTATTAATTATCCGGGTTCTACTCCATACAAAAGGGTTGGTTTGATGATCGTATTGTATAGCCTTATTTTAGAGACCCTAGATACATTTCTTGACTTAATATTTTTGTTAGGCATTCCCGCACATTTATTGGCTTTACCGATTCTGTAGTTTACTTCTGTTTCCTCATTTATTTTATTACTAATTAGGTTGCTGATCTTTTAAGTGGTTCCTCTTTGCCTAAAGTGGCTATACAGATTTTCGAATATAATCGGTCCAGTTTCGTTTATCTAAGCTTTAATTTTTTTATTATAATTTTGATCGAAAGATGTATTTTCCCCGCTCATGCCTTTGCGTAGTTTTGTTGTTCAGCGAGCGTAATCTACGTCTTAATTATACTGATATACAGCTTTAGCTTCAGAGCGGGCCTGGCGTGCAGTTAGACACCTCATTTGCAGCTTAATATGCAATTCCGGTGGACTACTGGGCCACCGTTCGTTGGTTATTACCACCTACCGACCAACATCTAATCGAATTATAACTCCGACCAGATAACTCAGCCACGCGCGGATTTATATCATTCTGCAGATGCAGACATTCGCATATGCTCTTTCGACTTGTGCCTCGATTAAAGCACGTTAAAATCGTCTGTGCACATTTTCATCGAGCACTCTTATCAAATACTCAGCCTTCGGATTTTCTATCTGAGTCCACTTGGGGGGGGCGATATATAAATAATACCGTGCATTGTTTGGAAACACAATGCTTTTCGGGGGGGCTGCGATGCCCTTCAGTATCGTATGCACATCGGGTGATAAACGATTCCGGTGTTCCTGATACTCTTGCTGGCAGAGGCACCGGCGTCGGCGTTCGGAAATTTTAATATTTGCCTGCGTTACTCGTCGCTTGGGGGGACGACGTTATTTATGATGGCCGAAAACGAATAAACCGGCAGCGACGTGCGAATAGAAAATACAAGAGACACAAGGGCATATAAGAATGTAATAGTGTGCCAAGTTCTCTAGCTTTTAAAATATCAAATCGTCATAACTGCCGATATTGGTCCGATTCTAATCCCAGAACTTATCATGAGGTTCATAAACAGCAGCCACAAAAATTAAATGTTTGGGCTGGTATTTTTGGCGATCATTTAGTTTGTCATTTTTTCTTACCTGGAAATTTGACCGGTGAAATGTATTTGGAATTACTGGAAGACGCCATAGGTTGATGTTCCAACAGGATGGTGATTTAGATCAGACGTTTCCAGATCGATGGATTGGTAGAAGAGGTGCCATTGAACCTTTGGATTTCTTTATTTGGGGTCATTTAAAAAGCAAAATCTTTGCTACTCAGCCAACATCATTAGAGACCTTGCGACAAAGAATCGTAAATGTATTGATCTCCACTAATGGAGCTTTAAATAAATAAATCTTCAAAAATACTGAACTGAAGTACATTAATTTTATATCATTATAAAGGGAATTGAAAGACCTTTAAAATAAGGTATCACTCGACCCCCCTTTGCATTTAAGATTTTGGGGATGGTGTCACCCCCGCTTAGGGGGCTGTACGTGTTAACGTGATTTTTTGCCTAACTTGTGTCCCCCTCGAAAAGGGTCTAAGCGTTTTTCAAAAAAAAAACTGAGCTGCCAGTAAATGCGTCTGTTTCGTTTTCGATGCGCCACCCTGTACATTATGATCGCTCTTCCTTGGACCAGTGGCGCAAAATCCTGATCGCGATCTGGATGAATTTTACAATTTTTAGGTCCACTATCTTTGTCGTGACGAACAAAAATGGAAAGTAGTTTTGTGAGAAAATTCGGAAATATATCAACGATCCGTTTTGATATATTACTAGTGCAAAACTGTGTAGATGTTATACCAAAAAAGAGTTCCCAAGGAAAGCTGTTCAATGATCTAGACATATACAGGTTGTTCCATTTGAAATTTATGAGAAAATATACCGTATTTTAAAAAATATTATTAGTTATGGCACAAAATTATGGAATACGCTGTAAGTATTAAAATAATTTGTAAATATGCACTAGTAATATATAGTTCCACAATGATTTCAGTAATGGACCCAGAAGTACTGTGTCATATTTACGTTTTTCTCTTAGTTTGCGATTAAATTGAAATGTGCGTAATACGGGCCACTTTAGGTCTATTTAACATCACTAACACGTAAAAAGAAGGTGGTAGACAAGGACCAGTCGACCGAGGCAGTACCACCCGCTAGCTTTTCTCAGGGTGTCTCATAAATGTCCGCATGTTTCCACACCTAAGCTATGCAGTCGGTTATCTAACAAAACAAAGAAATTAATGATGATGGATCCCTCGAGCACTAAAAACTCCGGACGTAAACTCACTCCACTCTCGGAATGTCCGGGTGGAGGGTGGGCTCGAGGGAACAACATCGAAGATAAAATTTGTCTTTCGAACATCTGCGGGATCAACAGCAACATTGATGCTGTTCATCACTACCTGCAATCCAATCGTCCCGCCGTGCTTTTCTTGGCGGAGACAAAAATCTCAGAGACTGCACCGATTAACCATCTTAACTTCCCAAACTACGACGTGCACTCCAATCTGAGAAAGAACGGGGGAGTTGTGGCTTTTGTCCGCAGCAGTTTTTCCTGCTCCAGGGATCTTTCTTTGGAATCAGACCGGAAGGACATTCTGTGGCTTCGCCTCAACTCCAAAACATCACCCAAATTTATTTGCTGCCTTTATCGCTCTCCCTCGAACCATAACTGGGATGACCTACTCGAATACCTCGCCGTCCAGATCGACTTCCTGAACATCAATCACCCCGCTTCAGAGGTAGTTCTTCTCGGTGATTTCAATGCCCATAATGAGCTTTGGTTGGGGTCAAATAAGACCGATGCAGCAGGTCGTGCAGTCGAAGCGTTCGCTCTTACTCAAGGGCTGACCCAGCTGGTGACGAGCCCTACTTTTTTCCCCCGCGTCTCGTCACACGCCAGTAGCCTGCTGGATCTCTTTCTGACCACGCATCCTGCCCCTTACAGCACTGCTGTCCTGCCCCCCCTGGGTAACTCAGATCACGGTGTTGTGGAGGTTAGGTTTCGGTCCGAAGCCGCTACGGCAGCAGAAACTCGCACAGGCCGCAAAACTTGGCATTACGGACATGCCGACTGGGAGGGGCTCAGAGACTTCTTCTCTAGCTTTCCTTGGAGAGATGTCTGTTTCACTGACGCGGATGCGTCGACTGTCTGTTCTTCAATAACCGAAATTATCCACGTCGGAATGGAGGAATACATCCCTCACACAGTGAAAGTTCCTAAACCAGTGCCCAACGGCTGGTTCAACAAATCGTGTGACACTGCTCGCCAGCAGAAGATCAAGGCCCACAGAACCTACTTACAAAACCCCACTGTAGAGAACAGACAAGCCAACGTCGCCTCCAGAAACAAATATAACGAAGCGGTACGCAATGCCAAAAACCAGCATGATATAAAAGTTAGGCACAGGGTAATGTCGCAGCGCAATGACAGTCAGTCTTTCTGGACGCTGGCCAAGCAGATTGAAAAGAACTTCTCACATAGTAGCCTTCCACCACTTACGTGTCAGGATGGAACTATTGTATTCGACTCAAAGGCCAAGGCGGAAGTGCTAGCCAAGATCTTTGCTGCCAACTCCACCATGGACGTCCCCACCAACGCCCAAGTGCCGTCAATTCAAAGGGTTCCCCACACTATGCGGGAGATAACATTCAGGCATAAGACCGTAAGACGAGTGCTCTTGTCGCTCGACATCAACAAAGCTTCTGGTCCGGACTTGATTCCTGCCATTGTACTGAAGAGATGTGCAGCGGAGCTTGCTCCAGTTCTTTCGCGTCTCTTCCAGATAACTTATGAATCCGGCACCTTCCCAGAAAACTGGAAATTTGCTCATGTACAGCCCATAACAAAAAAAAGGATCTAAAACCGACCCTTACAACTACAGGCCTATAGCTCTGCTTTCTGTTATAAGTAAAGTGATGGAGAGGTGCATAAATCGCGAGCTTCTGGACTACCTCGAACGTCACAGCTTGATTAGCGACAGGCAGTACGGTTTCCGGCACCAACGATCCACAGGGGACCTCCTAGCTTACGTCACGCAACTGTGGAGTAAACTCATCCAGTCTCATGGTGAGGCTCATGTCGTTGCTCTTGACATCACGAAAGCGTTCGATCAGCTGTGGCACGCTGCCCTCTTAAGCAAACTTCCATCCTACGGCCTCCCAGAAAAGCTTTGCAGATGGGTGGCTGACTTTATCTCTGGCCGCAAGATATCCGTCGTAATTGACGGATTCTCCTCTTCATCCCACACCGTCAACGCGGGTGTTCCCCAGGGATCGGTCTTGGCTCCAACACTGTTTCTCTTACATATCAACGACCTCCTTTCCTGCACGATCAACCCAATCCACAGCTTCGCTGATGACAGCACTCTACATGCAGGAATTCAGAGTGATAAGCCGATCTCTGCCGCTGAGCTGGAAAAAAGAAGACTAGCGACGACTTCTTCTCTGACAAGAGACCTGGAGGCTATCACTGCTTGGGGACGCAACAATCTTGTACAGTTCAATGCTTCCAAAACACAGTATTGTACTTTGACGAACAAAAAGCGTCCTAGCGTTCATACAGTTTCGATGGACGGTCGAGTTCTACCAAAGAGCCATTCATTTCGGCTGGTCGGAGTCCAGATCACCGAGGACCTGATCTGGCACGAACACATCTCTTCAATAGCTGCAGCTGCTGGGAAAAAGCTAGGTTATTTGTTTAGGGCTAAGAAGTACTTTTCTCCGCATGACCTTCTCACTCTATACAAGGCCCAGATAAGGCCTAGCCTCGAGTATTGCTCACACATTTGGGGTGCTGCCGCCCCGACTACATTGTCCATGCTCGATGCTGTCCAGAGGAGGGCGGTCCGACTGATCGATGACTCCTCTCTAACAGACAGTCTCGGGACTCTTTCGCACCGGCGGGCCGTCGGCGATCTAGCTCTTTTCTATCGCTACACCAACGGGCTTTGCTCCTCAGAGCTCTCTTCTATGATGCCGCCGCGCGATGTGCCTGCCAGACAGACCCGCCTGACTTCGGCGTCCCATCCTAACCGTGTCAAACTTCGTACATCCAGAACTGGCCGATACGACCGCTCCTTTGTCCCGAGGGTGTCTAGATTGTGGAACAATCTACGGGAGGAAGCTTTTCCCAGTTCTACTAACCTTAGGCAGTTCAAAAATCGTATTAACAAAATTTCTTTGGGATCATCATAGCAGCCGCGGTGTTCCGACATTTAGGCTTCTGCCTGCGCGGCTGTTTCAATATAAAAAAAAAAAAAAAAAAATAAATTTTTTCAGCCACAAACTCTGACTCAACCTAAACCAGTCGGAATATGTTTTACTAGGTTTCTGAATATTTTATTTTCTTATTGTTAGAGTCTTCACATCACTTTCACGATGTTTCTCTCTCTCTCTCAACTTTTGAGTCGTTGTTATACGTTATCTGTGGTATGATGATTAAGGATGTTCGATAGAGTATGTGAGACGACGCTGGAACAAAAAGTGTCGCTCTCAGAGAACCTCCAGTGGGAAATATATGATTTAAGACCATTAATATCGAAAATATACGAGGATTTCTTCTCTATGTGGTCGGTGTAGCGAGGATCTAAGTGCGTTACGATATCATATTTCTGCTCTGCTGTAGACAATGGAGCCAAGAGAGCCGAGACGATAAAAAACACAGTGCCGCAACATTACGAATTTCAGAAAAGGATCTTTAATATATTCGCTGTTTAAAGACCTAGTAACGCTTCATAAATATTGGATGAAACTTCAATTAAAAGTAATAAAAGTAATTTCTATTATTCATCAAGTTTACGGTTTATTTGGCGTCAGTGAAAGACCTTCTATGATCAAGAAACTGCTGATCTCAGTGATGCTATGAACCTATTAGACACAATCAGTCTCACATATCTTCTGTACATCTGGCATGGAAACGGAAATATGATTGATTTGCTTTAAATAGTCTGATTCGTCAGAGTGAATTTACCTAATCAAAGGAATAAATAAACTATAAGCAAGTAGCTGAAAAATCTAACGATAGCCACCTAACAATAATTGGTATGTATGCAGTCTCTAGACGTTTATTCGTAGAGTGATCGTTGACTGTGTGCGGGATCCGGTAGTGTGAATTCCTTCTATACACCATAGCAGAATGAACGGAATTTGTGTATTCTGGGAGATGATCACTGACAGGTTCGCGACCTGGAGTAACGATGAGACGTCCTCGTCGTATGGACGCTTAGGCAACCAGAATTACGCTACCGTGCGTTACGAGCGGTATAAATTGCAGCCAGAATGCGCGAGTGTTCGCGACGGTAACGGACGGTTCTCGATTGACCAATTTGAACATAAAAGATACTGCTTGACTCAAGTCAAGTCACACCACAAATACGATAGTTCGGTCGATATGGTTATAAATTAGTTGCAAGTGTTATTATAAGGTATAAGAGCGAAAAATACCGTAGTATTCATTATTTTCGCCTTAGCAATGATTCATGTGAGACTCCGGAACATAGTGTAAAACTTTGTCAGACACGTCGTCGCCGCAGAAGCAGCCGTAGCTCGGTAGTGAACGTTCATTAGCATGCCGAGAGAATAACTTCGCTGTTGGTGCGGATCCGCTTTCCATAATAAAGGTAGTCGCGGTTAATAGCCGCATGTCCCATCCTGCTGCCTGCTGCTGCCGCCGCCGCCGGTATTGCAAACAGCAGGAAACTGCTGCATCACGACCTTACAACTTCCTTCTTGTTTGCTCGGCCAACTATAGACCAAACTTCTAGTCGGATAGCCTTATGTGGGATAAGGTTGATGGACGAGGGAATGCCACCATAACAAATAACCAGCTTCTCTAAGGGTGGATTTCACCAGGATTGTCAAATCAACAGTCCAATAGGGTAATGGTCCGTTCAATACAGCGAATGAGCTACAAGTTCCAATAAACAAATTTTAGCAACCAATAGCTATGAAATGTTGTCATTGAAACATCAGCAGCTTATTGAATATTAAGAAATTACATATAATTTAAACAACATTTTCTACACAAAAAGTAAAAGTTGCTGTTTCAAAACCGTCTTCTATCTAAATTATCCTTTGCGTGAGTTCAGGCTGCTGCAATGATTTTGCAAAGCTGAGAACAGCATCTCTCCAGATCCCCGTAATGCAAATTTTCCGCAATATTTCAATAGACTACAAGACTACAAATAATGGAAGCATCGTGACGAGTCCGTTTTTCCATCTGCCCGCTCCCCGGGGTCTATATTAGCGCCCTTTTTGATTTATCATCGCCGTCCGCTGACAAACGATAACGATGAAAATGATAAAAGTAGGTCCTTCCTGTCACCAGCAGCTGCCGACGCTGCGACGAGCCAACGTCTTCTGAGGTGATATCTTTTCATCGAATCCGACGCCGTCGTTTTTGAGATAAGGCGGATTTTTACGAGAACGCGTTTTACAAATCGTATTCGTTCTACTCAGGACGATTTATGAGCATCTCTAACAATCCTGTAAGCATAATTTTATACGAAGCGTCGCGCCAATTGTCAAAATTATGAACGCAACTTGAGCGAGAAGTATACGTTGTGATTTTGAACGCTCTGTAAATATTTGAAGATTATAGTAAGTAAGTTCAGTCTGCTCTTTCCATGCAAACGAGTGATAAGGAGTGTAAAGGAACTAAGTAGATTATTCGAGCAAGGTAAAGGTTTCGATGAGATATACGATAAATAAACCTTATTTTTGGTTGTGCACGTGGATATTGAAATTATTTCTCGTATTGTTTAAACTCTTCAGGAAAAATATAAGGTGGAATTGAGACATTCCACTACCAATTGCAGCCCTCTATCTTTAATTTTCTATCCAACAAAAATTTTCAAAATCCGCAAAGACCTTTCATCCTTACCATAATATTCATGTTTTTATTTAATATTGTCGATTATTTATTCATGTTTATATTATTTTCTTCAATTGATATGCGATTTTACTGATTTAACATCACCTCTCGTGTTTTTTGTTCCTATAAATCTCTTGCAGATAGCCACTGAACACCTACTTGATGACAGACTCTACCAAAAATTTCATAGATATTGCTCGTTTCCAAACATTCATTAATTTACGTGCCGTTCATCAGAACCATTACGGCACCTTAGATTAATGTTCCCACAAAACTGTTCAGGTTTTTTGATATCCATACATCCATAAAGTTGAATATTTTTCGTTTTCCAGAAACTGAACAAACATCCACACTATATATACAGCGATTAAGAAATACCCAAATATATGTCGTAGAGCTACCAGCAAATCTAAAACCTGCAAAAAACCTAGAAAATCACGAGTACACATTCTAGGTTATATATATAATTAGACATTATTACCACAAAACATATACACTGAAGAAGGTTTAATTCCATGATATTCAATGGCAACACGGTGACTTGTGTGGTTGTCAGTTGCCATTTTTTGAGGGTGCGACATGGTTGCCAGATTGTGCATTAATATCCCGTTTAACCCCCTTGGTCAGAGTGGAGTACGCTCCGCGAACTGTTGAAATATCTACTATGCTTCATAAGACTATTCGTGGAATTTTTCCCAAAATCGTTGAACAACACTTGAAAAAATGCAAATGAAAATTTAAAATTACATCCATGACACCCCAAAATAGCTGCGTCGGTACCTCGGGTGATACATCTTGACAGTAGGGATGTTCGATACGATCCTATATTTAGAAGTATCGATACTTTTGCTTCCCATACCCGATATTTTAGATCGACACTTGGGTGTATCGATACATTTCACGAATATCGTCATCTTTCAATCCGGACTGTGTCAGAAAGAGTGATTAACTTCAGATTACTTTTCTTCTTTGTTTCCTTCCGCTGGGTATCGATAACTTTATTCCAATATTTTAGAGTATCGATACTTCCTAAAACGATAAGAATCGATACATATCGATACTTTTCGTGGATCTAAACATCCCTACTCTTGACAGCTTGTCGTTCTTGTCAACAGGGCTGCAGCGTGCGGTGTTGCCTTGACTATGTTACCTTTTACTAAAATCTTATGACAAATAAAAACTTCAAATGAAATATTGACGAATATGCATAGAATTTAGATTATAAATTCATATTGCAAATTCCAGATTGTCTATGCATGGACTTGAACCGGATTTTTTTACCTATGAAAATGTCAATTAAATTTCACATATCCAATTGAAGCTATATTTATTCTTAGTGTTTTTTAAATCTACAAAATTATAATACGAAAAAAACAACGTTAGTGATGTAAGAAGAAACCTCTAATTGAAATTTTTTCTAGCTGAGATTCTCCACTTTCATGCACCGAAGCGCTTGCATACTATTCACAGTGTACCTTCTAAACCATAACATTTTAATTTGTTTCGAACTACATTTTGTATCTCGCGAGTGTACGTGAGAGCTCTATTAGATATTTTTTCAAATGAAAGCAAATAACGTAAACGCAATTAGTATACGATCAAAGCCAAACACGAACGAAATTAAAAAGTTTCTAGGACCGATGTCGACATTCCGCAGTGTACAGTTTGAAGTGGAGTTGTTTTGATATTTACCCGCAGTTGTTAATTAAGAAATAATTCGTGAAATAGTCGTCGGAGTATTCGAAAAGTAACTTTCATTCGGTGTAAAACTTTCGAGTTACAGGTAAGAAAGCATCTTTGTATACTAAGAGAGTGTGCTAACTTCTCTAAATTATTGCGGTGGGAGAATTTCGCAGGTTGTTCCCGGGAGTTTAGAGGAAGTTACAGCGGTTTCGAGGGATTTTCAGTCGAGTCGAGGTTGTTGGGACAAAACTACATTATCCACTGAATTTTCAAGCATCTGTGTCTCTATAATCTACGATGTCATTAGTGATGCGCTGTCTAGTTCATTTCGGCGAGCTAGTTCATCACTAAAGCAAACTAGTTCTAGGAACTGGTTCGCGAATGACCTTTTTTAATTAAAGCTACAATTTTTAATTTCACCTTAAACATTTATAAATTCAAACACTTACGACTTTGCAGGTGAAAATCTGTACCGCCTCTGGTTTCGTAGTTATGATAATTATCATTAAATTTTGTCAAGTTTTATAAACGTGGTGGTGATAAATGATTTTTTAATTTAAATATGAAAATAAAAGATTAATCACATACGTTTTTTTACGTGTAGTAGTTCTTCTAACATTTTTGTTTTTATTCAAAATGATTCTCGTAGGTTTATTTTGCAGAATTTGTAAGTTTGCATTTGCTGTAAACCAGACTCAGCCTGTATAACTAACAGCATTTATCATCTTCATAACTTCTAGTTATACAATCTTCTGCTAGCTGTTATGTTCCATCTCGTTCTCGATCATTCACTCGCAACTTGTTCGATTGGATCATCGAGTGCATATATTTTTTTTCTAAAAGCTCTACCTGTCTCGTGAAACAGAACGTTAACCGTATTCGATTTTCCATCAATTAGCGCTCAATCTCAACTACTCACAATGGATTTATTCCCTTTGATCTTCGTACGGGTGCGTATCGCGCACGAGAGACAATTCGGAACGATTGGAGAACATCACTGCGGTTTCAATCAATCCCCGCTAGGTGGCCGCGAGTCACATTTCGTAAATAAAACAAGCAACGTCGAAGCAGCATCGAGGCTGAGCAGCCTTTGATATAAAATTCCCAAAGGACGGCAACGCCACTTTGATCGCGCTCGCGTGCTATTCGATCAGAGACAGCTAACCTGTAGTATTGCAAGTACATAATCCTATGTGCCTAGCAACAAAATAAAATTAACCGCAAATATGAGAGTAAATGTCAAAAATTACAACACAATTTATCGCGTCAAGCAGATTGACTCTGTATTTCTTACACGTTCGTAGGCGATGATACGTGCGACTTATTACGACAGGTGCATAGTATCACTGACACCAACGGCTTCTTAATAATAGAAGTAAAACTATAAATCCATTTTGGTGCTTTCATACTGTCTTACAAATGACGCTATGCCACAAATTTAGCTATGTGATGTTTGAAAAATTCACGACGAAATGCATAAAATCTAAATGCTGATTATGGTTGCAGAGTTATGTTCAAGCATCTGAGAACGAAGAGTGCATAATTTCAAAACCACAACGAGTTTGAGGTCAAACGGAGGCGACATTTTTGTCTCGTTGTCGGATTTATGAATATTCACAAATAATCCACCTTCCAGTTCCATCTAGAGCGTATTAAAAGTGCTTGAAACAGTTGAAAGCGAACAAGTAATTACATCAAATCCAGTCGGCTTGGTTCGCAGAGACTTGCCATCGCCATCGTTATTAAGAATTTCATTTCCTCCTGAAGTTTGACAATTTAATACGTCGCAGCCTGCTACTCGTCCACTTCTTTTCTCCAGTCGCAATTTCCTGAGAAAAAATTGGAACAAAGTCCACCGGCTCAACCAGATAATTGCGGAATTTACAACAACCTCCGTTCTTTTATTTCGAATTTTAATCGTTGCAGCGACCTGAAGGTGACTCCTCCATTAAATATTTCACTTTTCCGGTTATTTTTTTCCGAAACAACCTGTGCCACAACATAAAAAATCCATCACAGAACTTTAAATATTCGCTTTAAATAATTCGGGATTTTTTCTAGATACAACCGTTGACACTGTCTGTCTTTCTTATCTTCCAGCTAGTGCTGAACGATATGAGTGAACAACAACAAAAGGTTATTACCATAAAAAAAACAATTGTGAACACGCCTAACATAAAAAGAAGGATTAACTGGATCAAGTGAGCAAAACAGACCCTTACAATTGATCCATAATCCCGAATACTTGTTCCCCGTCCTTACTGAAAATATCGACCATCTGGCAACGTCAGCCATGTTATGCTGGCCAGCTTGAGCAGTGTGGCTGGGTGAGAGATTAGTAGCGTACAGCAAGTGCGACCTAGACCCAATGCCTCCGATTGATATTTCTCAATTTTCGAGGAAATCTATGACGTACAATATACAGGGTGTTTCTGAAAAGTTAACGACCTCTCTCGCCCATGTCAAAGACCAGAAAAAAGTATTGTAGGATTTAATACCATCAATCTAATAGTGAGCTTGACCGTCAAGGTTATTTTAATAACTCAGAAATTCTAAATTTGGATACTTGGATATGATCTTGATCATGACCTTGATCTTGATTTTGAAGGTCACTCAAGCTTGATTTTCTTAAACAGGACCCTACTCCTTTGAGCCCGGAAATCGAAAACGTAGAAATTCTAAATTTGAATATTCCATTGTCCTTGACCTTGACCTCGGGGGTCGTATCAAGGTCAAAGAGATGTTCCTCAATCGATACTATACTTCTGATCCCAGAAGTCCAAAGAGGGAAAATTCTAAATTTGGATATGACCTTGATCATGACCTTGATCTTGATTTTGAAGGTCACTTAAGTTCAACTTGATTTTCTTAAATGGGACCCTATTTCTTTGAGCTCGGAAATCGGAAGATGGAGAAATTCTAAATTTGGATGTTCCATTGACCATGACCTTGACCTTGACTGCAGGGGTTGTATGAAGGCCGAAGCGATGTTCTTCAATGGACCCTATACTCCTGATCCTAGAAGTCCAAATAGGGAAAATTCTAAGTTTGGATATGACCTTGATCATGACCTTGATCTTGATTTCAAAGGTCACACAAGTTCAACTTGATTTTCTTAAATGGGACCCTACTCCTTTGAGCCGGGAAATCGAAAACGTAGAAATTCTAAATTTGTATATTCCATTGTCCTTGACCTTGACTTCGGGGGTCGTATCAAGGTCAAAGAGATGTTCCTCAATCGATCCTATACTTCTGATCCCAGAAGTCCAAAGAGGGAAATTCTAAGTTTTGATATGACCTTGATCATGACCTTGATCTTGATTTTAAAGGTCACTCAAGCTCAACTTGATTTTCTTAAATGGGACCCTATTCCTATGTGCCCGGCAATCGAAAGACGGAGAAATTCTAAATTTGGATATTCCATTGTCCTTGACCTTGACTTCGGGGGTCGTATCAAGGTCAAAGCAATTTTCTTCACTGAGACTCCATACTTTTGATACCGGAAGTCCAGATAGGAAACATTTTAAGTTGGGATATGACCTTGATCTTGATTTAGAAAATCGCTCAACTTCAAAGCGATTTTCTTAAGTGGGACCCCATTTTGACCCCGGAAATCGAAAGATGGGGAAATTCTACATTTGGATATTCCATTGTCCTTGACCTTGACTTCGAAGGTCATATCAAGGTCAAAGCCATTTTTTTCAATGGACCCTATACTTCTGATCCCGGAAGTCCAAAGAGGGAAAATTCTAATTTGGATATGACCTTGACCATGACATTAACTTTGAAGGTTGTTCAAGGTAAAAGCGATTTCCTCAAACGGCAACCAATACTTTAAACCTTAGAAAAAGAAAGGCGAGAAAACTTCAAGTTTGGATATTTTGTTCACCGTGACCTTGACAGTGGGGGTCATATCAAGGTCACAGCGATTTTCTTCAATGGGAGTCTATACTTCTCAGGAAGTTAAAAGATAAATTGTATCTATCAATATCACCTTGTCCTTGGCCTTGATCCTAAGGGTCATTGAAGGTCAAACCGATTTCCTCAAATGGGAACCTATGCCTCAGACACTAGCAAACAAAGAAGTAGATTTTGTTTGGTTGTCCTTGACCATAACTTTTGTATCGACTTTGAAGGTCATTTCAAGGTCAAGCCTATTTTGTTAAATAAGGCCCCATACTTTCGACCTTGCGGAGAAAATGATACAAAAAAGTTTGTATATGTCTTTGACTACGGCCTTGACAGTGACATTGAATGCTATTCCAAGGTCAATGTATAGACTAATATTTGCGGACTTGAAATAGGACGTAACTGTCCAGAGCCATAATAACATCAATAAAACATATTTTTCAAAGATTTTTGCAATTACAATACTTCCTGCAAGTAGACGTGGGAAGGAAAATTGTTCTTCAACTTCCTCATAGCAGCATTGGTTGTGAGCAAATCGAATATATATTTCCACTGTCGTCGAATTTGACTATCCACTTTTCCGAGTCTCTTTCTCCCCTTACCCACTTTAAGTTCATTTTCGATTTTTCAATCCGGCTGGTGTTTCACATAAAGCTATATATAAGATCGTTATAGAATATCACGTTCGTCCTCTAGGAAATTACTTTTTCGTCACTGAACGTAAAGTCTGCAAACTCGCGACAGGGCATGCCATCGACTGCTCCTTTTAAAGCACTTTGCGCTTTATTCATGAAAATAGCATATTGAACCGTATCGTCTTATATTCCCTCAGTGAAGAACGGAGCCTTAATAAAATATCTGATATTCTCTTTGGTGTCGCCCTTCAAGGGATGAGGTTATTAAAAAACTTCTTTTAAATAAAACATCACGTATACCGCGAGTATATCGTTGATGCGGCGAGACTTTTGAAAGCGTGTACAGATTAGATGTGTGCTTTGTGGAAGCAGAAGCGCTCCGGGATATTTGTTCTTCGAGATTGCTGCACTCTAGACGGGGTTACGATTATGTTGAGAAGCAGCACTTTGCCCCATATTCTGTCCGCGCGTGATGTATACGGTTTTTTATACTCAATCAGCCACGAACGCGTACCACCGCTTTTGCTATGCTAGATGTGATATATTCTATTTTTCTTTCATTATTTTTAACTTCAAGTTTCGTGATGTAAAGCTGCTATTTAATCGAAATTGCAGATGTAAGAAGTATTTTCGAATTGTGTGTAAAGTTGAGACTTTTCTTCACAGACAATTTTTTTGAAACTTTGCCGATGACCCTGTTTTTTTTATTTAGCAGATTCTTTTATTGTTTTCATTTTTGTCTTTTATAAAAACACGCCATCTCGGATACTTTTGGAGATAAAGAATGAGTTGCATCAAGAGGTTTTTTCTACCCTTGAAATATTGACACGTCTTTCTGAAATGTCTTATACAGGGTGTAAACGTTATGATAGTCATTATTTAAATGGGGTTAAAAGAAGTAAAAAGTTTCATATAATATAGGTGTCAAAACGGCATTTTTTCAGAGAAAAGCGAAGTAAAATAAAATCTGACAACGCCGCAATGCCAGTCGCAAATTCTGGCGGTTAAAACTTGACGTTCTCTCTCGGTCGGCGTTCGTTTCAGATTTCAGACTTTCTTGCGATGTTGCCGGTTGTCACCTGGCGCAAAAAATGTGTGCACGGACTTGCACGGAACAGTATCTAATGTACTATTGTGGGTGATTCGTGCACTTAGTCAAAAAACGAAGCATCGTTAGTGTAGATTTTCTTGAAGAAGACCGTAAAGATGGCCGCGCGTCGCAAACCAGCGGCTAACTTGATTTGGCTGCTCTGGGGCGGTCGTCGGTCGTCTTTTATTCTCCGTTCGGGGCTTTTGCGGCGCTGCGCGCTGGTAACCGCCTGGAAAATGTTTATGACGTTCCGTTTCGAGCAGTTCCGAGGGTCAGCGTGCGAGGAAACGGCTCGGCTCGCTGAGAAATGTGACGAGCGGATTTAGAACGGGATTTTCTAAGACTGCTTCATGGGAAAAGTTCTCTATAAATGACATTTCATTTGTAACCCAAACTTTTTTGGCATAATCCTTTGAAGGGAATGGGAGGTTTCCAAGCATATGCTTGACGCATCTAATTAAGCAAAGCCGTAACCACGTAAAATGTAATTTTCTCTCACATACCACGTATGTAACGCTGTAACGACGAAAACCTATTAAACTTCCTGAAGGTGGATTCAAACTCGATGCGAATGGGGAAGGAGGCAATATAGGCTGCGCCTTGCTACGACGGCTCAATCGACCTTAAGCTGGGAGATCATTAGAACCGTTGATAAAACACGCTCCTACGTTCCGCGATAACGCCACCAATAGTTTCTTGTAACTTCCTTCTGTGACGCTATCCGACGAATACTCTGCTTAGGACAGACTTAGAGGGCCGATTAATCTTCATAAAACCAAGCGCGTCAGATTAGATAAGCAGCTAACTTGCATTTTTGGGGCTATAAGCACTTACGTTCAGATAGGACGTAGGGTGTTCCTACGTTTTTTGTAGAGACATGACAGATACCAGGTATCTGATAATTTGGTCGTAAAATATAGACGGTTCGACCTGTGTCGAGTGGCTTTACTATAAATAAAGCACCTCTGGAACTCTGGAAGAAGTATAGAACGGTAGTTTGTAACTGTTATAATTATTTGTAAAGATGAAACAGTGAAACATATACTAAGTGAGATATGAATCCGAACACCCAGTTTAAATGGTTTTATTTTAATAAAATTTTGTATAAGTACTTAATGAAGCATAATAAGTAAATGATAAAAATTTCAAAATGATTGCACTGCTTTAAAGCCCTTTGACCTTTAATAATGTGTGGATGCACCCTGATGTGCTACGCATTCTCCAACGCGCCTAGGCATGCCTCTGATCAGGTGGTCAATGTCCTCCTGTAGTATCTCATTCCAGGCAACCACCAACTCCTCTCGAAGTGCTTCTAGAGTCTGAGGAGAACGTTGCAAATTGAGCAATCTCCTACCCATCATATCCCACACGTGCTCAATTGGGGATAAGTCGGGAGATCTTGGTGGCCATGGTAACAATGTGACATCATTATGTTGAAAGAAGTCTATTGTGACTCTTGCAACATGTGGTCGGGCATTATCTTGTTGGAAAGTTGGATCTGCCAGGGTGTCAAGATAGGGTAAAAGATGGGGTTCTAGAACTTCGTGGATATAACGCTGCGCGTTCATGTTACCTCTGATGAAGATTAAAGGTGACCTGGAACCATAAGCTATAGCACCCCAAACCATAACTCCAACAGTGTGATGAACATGTCTTTCAACAAAAAACTGTGGATTCCTCCTTTCACCACGCCGCCTTCTAACCCTGGCACGACCATCGTGCATCCCTAAACAAAATCGATACTCGTCACTAAAGGCAATACTGTTCCATTCCTGATCCCAGAGTGACCGTTGTCTGCACCACTCAAGGCGATTACGTCGGTGTTCTCGAGTTAAAGGGAGGACCCAGTGTGGCCGGTATGAAAACAAGCCAAAACTTCTCATTCGTCGGTAAACACTTCGCATGCCAATAGGTCTTCCGTGTTCTGCAAACCATTCATTTGCAATGGATCTGGTAGTGGAGAAACGGTCCCTTAAGGCCAATAATCTTAGGCGGCGATCTTCACGGTCTGTTGTTCTACGGCGGCGTCCAGTGCCACATGTTCTTTGCGTACGGCCTTCTCGAAGCCATGCCTGACAACACCTAACCACAGTGTCTACACTTCTTTGCACTCTAACTGCAATTGCCCGAAAAGAAAGTCCAGCTAGGATATTTATACCATTTTTCCAAACAATTCGTGTGAATATAGTGCCATAAACAATACTGTTCTTTCTCGTTCTATAGGAATCAAAGTTGGCTCAATTTAAGTTGGAAAATCTCTTACGTGTATTTTTGGTCCTATTATTTTCTTCTTATCCATTTTAACACTTCATGCTTATTGGAGCAGAACATTCTTAATATACATTAAACTCCTATAGAATATGGAAAAGGTATCCGTACATTTTCAACTTAAGGTTAATTTATTCATCGAAGTTTGGTTAGTAATACGTGGAACGGGTCGTCCTATTCGATAGCTCGTGATCCACAAATAAATGTTCAAGAGAACTTCAAATTTTCACCTCCATTACGAATTTTAATGACTTCAATTCTGAGAGCATCGAGCGACTCCTCGATATTAGCCAGAAGCGCCTCTGGTATCATCATCTATACCTTGTAATATTCTTCAATCAATAAAACTTCGCTGGGAAGTAATAAAGGCGATACGGAGAGGAGAAGTTTATAAGTTGCCTGCTGATAATTCTGCTATATTAAAATGCACGGCTCTCTTTTATGCCGAACAACTTGTTAATTGATTTCTGGAAAGTTTTCGTTCGACGAACGACAGTTCATTTTAGTTTGCGATGTTGTAGTGGAGGAAAATTCTGAATTTCACACGCACATGTCGGCAACTGGAGAGGAAATTAAGGAGACTGATCTTAATTTCCATCCTAGCTGTCGAACTCTGCAATTCTATAAAGAATATAGCCAATTTGTAAATTGGTTATTCTATTTTTTACTTATAATGCTACTATCATGTACAATGATTTACCCTCTGATACTAAAGCTTTGAATTTAAAAAAATGTTTAGCAAAATCATTTTCGAGCAATCGTTGGCTTAAATTTATAACCATCCAAGGCACTTTAACAAAAATTAATAAACCAATATTGTCCAGTGACGTGCAATGAAACGGTTTTTATTTTTTCTCTCGAAAACGAAGTGCGATACGCAAAAAAATACAAGAGGCAAAGAAGTTGTATTTTTAGATCAATCAACAAATATTAAAGTTACAAAAAAGCAGTGGCGTACATTTGTTTGCCAATAAGATTCGCTAAGGTGCCCCCGGGACGCCACTGCACCTAATAATTTTAATCTATTTAGGGCTTAATCAGCCTCTTAATACAGCAAATACTATTGCCAAATTTCAACAGAATCTAGTAAATATTATTTAAGATATTATTAAAAATATAAATATTTTTTTTTAAATTCATCAGCTTGCATTTTAAAAACACTTCATTTGCGGACCCATATTCATAAAAACTTTTTTCATATATTTTCAGCAAGGAACCGCTCTCTAAAATATCTCTTTTCACAACTTTCTTTTATTTAGAAGAATCTTCATTTTGTATCCACACCATTTCGCATAGTTTTCGGAGTTGGTTCCAAAAAGCATCCTTATTTCGTCAAATGTTAAAGTCTTGATGGAAATGTCGGATGTCATGACAGTGTCTGATTATTTTTGACGACAAGCTTAAAAAAGCACTGTTGATCGGAATTTAATTGAACAACTCATTCGTTCTTTGCACGTTCAGCCTCTCCAGGAATTATTCCCTTCCAATTATTACTCATATTACCATTTTTAACTTACATAATTCTGTACTTCAGAGCCAAATAATTAGTTTTGAGATAATTGAATTTAAAATATTTTTGTTGTATTGTATTATACGCGACTTGAAATGAGTTAAAAAGTCGTAGCTTCCTTATTATTACATATTGATGGACGCTGCAAGTAGCAAATGAAAATTCAGGCCTGACAACAGACGCGTGACGTCACCACGAGTAGGCCAGTCGGCCGGCCGACAGCACGGCGTGCCGTGCATCAGCGCTACAGAATAATATATACAGGGTGACTTTGAAGTTGAGTCATTAATTTTCAGATAATGATTGTAGAAGGAAGATAAACCAAAATATGTGTGTAAAAATAAAAAAAAATCTACCTTGTTTTATAAAGTATCCTCCCGACAAGTATTTCAGTGCGGACCTGTATTTGATCGTGAGGTCTTGGAGCACTGGTATGCCGTCACCTGATTCACGAGCCCGTTGTACTACATTAACAAAGGCACGAGGGGTTGGTTGCACTCGATTGGGAAACCGATCCGCATAAACATGTGCCATTTTTTATTTCGTTTGAGCCACGCAGCAGACACCACTATTCACTCACGCGTTACCGACTGACACCGACTGTATACAAATGAATAAAATAATTGTAAAAACATCGTTCCAAATTCTTTCGCTTTTTTGTTTCCGATGCGATGAACCGATAAGGCGGATTATATCCGTTGTCGCCAAACACGAGCACATAATATTATTATTGAGAGAGGGCGGTACTCAAACTTCCAAAGGGCTATAACTTTGTTACTTTAATTTCACCAGAAAAATGGTAAAGGAAAAAAACATTTCTTTTGATCAGATCTACTCACTGTTAAAATAAATGACTCAACTTCGAAGTCACCCTGTATATACATATATATATATATATATATATATATATATAAAAGTCTGAATAATTTTGAAAACAAGTTGATTTTTGATAGGAGGAATAATCATTAATGCTGGTTTGCAGTGCTTTAAGTAGTTGTTCCTTGTCCCTCAATTTCTCATCTCGGCTTCTTCCGCTTGATATGTCCTTTGAAAAGTATTTTGAACAATTTGCAAAGATACTTGGAATTACATCTGCCTTTAATTTTGGATACTTAAGCGGTACAGTAAAGGTCCAACCTGACTTTTAGTCATGGAAGGTGGATTCCCAAATGATGCTGTCCTCAGCAAAGTGCAAATTGCATACTCGGGTGTTTTTTGTAACCACCAAATCACTACGAGGGATTGCATTAAGCCATCTTTTACGATAGTTTTCATTCAATGGAAACGGAAATACGTGCACCTTCCCGTAATCACCGACACAATTAGGAACGCAGCACTTGCGAGGCATTTTGAAAACTTAGCTAAACAATCGCGAGACACAAATATAAGTTTAAAACATCAATAAATGTGAGTTTATATAGCATAGAATAGAGGCTCAGAATGTGAGGTTAGTTGGCAAGGTTGCCACATATTCCAATTTTGAATGGAATATTAGACTTCACAAGTGACAGATTGAACGTAACATCGAAAATGTATTCTTGACATACTGAGGCAGATAGAGATACTGCTATATCAAATCTAGATATGACAACACCGCAGAGAAATGGTGGCGCGGTTCTCTTGCCAGCCAGTCATCGCGAAACTCCATAAGAACATGCATAGGCCTACTCTGCGGGCTTTTCGCAGTCCAGTACTCTAGGCGATAACGGCTATGGGGTACAGAATTTTATCTCGGCCAGAACGGGTAACGGCGACCGTCCTTCGAATCTGACTCGCGATCCTTAATAATATTCCGCCCTCCCTGCGGTCGAAACCGAAACCGAACCGCATCAGAGCGTGCTCTGATAGGTCGCCGGATGCCATGATTACAACGGCTCATAGCTCGCTAGAATATGACCGTCGAATTTGTCTCGCATCCGGTGGAGGAGATTGAATGGCCCGTCGCAGCAGAATATCACCAGCTGTTTAAGTCTGTGTTCGTTGTATAATGAATGTCGACTAGCAGGAATAACGGCTCGATGCCAAGTAAACTGCAGCAACTGTACGGGATTTGAAGATGGCAGTGAGCCGTGCTGCAACGTGTTTAGACTGAGTACTTTGTTGGAGCTGCATGTGCACGGAGTTTACAACCTTTAGTTGAGAAGGATACACCTATGCGAAGTAGCACATGTACTTTGCTTCGAAATACAGAGGAGACGTATTAGGAATATCTAAATAAATATACCCCCAAATTTATATTACCAACAATTTTTTAAGAACTCTACAGGAGTCAAAGGAGAAGTTTGAACGATTTTTATTTTTTTCTGTCGCTGTCTCCGTTGGCACTGGACATATTTTTAGACAGAAACACCCTTGGTTATTTGTGACGAAGTCTGCGAAAATGGGAAGTTTGCCTGAAAGACAAGGTTGAAATCGCTTCAAAATAAGCTAATCCCAAAATTCAGTGGTTTGTAGAGCAAGGTTTAACTTTATTTGATACTCTTGCCCACGTTAAAAACTGTAATTTTTAAGCGAATCCTCAAGTATTGAATAAACCTAGATTAGTTTGAACATTTTTTTTAAATAATTAAATTAAATTCAATGCTCTAGAACAAAAATTATAAATTTTAACATCTCTTCACAACACTCCGAAGATCATTTTGAGATTACCTAATTTCCAAGCGGCTTTTCAGCTTGTTTGGTTTTCGCAGACTGTACCAGTGCGTCAGGAATCCTTTTAATAATGTAACTATAGATTCGATTAGATATTCTATCGTAATGAACATTTTCGATGATTCGTGTGGAAAGCGACACATCCAGACGTATCCGCTGGGAAAGCCTGTGACACGCTCCTATGACGGAAACGTCCGCCTTATGAGCTGTCATGTTACTCCATCAAATATCTAATTTAATGTTGGATCGAATGCCGAAATTAACAGGAAATGGAACGATTCGGTCGATTGGACGTTTGCTTCATCATACAGACACGTCAGTTGCTACTTATACCGCTGATCACAGGTGCGGTCTCAACGTGAAGGATTTCACTATTACGTAGTCGTGCCATAAGTTCTGTCCCATGATAATCTCATGATAAAAATGAAACAAGATAAGATATATTTATATGAAAGATATTATTTATTCGACAACATTTTTAGAATTCATAATCAAACAGTTTTATTCAAAATGTCCCCCCTTGGCCTTCACACACTGCTTCAATCTCGCGGGCCACTCATCTATCACTGCACGCACAGCTTCCAAAGGAATAGCTGCCGCTGATCGGATCAAATCCGCTTTCAGGGACTCGATATTACGGTGGGCTTTGGAGCAGGCCAACTGCTCTAGCAGGTCCCACAACTTGTAGTCTAAAGGATTGAGGTCCGGACTCCCTGAGGGCCAATCTTCCGCAGCAATGAACTCTGGCACATTGCTTTCCAGCCAGCGCTGCGTACTCTTAGCCTTGTGAGCGGGGGCGGAATCCTGCTGGTAGACCCAGTGTTGGTTGGCAAACAATGTACCACTTAAAGGCTTGACGATAGGATCCAGTATGTCGCTCTGATAGTTTGCCGCTTTTGTTTTCACGCCCTGTTTACAGAAATGGAGCTGAGTGACCCCTTCGTAGGACACCCCCCACCAAACCATGACTGACGCAGGGTGGTGGCCTCTCTCAACTCTCGGAATGATCTCCGAAGCTTCCTGTGAACTCCTTGCATACACTTTGTCATTTTGTCGGTTGAATTTTTCTTCTATGGTGAAGATTTTCTCATCCGTGAACAAAATCTTTCGGAATCCCCCAGCTGCGTACCTCTCCAAGAGCTTCTTGGATCTTGTCGCCCTGATGTGTCGCAAGGTGGCCGTAAGTCGCTGGCCCGTACGTCTCCGGTAAGCCCCTAGCCCTAGGTCTTGTTTAATGATGCGCGACATCGTCCGGACAGAAATCTTCATTTCCCTGGATAGGATCTTCTGCTTCCGGAGTGGATTCATTTGAATCCTGGCTTTTACGGCTTTGATGGCTGCTGGAGTCCTTACTTGACGAGGTCTTCCGCTTCTTGGCCTGTCATCAACAGAGGACGTCTCATTGTACCGCTGAATGGTCCTAGACACAAATTTACGCTATGTTTGAAGGCCGCGTAAGAGTTCAAAAATCTGACTAGCACTGTGATTACACTTATGTAAAGCTATCACTGCAATACGGTTCTCTGCCTTGCCCCACTCCATCGTTATGCTTCGAGAGATCAATACAAACTGAGGTATATGTAATTACCCGAAAAGCGCTTAATCAACTGACACCACAATGTAAACAATCGGACAAGTATTAACAGGTCTACACTTGTTTGAAAACGAGGGACAGAACTTATGGCATGACTACGTATTTTCAGTTTGGATATGCCATTTTCGGATGCAATGTTTCAATCAACTGCATTTAAACAGTCGTAGCGCATACCAGCCACAGTTTCAACGCTAACAAATGAAATTTACTTGTATACATTCTTTCTAAATTATATTATTCGCAATTATCAAAAAATGGAAGCCAACGGATCGAGAGGTAGCACCGCTATTCGTTGTCGACCCAATTCTCTATACGCAGATAGAACAGCGCCGACTGATGCAGGTTTTCTATTTATTTGAATAGACTAGCTCCATTGTTATCGAGGCGAACATTTAGATAAACCGGAGGCAGCCATGGGAAGCTGAATTGTACCAATCACGATTTCCGTCTGGTTGCTGTAATATGTTTAACTAGCAAACAGTGACGTAGCTTCCTGGGAGCGTTCAAATATAAGATAGCAATTTCATGAAAAAGTGAAGCCAAACTATACTACTATACATAATACACTAAGTGACATATAAATCCGAACACCCAGTTTAAATGGTTTTATTTTAATAAAATTTTGTATAAGTACTTAATGAAGCATAATAAGTAAATGATAAAAATTTCAAAATGATTGCACTGCTTTAAAGCCCTTTGACCTTTAATAACGTGTGGATGCACCCTGATGTGCTACGCATTCTCCAACGCGCCTAGGCATGCTTCTGAGCAGGTGGTCAATGTCCTCCTGTGGTATCTCATTCCAGGCAACCACCAACTCCTCTCGAAGTGCTTCTACAGTCTGAGGAGGACATTACAAATTGAGCAATCTCCTACCCATCATATCCCACATGTGCTCAATTGGGGATAAATCGGGAGATCTTGGTGGCCATGGTAACAATGTGACATCATTATGTTGAAAGAGGTCTATTGTGACTCTTGCAACATGTGGTCGGGCATTATCTTATTGGAAAGTTGGATCTGCCAGGGTGTCAAGATAGGGTAAAAGATGGGGTTCTAGATCTTCGTGGATATAACGCTGCGTGTTCATGTTACCTCTGATGAAGATTAAAGGTGACCTGGAACCATAAGCCATAGCACCCCAAACCATAACTCCAACAGTGTGATGAACATGTCTTTCAACAAAAAACTGTGGATTCCTCCTTTCACCACGTCACCTTCTAACCCTGGCACGACCATCGTGCATGCCTAAACAAAATCAGGTCGGTGTTCTCGAGTTAAAGGGAGGACCCAGTGTGGCCGGTATGAAAACAAGCCAAAACTTCTCATTCGTCGGTAAACACTTCGCATGCCAATAGGTCTTCCGTGTTCTGCAAACCATTCATTTGCAATGGACCTGGTAGTGGAGAAACGGTCCCTTAAGGCCAATAATCTTAGGCGGCGATCTTCACTGTCTGTTGTTCTACGGCGGCGTCCAGTGCCCCTTGCTCTTTGCGTACGGCCTTCTCGAAGCCATGCCTGACAACACCTAACCACAGTGTCTACACTTCTTTGCACTCTAACTGCAATTGCCCGAAAAGAAAGTTCAGCTTCCCGAAGTCCTACTATACGGCCCCTATCAAACTCACTAAGTTGACGAAATCGTACAGGTCTCCGTACTCTAGGCATCGTAACGGATCGTAAAGGATGTCAAGAAACAAAATCCGCCAACGTTGATTCTTTACTGCGGCTGAAATATTCATTTTTAGAGCGTTAGTGAATTAAAAATAAGCAGTATAAAAACCGGAATGTCCAACTGATAAGGCTGAAAAATTTTTCACTTGTTATTTATAGTAAGATAAATACATTCACCAACTTTTATTAAAATAAAACCATTTAAACTGGATGTTCGGATTTATATGTCACTTAGTATATATATGTCCTTGAACAAATATTGATAGAAATGCGCATGAATCCAATGTCTAAATTACCCTAAAACCGACAAATAAATCGCCCTTTTTGATGCTATATTGTTTAGGTACTATCATCTATTGAAATATTCTGTTATAATTGAAATTGTACACCCTCCGACTACAACAAATTCTTCTCACTCCTTGTGTCTTAAATTTGGATTCCTTAGTGCTGTTGTGATAGTTTTCATCGATACTGAAATTCTGTCCACACGTTATGATTTTTCAGTGTATCTCACAAAGCTGAATGTAGGAATATTGTGAAAATAATTAGTCGAATTGCGGTTTGGATACGTACAAATTGCCGTAAACATAATACCTTTTAATAACAGTGAATTATTAATCCGGGAACAATGATAATGGAAACGGGTGGAATCCTCGTATACTTATAATCGAAACTAAATACCGCTAAATGGATCTGGAATGCCAGATTATAAAATAAGCTGCCGGTATGTACTCACACGTACAAATGGGATAGAGAGGCACAAATGCGGCGAAACTGGATTTCTGAATCGTTGAAAATATGAAGGATCAACTTGACGTTTCGCCAACGTATTTAGCGGTTTCCATTAATTAATGCGGACATTCATTATTCATCTCGATATTTTCGGAATGGAAAGAGATATCGAGTTGCATTAATCGGAAGGTTCTTGACCAACTCTTTCAGAATATGTGCAGGATTTGACCGGTATATTTCTTTCATTTATTCACTTATACAGGGTGAGCAAAGGAAGGCATGTTTTTTTAGCAAAGTTTGCTGCTATGTCCAGACACTGTGAACTTGTTTCCTTTTTCTTTTGTCTCCGTGATTCCTAGTATGTCTGTGTTAGCTTTCTCAAACTCTTCTACAAGTTCCATCTCTTTACCATTGAGTCCTCTTACATTCCATTTTGCTATTGTCCATCCTTCTTCTATGTTGTCGCTTGTATGGACCGTTATCCCCAAACTTCTTTTAGTGGCTGGTTGGGGTTTCTTATGTTCCTCTCGTCTTCGGTCTGTCTTGATTTGTTTGTGTTTAGCTTTCTCCATTGCTTTGTTTCTGGTATTATTATTGCTCGCGTCCTTTTGCCAGTTTCATCATCGTTTTTTCCACGTTGTGCCTATATATTTTTTTGGTTTGTCTATTTTTTGTTCTTGAACATACTATTTTAAATGCAAAACAATTATCATGATTCCAATCGTCTTTCTATCGCTTCTAATACATTCTTGATTTCATTAGAGTAGAGTGTAGAGTCGAACTCAACTAACATACACAGCAACCTATTCGATTGCAGTTTTTCACTTCCTTTCCGTTTTAAAAAGTCAATCAGAAAGTTATAGGGATTCACAATAGACGACAATGATCAGTAAATTTGCTCCAATCGAATGTTTTGATCCTGGTTTTTCGAGTCTCCAGAACGCAGGAAGTTTTTTAATCGAACTTCATCGGAAATACGACGAAAAAGTAATAAACAAAGTTAACCAGCGCACGAGTGATTATCGGACAGAGGGATCGCCGACTCGATTTATTTTTTGTTCACAGTACAGTCAGCTTAGACTTACATTCTGAAGTTTCAAGGGCAAATATAAAATTGAGATACACCCTTCTGCATGCCCCAACTCTCAACTTCTATCCACTCGTTTTTTTCTGAAATTGATCATGACCCGATTTTCAAAATCTGCGTAGCACTTTCACCATTGACGTACTCATAAACTTGTATGAAAATTTAATCAACATCCGAGCTGCACTTCTTAAGCTATATCGGTGAGAAGATTTAGGAAACTTTATTAACAATTTATATTTAATTTATCGTAGTGTCACTTCCCATACAAAAATGTCTGCCTATGGAAAACAAACTGATGGTACACATTCAGCTTATACGATAGAGATCACGAAACCGTGTCCATTCACCATTTTTAAAAGATCCACAAATTGTAGAAAAATGTGACCATTTAGATTAGTGATTCCCAGAAGGATTCAGGTTGGACACAGTATATATGGAGGGTACAATAGATGCACTTGGGTCGCAGTGGCTATCCCACCCCTTTTTTCTGTAAACAACACAAACAGCAATGAAACCCTTGAAGAATATATCACACCTGTATAATAGTTACTTTTTTTGTTTGTTCTTCTATACTGCAATGACCGAACTATGCAGCTACTTTGTTCCGCTGAGTCGTTCTTGCACGTTCATTTAGAACAGAAGTTACGGCTATTTCCGGCTCTAACAGAAAGCCAACTCGTGCCAGAGATTAGTTGATTCCTTTTAGAAAAAAAAGTGGGGCATTGGCAACGTTAAACGATGTTCCCGTTACTCAGAGGAAATTGAAGACTCTCCAGTTGCATCGTTATTCGGTCGTTCGGTGCTGGCGATTTCTAGATTTTGGGTAAACGATAGACGCACAATTTGTTCTAGTGAAGCTTCTTTTGCAAAGCCGTGGCATACTGCAGTAATTTTGAGAATCGCCACTAAAAATGATACAATGTCAAATGCTTATCGTAGGAAAATGGGACTTTCCGTTCTTCCTGTCAATTGTAGCTAAACATTGACATCTGATTGTTGAATTAAAAATCCTTTAATCCATCAAGAAGCTATTCGAAGAATACTGTTAATCCATTGTTGATTTATGACATGATATGCGGATGGAAACATTTTCTGACATTTTTAGGTACACGTTTCCTCGAAGATTTCTGAATCGCCCTGTACAATAAATTAACTATCTAACTTCATCTACTCGCTCAACTACGGAGCATGACGCAGGTTCTGAATAGCTAGTTCTAAAACTTCTCCGCACACACTTCACTTTTCCTTTGACCGCGTCGGTTCGTAACTTTTAATTTTCATTTTTATCTCTGGAAAAGGCCAACGCCGGAAAAAGTTTCTTTCTGTAAGTTGTGCCGCTGGCGCGGATAACGTCATAAAGGTAATATAGTGCGGAAGAAGAGGACTTATCATCGGGAACTTTTTATTTTGAGAAAGAGACAACTTTGTGTTCGGATTTTATAAGGACTGATCAGCACTGTTTTTTCGTCTTTCCGTGTTCAACTCGTTGAAGAGGATTAGGATAGTTTTCTTCTGCTGCCAGTGACCTTTGTCGTGAAAAGACTCAAGAATCATCTTCAGCAACGCATCCTTGGACCCCTAGCAAGTAGTCTAAGATTTCATAGCAGTAGGAAAACAAAACTGAACTTTATTTTTTTTGATTTGCATCCGACCACGCACCTATCGTAAATTATGCGTTACATATCTTAAATATATTTACCCAGCATAATGCGCGAACCCGCGACCTCACGACTGTTCTCAACGCGATGTCGTCTCGTCAACATTCACGATGAGGTTTCGCCAAGATTTGCCAGTGCCGGGAAGGGAATAGATCTACCAGCAATCGACGACGGCTGCTTCCGCTATCCTTGTTGACACAAATTATACAGCGTACACATTTTAATGATATTCTAGGAAGAGACGTAGCTGCGGCAACATTGCCTTTGTCGATTCGCACTTTGACAATGTTTCTATTAGCTACAGAATGTTAGCATACCTATGCACGTTGCGGAATAATGGAGTCATGGCAAGCGGTATACGCAGCAGGTATATTATTAGTACTTGCAGGAAGCTTCCTATGAAACTGGAGAGTCTTCAGTTTCGGCGTACATGATAATGTCGAACGTAGACGGCTTTGCTTCAATACAGACCGTGTCGACTCAGATTACCGCAGCAAATACAGCCATTCTATTGTTCCAAACACTGCTTGCGGGTCAAAGTTTTGCTAGGTAATATTAAGTCTATAGAATTATCGCGTTTCCAAGATGACGGCAGCAATCAGTATTGTATTTTTGTTAGCTCGAGAATCTAATCATTTACACACAATTACCAAGTATCTCATCATTTTTACTCTGCCAATCCGTGACTCTTGGCACACGCTTGAGAGGTGGTGGGATGCTGTTCGGTTTCACGTTTCCATGATTCGGGATTTTTTTTAACACCTATTTTGTAAAACACATTTCTAACGATCATTTTCAAAATTATTAACAAGCGTATGATTCAGTTGAGCATTGGAGGTGAATTTGTAGTTTGAAGATTGGCATTCAACTGTGGGTCAAACTGAATTGGCAAGAGAACTATAGAGAATTCTAATTCTATGACACATCTCTTGCTCAATCTCGTTGATGAAAAGTATGACTCTGTAATGAACACCCATGGTACATGAACATGAGCAGGAGAACATTTGACTCCGCTTTGTTCGTTTATTTATTTGATTACATACAAATATTGAGAATACATCTTCATTGACAGTGAACTGCATAGTTATACAATATAATAAATGCGGTAAATGCACACATTTTGTTGCAGGAGCATTCAATTTTTGTCCAGTAAGAATTTAGCACCTTTAAAGCTGTGTCTATATTTTCATCTGCAAATCTCTGATGTTTACAATAATATTAAATATCACAAATGTCATTAATGTGTAAAATAAATAGTAGTGGGACCAGTTTGCTACCTTGCGGTATACCAACAGAAATATTTTTGAGCTGGATAATGTAGATTTATTTTTGGTTTTTTATTTTCGTGTGTAGAATTTTGAATCCATAGTGATGCAATTTTGTAAGTAATTTATGCCTGTAAATAGTCAAACGCCCTTTTGAAGTCTGAAAAGTGCATACTTCCTGTTATCTGTACATCTCTTCCAGTCCTCTAAAAGCATCTGTATTGTCGTTCTAGTTGAATGTTTCTTCCTAAATCCAACTTGAAATTTGGTTACAATGAATTTTCGATGTAAGAAAGAAAAACATAATGAAGTGCGTTTGAGGTGTCATACCTACCACAATGCTTCTTTTTGTCTCGGAGAACGATTGGTTACCAAACAACTTTGAACAATATTTTATCATTCTTCCAATTATATTCCTCGAATATTTTACAAAGCGGTATTGTAACAGTTCTACCGCCCCTGGAATCCTTATTATCCATTGACCTTGACAGCATTTTACCCTTGAATATTTCTACACACACACAACATAGGTGAGTATTTAATATGGGCTCCATAGTACCAAAAAAAGTTTAGGTTACGAATTGTAGACTACAAAATATTCTTTAAGTCTACAGGGTGATTCATAACAATAGGGTGACCCAAGCATACATTTTTTAAACAAAAATATCCACGTTTTTTTGCAGATTTATATAAATCCTTTCAAACGAAGCAATTCGTAATAATATAGGGTTTAATTTTCAACCTGTTGAGATATTCGACAATTTATCGAAAAAAAAAACACTCAACTTTCACAACTTGCGCTTTAGCAACCATTATAGCTAGAGTGCTGAGTTTTTTGTCACAAAAATTTAATGATCCTATACTTTTCTCATACCTACTTACTTTTCCAGTTTTCTGGACAGTTTATATAGGGTAGTCAAGAATGCAAAATGATCTGTTTCTCAGAATTTTCAAATCAAGTACCCTGTATACTCTCACATTTTTCGATTCTCCTTTCCACAAGCTAAACCAAATTTTCTGTATGAGGTGATACTATCATACATAGTGTCATGACTGTTGTTGTGAAGTTTGAGGCAGAAATAATCCCACGTGTCTGCCCATCCAGTTTTTATAAACTGTGCATATTTCTTAGCGGATCCGGTTTAAGGAATCTATCGACCTATATGGCGCTACAATGGCTGTAATACCTCATATTACAACGTCGATCTGCTGAGCCCTGGAGCTCAATCGCCCTTAGGTTACAATTCCGTCCCACGTAATCTTCAACCCCCTTTTTACTAAACGAATCGAACGGTTTGAGATGGACATAAATGCAGAACGAGTAATCTGTCTATCGGTGCACATGCCAGTCCGCCGTTTCTGTTGGGGGAGAAACATCGCTCGGGGGATCTGACCAGAATTAATTGTGGATAAGTGCCTCAAGGCAGTGACAGGGGGGGGGCAGAAAGGGGATCCACTCCAATGAAATTTTGATGGATTGTGCGATGTCTAGAACGAGTAAAGTAATTTGTGAAGCCTGGACGGGATGTGATGGGAATGGGTTATAAGGGATAAGGGACCTATCATAATTACATATACATGAATAAGTGATAATAATATAAGCAGTAGTAGATGATGTTTGTTTGGTCTGGATTCAGAACAAGTACATTTTTAAAGATCTAATTATGCTATAAAAAAAACATATAGGGGCCACGTATGTAAAAAACCATTAGGCAGTTTAAGCTCTTGACTGCGAATCAAAAATTTAAATGTTCGCCGTTTTGTTTCCATGATATTTTGAGCTAACCAGAGTCACTTGTCGTATGTCATAAATCAAGCCTGTAGCCCGTGTATATATACTGATAAATACGCACTCACGCGCCAGGAACACATTCCTTTTGAGGCAAATGTTAAAAAAAAATCAGAACAAAATAAACAGACGAATTATCTTGGCATTCAAATAATTCCATGTCCTTTAGTAGAACTTGCTTTTATTTCATGTAAAAAACTTTCATTCGGTTCACATTGTTTTTTAAAAAAATCTATACGAAACTTAAAAATAGCCCTTTCGACATAGAAAAAGTATATCTCGTCGATGACTTGGTATGAAAAGTGACTTCATTCGTTGCGAAATCTCTCCCGGGAGATTTCTTCCATTTGGAAAGAAAAATGTATCCTTCCACGTGTATCTAAATCTAGGAATAACCCAGTAACCCTCGAGATATCTCCAGCTCTCTCACTCTCACGTGGCGTTTGTCCCGAAAAATCCGTCTTATAAACTGGCTGTGCTGTCAGGGCACGGTAGGAAGGAGAACGACAGCACCTTTTTCAAGACGTGAAAATGTAACCCTTTTCACATCACATAGACGTCGCATACTCAGCGTTATACCAAACGGTGGAATGGTGCAAAGTTACACGCAGAAGCTTGCTTTCGAGGATCCCGAACAGTGTTTTGAGATTACTTTGTGTTAACCTTTTAACCTTGTCCGTAACAGAAACATTTTCGAAGACTAAGTAAACACTACAAATCGTGGCGGTAGTATGTCCAACTTTCATGATATCGAAAGTGGTCATAAAGTAAAACGATAAACATTCAATCAGACAACTTTTCGAGGTATGAACATAACACACTGGTTTTCTTTTCGAAATATCCCTTTAAACATTTTTCAAATGTCATTGTGCTCCTAAAAACCATCGGTTTGTGCAATTTTGAAGAAACTTACGTAATGGCAGCTGAGCTTCTTCTTGTAGCAGTTTTTTAAATGGAGTGAAGAGTCGTGTCGTATATTGAATCTAATATACTAACAATTAATCATCACAACATTATGGTCTCTTACATCAATCTTTTTTTTTGAATGGTGTTACTGAACGTCTAATAAGATAGGACATGTAAATTTGCGCAGAACGTGATCATTATTTCGTACTCATCGTGGATGTGGCCCCCATATACGGCATTGGTAAAAAATATCATGTTTTACTCTTCCTAAACGTCTTTGTATCCTATACACGAACGCCTATGTCCAAGTACACACTTATTTTTAATAAAAACGCCGACGACGGCTTGACGTGGTGTCGTACCGCCTTTTCAAGGTAGAAGTAGGTCTCCATTATATCGGCGCCTCGTCGGATGTTTGACATTTCCTCCTCAACTCAACTGGAGACCCTCGACGATTGCTCAACAGCTTGTTCTTTTTCCTCGGCTGCCTGTTCGCTCCGTTATTATTCTTCATTGTCGCTTTGATTCCGAGGCATTTGTTTTTCGAAAAAACGACGTCTACCATTGTAGTGGCGCGCGATACCGCCAAAACGTCGTTTTTTTTATGCGCTTCGACATCAAATAGGCAGCGAGAGGTTTCGCTTCGTCGAAGACAAGCGGACGAAGTTGGACGCTCTCATCAAATACCTAAAACGACTTGCTTGACGAATGCTGTTCATCTAGATTGAGAGATGTTTGTAGAGCCCCAAGCAGCAAATAGCGAGATTTTTATTTATTCATTTTTTTTCATAGCATTTTATATTCGGTAACATATCAACACTAGTAGGTCGGCTTTTAAAAAATTCCAGAGTAGATATCTGTGATGTGGAAGAAAACTCGTTTTTCCGGTAAACTAGGATTCCACATCTAATGTCAAACTCCAACTGGTCCATTTTCACATTATATGAAAGAACATATTATAATAAAAAACATATTTGCATTCCTAACTTAAAGTATAATAGTCACTTTTACTTCCTATTTCAACATTTAACGTTATATTTTCGCAATATCAGGTAGCCCACCTCCGCCCCCAAGTCTAATCTATCTTTGAGCTAAAATTTATCGGATTTGGTTCAACCTTTTTGGCGTGAAAACGAAACGTACAAACACCCATACATACTGTCACATTTATAGTATTAGCAGGGATTAATCGCATTGCATCAAAGGATAACATCATCACCGCTATCATCGGTTATCCATTAATCTTAAGTTACTATTCGATGCGAGCATCGCTAATTATTGACTGTTATCTAGGGCTAGAGCAGCCACAGGCGGATGGCCATGACATTTCATTAATTTGCTGCTCTGCTCATATTGACGCAATGCGCTACATGCCTACCGTGTTCCTCCTCGAGTTATTGCAATGGATGATAGTCCATCGCGCCTGAGGCAAATTACAGCGATTGCGGTGGATCATCTCACAGGACAAGGATATAAGATGCAACTACGTCTCTGAACAAGCCCTCTTAAAACACAAATTGCCTCATGCGTTCAATAATTTATTTCGCGTCCATTACCTTGTTTTGAACAGCTTGCCTGGGGGAATATTCTTAATACTTTTCGTCTGGTTGTTTCAGAAACATTACTGAAATACAATGTTATCAGTTTTTCTTTTGTCAAAGTTGCGTTTTTGTACATGTTTTGGTGCAATCGTAACTTTTAGAAAAATTGTATGTGAATATTCCACTATTTGGATGATTCGAACTTGTATGGTTATAGTTTCTAATTTAAAAAAAATCTTGTTTCACGGTGGGTATAAATGCCTAGTTACGAGGCAAATCTAAATACAAGAAAAACGAGACAAATAAGAACTTAAATGCTGAACTTAGACATTGAAATATTGTTTCCAATAAAATACGAACGAGATAGTAGACGGGACATCACTATAGGCATCCGAGTAAGCAAAATATTCTTCAGCTGGTTGCCTAGGTTTGTTTAAGGATACCGAACAGGATTAAAAGTTCTTAAAAAAGATAATGACAAATAATTAATGACGTTAGCTGCAAAAGCTGAAATAAATAGAAATTAGCATTTTTCCTACATCAAATCACTCAGGATATCTAATGGTTTTGCTTCGCTTAATGAATCACATCTTACAAACAGAACTCAAATAATCTGTAATAATAACCTATGTATCCCTCGAAGAAAGAGACTGAACCTAAACTTTTTCACGTGTGCTCCACGTGATCACGCTCCAGAACGCCGAGCACGTTACAGGGCCGTACTTAGAATGCTTTGTGATTTTACGACACGATCAAAAAGTATGCAAATTTATTGCAGACATGTATAGGGTCCAAACGTGAAGCTTTGAAGTAATATATTTTTTTTTATTTAACTGTCATGACCTAAATGAAAACAACGGTCTATTGCTGCTTTTAGTAGAAGTGTTTTATCAAGAAATTATACTCGAAATGTATCGTAAGGCGCATTTTTAAAGCAGTCTTGACACATTAAAAAAATAATTGCATATGCATATAGCATCTTACCTCTAAATACATATATTTGAAAATGAAAATCATTAACTGACATCAAGATTTATGATTAAAGGGGCAACGAGCATATGAATGATACGGTCTTACTCCCACATTTTAGGTTCGACCTCTTCTTTTACATGCTGAATGCATGTTTCCCACTTATTCGGTGTTATTCTTTGTATAGCATCATGAAAAATATGTTTAAGGTCAGAAAATTTGTAACTTATTTTCTGCTGCAACATATTTTTTTATGTCCGCCCAAATGAGCTCAATCGGATTGAGCCCATAATGGTAAGAGGCAATCGTAAAACAGTTTTATTTTGTTTTTCAGCCATTTCATCAATTATGTTCAGGTTATATTCATTTCTATGCGTCCTGACAATTTGTAACAGTTCTGCCTTAACCATTGTATCACCATATGCAATCTTTTTATTTTTAAGCCATCTTTAAATTTCTGATTTTTTTGTTGACGGTGTTGGAATTTTCTCTAATTTTCTCGTGCATTATCTAATAGAAAACATGAAAGACGTTATAGACAAAATGAAAGAAAATTTTATATTTTTGTTGTAAGTCATAGATTTAACTTAAGATCACAGAAAAAAAAGTATCACAATTATATCAAAAATAAAGAGAAGAAACAAATAGGCAAATCAGTCTACCTCAAAGCAACAAAATAATCGCATAAATTGTTCACGATTTTTCCAACAGAACATTATAAACGAAACATTAAATTTTTTTTTATTTTCAATATTCCTGATATTAGCAGGAATCAAATTGTAAAATTTAGGTGCAAGATATATCACAAAATGCAAATTTAAAACTCGCCTGGACTGCGGGACGTTCAGGTCTCAACTTTTCACCCTAAATCCAGTCAGATGACACTTTGCAATGTTTTCACTATGATATTCATATTCAGCGCCCCAAATCACCTCATTGTGCAAGACTTTGTTTTCATGTAGTCATCGATAGTAAATAGGGTTTTTAGCAGCTTAGAGTCGCAAAAAACGCGTACTTTTGCAATTTTTTGCTAAATAATTAGATCTAAATGATATAAAATGTATGCACTACAAAGTCCTTATCGTGAAAGAGATTTTCTTCATGTCATGCTCCTTGAAAGAATTATTTTAACACTCTAGGTAATGCTGTAAAAAACAGTTCTATCTGGAACTAGTTCCTACAACAAGTTCGTTTTTATGTTCAAGCAAATCAGAAAGTACACCAGTATCGTCGAGTACTTTTAATGTTAAAGAGAGTGGACCATGTCCAATAATACTGCAGTGTCGCGATTCATTCGGGAGCGAACACAATGTGTGCAGATACGCGTGCATGCAATATCTGCGTGTCCGTATGTTTGTCCGTTTGTGTGTGTGTCGTTCGTATTAGCCGCCGTGAGCCCGAATCATTCGCCGGACACCGTCGTACAAACGAGCCGGATCGCAATAGCTATTTTCCGAGCCTAGCGCATCAAACAAACACCCCATCAGCTGCGTTCTGTTATTCCTGCGTAATGACATAACTGAATTACCTTATGCTGCTTTGTCGATACAAAGAATGATTAGTACATCGCGGAGTGTCCTCAAAGCTGCAACTTTCCTTCACAGAGCGTATGAAAATAACGTAGTTATCGATACCTATTTGACAAAGTACAATAAATATGATATATCTTGTAATTATTATTTTGCCGTATACCTAAGTTCGGTAGTATAGAGCCTGACTACGTATAAACCAAACAATCAATACTTGTTTTACCGCAAATTGGCTTCTGTTATTTCAAACGTAATTGCATCTGGAACAAACTTCTTGATGCGAATCTATTCAACTACATTTTTTTCATAACTTCCATAACGAAGTGGACGCAGCAATATAAATTATAGTATACTTTTCCCGAGCGTGAGCATCGCAAAATAAGAGAACATCGCTTGATAAACGGCCTCCTTTGTGTCATCGCTGTTTCTCGGGCCAGCCGTACCAGCTGCACACATAAAAAATGACAAATTCTCCCAATTATCGGGCATTATCTTCCATGGCGAGTCTCTTTTATGCTCTATTTTCAAACATAAACGAGCTAGACATGATGTAGTGCGGAAAAAGGGAAGAATACTAGTCCGGTATACTAAGAATCAAGGTCCTTTCTTTATTTCCAACAACTTGAGTCATTCGTGTATCCTTAACTTTTATAGAAAAAAAAATCGTTCGATAAATTGCTTTGCTGTTTCACAAGGTTATCGAGGGTCATTCAGATGCGACAATTGCTTGGGACATTAGAATTTTCTTCAACTCCAGGAAAGATGTGAATTATATACCAAAAAAAAAGAAAATACAATATTTTTGAACGTTCTTGAAATCAGTGAGGGTAAACAAACAATTTTCTAGAGATATTATTATAGGATCTCTTAGGAAATTTATTTCAAAATCTCAACCTGTCTGAGATCTTCGTGATGGAAGACAAAAGGGTTCTTTTTACTTTCTAAGTTGGACATCTTCCCGAGATATTGCCGTAGAACAAAATTAACGCTGGATAAACCAAGTAGAATGACAAAAAAATGCGAAAAATTGTATTTTTTCTCCGCACACCCACGTGGCTGTAAAAATTTGGCTTAAAAGATGTGAAACTAGAATCTGGGCGCTTCAAAACGTCGATAGCATTTTTTACCATACAGGTGGACGATTTTTAATTTTTTTCTGCATTTCGAACTAATATACACTGACACAGACTCACTTATATAAAATAAAATGAAAATATAATTTTTAGATACACACGAGTTTTTCGTAAAAGTCAAACATTAGAACGTCCAGCAAAGCACATGTGTTCCAAATGTGATTGAAATTATACTATCGTTTCTTAAAATATCTGAAAAAAAATGTTTTGAAAAGATAGACGCCCTCTAACTTAGCACTTTTGCATAGAGGTAAATCATGTCCAATCGACTTATTCCGAGTCTCAAAAATTCAATGTTTACACAATATACACACTCGTATACATGCAGATAATCATGTTCAGAGTAGTATGTGCATATCGAGACGTGCGGCAGGTTGCAGATGGAATTACAAATATCTTAACCGGTGTAGTATGTTGCTTAGCTAATACCGAATTACTTAATCTAATATTTTGCTTATTGCTGTGCGCCAGCTATGACGGCTTAGCTTCTGAGCTGTTGCACTCTCTTTGATGAAATACACGGTAATTAAGCTAATCTAGTGGCATCATTAACATGCGCTCCACATCTATATCCGGTTACTTGTGTACGTACGGTACACAGAAGACGACTGGGTAAACCTCACTATCACCTCGTCGAATAGCGCAAGCGGCTATCAGCAATGTATCGAATAAGTCTAGTGTAAAGCCAGGTTAGGTCAGATTCATTGTGAGTTATATTTCTCTCGGCAACACCGATCTCCCGAGAAATTTGGAGAAATATCCTTCAGGTCTTTTATTTGTAGGACTAGTGTACCCCACGTTGGTAATTGCAGGCGATTTAACAATCTCTCGATTATCAAACTAAGAAAAAATGTCTGCGAATCTCTGATCATGTCTAAAATCACTTTGTGATATAGTCTATGTTCTATTGTTAAACTTCACTTCATGCGTCTGCAAAAAATTCAAAATACTTGTTGCAGATTGACTAATAACTTAAGGAAGCTCGTATGATCATATCAGTCCCTATAACAAGAGACGGAATAACTAGAATAAAAGAATTATGAGTTACACTTAGTGATTTATACCCATAAACTCTTACAGCAATTCCTCCATTTGTAGAGTATAAACTGAAAGCCATGGGTAATATTCAAATAAATGGTTCCCTTACAACGCAGTTATTATCTATAACGAACTTTCACGAGTCAGAAAATTGTTGAACTTTGAAAAATTTTGAAAGCACATTAGTTGTTTCTTCAACCTTCAATTTCACAAAAATTTTCAATGTAAAACTGTGACAATTCATATCTTATATACAACTATTCTTTTTAACATTGAAAGATTCGAAGTTTTTTTTGTGGTAATGCTGTCTATTCATGGTAAGAGAGCAGGTCATTAGCACACGGAAGTCAATGAAAATATTGCAACATGTCCATGGCGTATATGGTGTTAAGGGTTATGGTTATGGCAGTGCCGCCATAACCACGTTACCGATTTATGATGCATGTCAAATTTCGCATTGCTAATCAAGGTGTATCGGCTGCTGCTACTGCTGCGTACACAACTAATTGATATTAGATGATTAATATTACCATGTTGCTGGCATAATGCCGTTGATGGTAATAGGAGACGGCTCGATGGCATTCCTGCTGTCACGTGCATGGAGGACATTATTAGCACACGCTGACTTGTTTTCGGTCAATGAGGAATTTAATGAAGAATGTGTCCTACCTACCAATATATCGGCATTGACGAAAATTGCGGGTACACAAGAATATAGCTGCTCAGGATTTCGATTTTCGCATAGTTCAGCAGTTTTTCGATAAAAAATTATGCATAGTCATGTGACATGATTCGGGATTGTTCTTAAGCGACGCAAAATACGCACGATAAAGGTAATTTGAATGTTTAAAGAATTTAAGTTTGTAGTAACTTCAAGTTCCTCTTGTACTGGGGAAATTGGCTAAATCTCGTTTTGACTATTATCGACTGCCTTCATTTGTCAACAATTATGTATTAAAAACGTATCGCCTCTCATACGTTCACACCACGCTTTCATTTTTCCCTACTTAATACGTACAATGTTAATAGAAAATTCTCGCCAATTATGCCGACTTTTATTTAAATAATCTGACAGCATACTATTCATTCACTCTATATTGTAGCGTTTTTCTGGGTTCTTTTGGGTGTGGATTGAAACACTGGATTCCACAAAACTAAATGCACTAATTTATTTAACTTGATAGAACATTTATATACACCACTATTTATGTCTGACTAATTCTGATGTCGCCATTGACTGCACTATACTCCACTCCGCTCTGCTCTTTACTCTCTGCTTCCATCTCCCGGCCGCCAGTTATATATAGTCTCAACTGCTGCTTCGAGAAAGGTATGGTGAACCACAAAGCGGCATCTAGAATATTGGAGGTCACTTCGCGTCGATCTAGAAGGTCCTGACAGACGCCGCCAAGCGGCTTGTGCGGTCGTGGTTCACGTAGAAGCAGAGATCGACCATTAAGCTCTGGCGAGTAGGAGACTCGCCCAACAGATGGCGCCAACAGAACTATTTGTCACAACATCTTTAAATTGCTGGTCTGTGTCAACAATGATGCTTGCAATTTTGTACAAGCGATGACGCTTAATCTCGTTATGCATTAAACATTAATTTTGACCTAGCGCGATAGGCGATGCATCAACATATTGTTTTACTGTAAGCAACACAGTTATGACATATCTGCCAACTTTTTGTAATAACTTCAATACAGTCCATTTTCTATTCCAAGTTTACTGCTTGTAACTCCTACACATTGTAATGGCAAGCTTTTTTTCCATAAACAGAAAGTTCACCGACTAATAATTAATTCTAGAACACCTTTTGTCTAAGCTCAATTTTTTTTGATCACTCCAAAAAGCTACAATTTACAAATGTCGAATATTCTTCCTTTCGTGCAATTGCGCCTTAATTAATTAATTTCGAACAAAATGCAACTCTCAAAATCCAATTCCAAGGAAAGAAACGACTCTAGAGGTCGTCTACCGATTTAAACTAAAAAACGAATAAAATTGGCTTTCTTTTAAAACTGGCGATCGGCATTCCATAAAAAATGGAAGAAGAGATACTACAAACCGGCGGCAGAGGAATATCTTAAGGGGAACATTAACATTTTCGGCCTTATCTGGTTACTTTATTGGAATCGATAGACATTAGGTTGATCAGAATAGCCAATCGCAGAGCGACGCGGCAAGACGGCCTGTTCATTTTAATATCTCTTTCCGAAGAAATGTAGAAGGTTAAAGATAAGTTAAACCTCAGAGGCGTACTTTGGAAAAATTAGTAAAGGCAAGTTTTCACTATCAGTCTATAGCTTGACTAGATGGAGACTGACATGTCGCTCAAGAAGATTGATATGTTTACACTAGAAATTACGTTGAACTTACCTAGAGAGTTTAAGATACGGTGCGTCAACCTTTTCTGGAACATACATTTTCGTACAAACTTCAATGGTTCTTAAACTGAACCTAAACCAGCTAACAGAAGAAAATGATTTCGGAGTGTATGTACCAGTTAAGCTCCGACAAAATATATCAATGGGTCTCAGTCGCTGTGTTTCAAAGTTCAGTATTATATAAACATGGAACATTTTATCCAAATTCAAATCACGATATTTTCTAATCGGAAACAGATATCAAGTCGCGGTATTCGGGAGGTTCTTGAGCATCTTTTGGAGAACACGTACAGGAGTCAATGATTACATTTCTTGCATTTTTCCACTCGTCTGCCTGATTTGCAAAAATGGTGAATGTGCCATGTACTTCTTAGACCAGAAACTGGGAGAATCGGTATATTAAAATAAATATTGCGTTAAGTCACTTTGTGAAGGTGTCATGCTAAATGTGACCATGATTCTTACAAGGTCAGTTTGAGGGCAAGTTAATTTTTATATATTTATGATGGAATAGACCTGGAACGAGTTGCTCGAGAACTCATGAAACTTGATAGGCCAGGGGAAGCTTTTCAACGGCACAGAAAAGTTGTGGTTGTTCCCTTGTCTTTCTTCATGACCTTTACGAGGTCAAATCAGGGTCAAGCTGATTTTGAAATTGGAAAGGAAAGAAAAAGTGCATTGTATTTTATTGTCTATCAATTTCAGTTTTATTGTTTTGGAAAAAGATATAAATAAGAGCCATTATCTAACTTATTATCAATTTCATAAACTTTATAGCTATTAGTTTGAAGTGCTGTCGAGGTAGCCGGAACGTCAGTAAACTAGTCCATCGCACATTTGTGGTTTCCTTTATTAGCCGATGTAAGTGATATGAATAAATCAACATAATCTGACCTTGTAAGGATCATGGTCACGATCAACTTCTTCCTATAAACTGTTTTAAAAAAATATTTCTTTAGGGCCGTGTCGTCAGTCGTTTCTACAATTAATTATAGGACGCCCTTACGGCCTTGATTTTCATAATCTGAGTTCCTTCAGAAGGGCTAGGGTATTCCTACATTTATACTGTTTTGTGTCAGCGTCAGTTGTGAGGTTATGTTTTCTTTTTGAATTGTAGGAAATTTCAGGCTGATAACACACATAATATAAATCAGAAGCATGAACAATTTGATCCAAATAGATATTTGTAACATAACCTCAAAATAGGACAGGAAAAATGATGAAAATCAAGAAGGCGACAAAGGCGTTATGAATATCAGAGTTTTGATCTAAAAACTAAAGTCAGCACATTCACCATTTTTGCATATGAGACAAACTTTATCCACCTCTTTCTCGGAAACTAATCCTAGGATTGCTGTGGTTCCATTCCAAATCATACTGAATTTTTAGACAGATTGACCGGCACCAATTTTTGATAAGTTTTGTGCCCGGTCCTTTGCGGCTAACCTTGGCTCAATCTAGAAGGAACCTTTTCTGCGGTACGCCAATGAGTCGAAACTAGCGAGAGACCAGAGAAAACTTCTCCGGTCGGTTGAATTATGCCAGATCGCTTGTCGGAGTAGACAACTGCTAAATTGCGGATCCTTACAAATGGTGGCTCTTAGGGCTGGTTTATATTAGAATTAGTCGGGGAGAATGGCGAAAGTTGTTCCAGTGGAAGTTTCTAATTGGGTCGAACCGAGAACGCGTTTCTCCGAACGTTGTGTTTACTGCGATTTTTGTTGAGGTGGGTCCGAGAGTTGTGCTGATCGGTTTTTGGTGGCATAAACATCGCTTGATTATATCCCGGACTTCACCAGGGGCGGGAACGATTCTATTACGTTTCTCTAACGGTAGACTTGCTAGCAGCCGAAGTTCGATTGCAATGAGGATTTGACTGAGTTATAATAACTTTCTCTACTCATAAAGGCATACCGTTAAATTGACAAAAAAATGTTCGAAGGAAACGTTTTAAAAAATTCGTATATATCCGTAATCTCGTCCAGGAGGCGTTCTAACAACTGCATATTTTAGTCAACTTTAAAATCAAATCTCCTCCGCAAGGGGAGAGAAACGTGCCCGGCGAAACGCAAATCCCTGCAATGTAGAGGTGAGAATATTATCCTGATAACCGCACTGATTTTAATTTCAGATATGACCGGGTTGTTAAAACTTAATTATATGGGGTGACTGTGTGTATGTCCTCCATTTCCCTGCGACGAGTACACACACGCTCAAATTAGTCTCCGGTCCTAATTGTTAGCTTCCAGGTGAGCAAAGTTGAATTAATTTTCGACATTGCCGAGCCGCAAGCGCTAAGAATTAGCCTAATTGGCCTCGTTGAATATGGCTTATTTAAAGTCACAGCCCTCATCTTTTATTCAACAAATACACTCGCTGCGTTTTCACAACTACCTTATCACGAAGCTGTGGTAATTTAAACTTTTATAGGATTCATTTTTAGCTCTTTTTGAACAACAATTAGCAATTGTTGTATGTATACTATATGTACAGAGTGCTCCAAAAATCGACTGGTGATTCCTTGTTGAAAAATAAAAAAGAAGTTTCTATAAACATGGGTCTGGAAATGCAGTTTTCAAGGTACGGGGTAAATTTTTTTTATTAATATCTTAAAAAATATTCACTCGATTTTGTTGAAATTTGACAATATTATTTGTTGTATTATGAGCCCTGAATAGAATAAAATTATCAGGTCAGGTGGCACCTTGGCGAATATTATTGGCAAAAAAAAGTACGCCACTGCCTTTTTTGTAACTTTAATATTTGTTCTTTGATTGAGCATCTGAAACTACAACTTCTTCATCTCTTGTATTTTTTTCGTATCTCACTTCCTTTTTGAGTAAAAGAAATTAAAACCATTTTATTAACAAAATTGGTTTATAAATTTTTGCAAAAAAATCACAAGTGCCTTAGAAATCAAAAAAATCATTGCTGCATCTTAAAGACTCCGCATTTCCCGACCCATATTTATGGAGACTTTTTTTCATATTTTTTAACAACCTGTATATGTATGAAACAGTTTTTCTACTCCACTTTTTTTAAGAAAACCTCTTCAGTATTGTTGCAAAGGAAATTATCCTTTTGCAAGAACATACAATATTACGGAGCTTAAAAATAAACTCAAGCAGTTATAAGCTATAGCTTATATGGCGAGATCGAGGAGCATAAGATTAAAACTCTCCATCGTAAACGCTTGACTGGTTCTTAGAGTAGCTGGAAGAGTTATTAACGACGAAACGTTGAGCGTTATTAAATCTACCGCAAATAACTAGCTGAAACCTATATTGATAACGTTCAAAGCGTTGGATGACTTGAGAAAACCAACTTTGCAACGTCAATATCCGAAAAATTTCTGAATATATGCACGTACAGTTCATATAGACATGGGTTCAAAAGGCTTACATGCTATGCCTGAGTATGCATCTGAATTAAGTGACCCGATATAATAAATTAAATAATACTGTAACAATTCATAGTAGTTATCACATCAGCAAATTTATTGCTGTAGATCCAATTCTTATGCTGTCCATACAGAATAATATCTTCCAATAAAGCTATTGGAGGACATCGACACAGACACAATTTACCGAAAGATAAACCGACAGCAGCTGTGACGACGTGTTTTGCACGACTTAAATAGAAACCCATTATTCTGTAAAACATTTACACATACGGACAATACTGTGGCAGGTCATTTATTCTCCCCGTCCACAATTTTAATCTTTCAACAATGAGTCGCCGATCCGTCCTGGTTCAACGTTTAACGATCAAAGCTTCTCTGTTTATTCTCGTTCTGGATCCGCAGCAGCGTCACAGAATGAAATGTTTGCCTAAAAACGGTACTTGCGAAATCGTGCAACTCTGCTCAACTGAGCTAAAAATAACCACCTAAGTGGATAGGGTTTGTATGCTCTGGGACGCCCTTGAGCGCCGACCTTCGGTGCCAAACGACCTTGAGAGCTGACCTTCGGTTCCAACCTTGAAATGTGACCTTGAAACGTGACCTTGAGTTTCCGAGTGACCTTGAAGTGTGACCTTGACTTTTCGAGTGCCCTTGAAGTGTGAGCTTAGGTTTTAGAGTGACCTTGAAGTGTGGCATTAAAACGTGACCTTTAAACGTGACCTTGAGTTTCCGAGGGACCTTGAAGGATGAAATTGAGTTTTCGATTGACCTTGAAGTGTGACCTTGAGTTTTCGAGTGACCTTGAAGTGTGACCTTGAGTTTTAGAGCGACATTGAAATTTGATCTTGAAGCGTGACGTTGAAACGTGACCTTGAGTTTCCGAGTGGCCTTGAAGTGTGACCTTGAGTTTTCGTGTGACCTTGAACACATGACCTCGAGCACTCTCGACCTTCAGTGCGCGTGACCTTGTAGGAGTGAACGACCTTGAGATGTATGTGTGTGTTAATGGTTATTTTTCTTGGTGGATTATGAAAACCAACGCGGATTGGCGATGTCACAACGGCGGTGGAAAATTATTCAATTCATAGAACGAACGAATTGCTGTTACTGGTTTTCCAGTAGAAAATCCGTGTTGATTCATATTTCTTCTCCAAAAAACATCAGATCGCCTATTATCCAAATCTCGGAAAAGGTCATATTTATGTTCGCAATTATTTTTTTGCGGTTCAAGATGCTTTAATTTCTTTAATAAGATCTTCTAATTTACTTTTATTAGTTAAGCATAATAGCAGTTCACGTAAAGATAGTTCTTAGAATTAAAATGCAAGTGTGGCCTTAGCAGCAATGATTCAATTCCGTCCTCATCACAACTCTTTCCCTACCGTTTCACTGTTAGCTTGAAAGCAAATTCGCAACTGCACCGCGAGACAAATTGTGTCTTCGATTGGAGATCTATTTTCCACATTTTTCCCTCCTTTTATTAAAATATTTGATGAAATAGTGCAATGGATGTGACAGAATACGAGAGAACACCAATAATTTACAAAGTTTGATAAGGGAAGGGTTCCTTGCTTGTGAAAAGTAGCTGTGCTAGAACTTTTCACGAATAGTAATAAAATGATTGTAAGCTCTAGAATTTCCAGATATACTCCTTCAATTAAGATCCAAAAACGTAGCAGCATCAACAAAATATTGAAGATCAAAGTATAAATTATTATATTCTATAGATGAAAAGTTTTCCTGTGCGTTGTGTATGAGACGCCTCGTCAGCTAGCAAAAACACTACGTACGCGCGCACCTAGATCCTGTCTCCATTGTTTCAGCGCTTCCCGAATCCAGCCATTCATAATGGCCAGTGAAAACATTCTGCGGTGGCGTGGCACAGCGAGTGTTCAGTGCATATACGTATGTAAAGTAGGCGGCTATTATCATGCTGATTACTCGGCAAAGGTGAAATTTATACACGCATATGCACAAAAGCTCGCCACCATTTTCATATCTCATTCCCTTTGCAGTTACTTAACTACTCTAGGGATTTCGGCCACTACGAGCCGTCGCTGTGATGGGAATTGGGATTTTTGCATTAAGGCCTGAAAAATGGTTACTATACATTATTATTGTAGTAATTGTATGATACGAGGAATCTGTTCATAACAAAGAAAATTAAGTCAGCAACCTACCAACGTACCCAAAAACGAGTTTTCGTGTAGATAGCAGAATGATTCCAAGGCAAGCTTTCTATTTTTCTCACAGAGTGTAAGGAGTGAATGAAACTTGGCTATGAAAAATGATAAAGTGCCATGAAGAATTCTTAGCTCTAGTAAGACTTTTGGAACTTTTTGGAGTTTGTAGATGTCTATTTTAATCAATGTTCTTCTATATAGCCGTACTTATCGGTATGATGTTAATTTACTGTGACGATCTTCAAGATCCTATTGATACTCCGCGAGTGTATCTAGTAGATTGTCGTCGATGTTTCCATCACAGCTGCGTAGGTTTGTTTATACCATGCAAGAGCCGTCTGGGTTGCAAATTTAGGGAGAAACAAAGAAACTCGTGTTTTTGAATCAAATAGCAACGTCAAGAGGAAAACAAAACATGTTACAGAACCGTACTTGAAATGTCGTACCAATTGGATAGTGAAACGTTTATTTCAATCGTGTTTGTTTGTGAAAAGGTCCAAACTTTTATTAGGACAGTAAATATTGATCGTGGGATATTCGCCTATCGCTGACAGGCACTACAATAAATAATGCTGTTATAGGATTGCAATAAATACTGAATGGGTAGCATTAAGCTATGTCTTCAAACTTCAAGGCCTTCTACAACTTCAGTGGTACCTTCACCGGCATTAGTTATCACTTTTAAAGTTTCGTGAAAAGTGCTAGATGAAAACCACCCCTCTTATCATTCTTGACACACCCTGTACAAGCAAGCACCACCGCCCCTCAATTATACCTTGTAAATAATTCCATGACACATCCATATATTTTAAAACGTCGCCTTTGGCAGTGACTTTCGATTTAAATTAGCCTCTCCCCGGTCCAAACAGCAACTATAATTTAATAAAAGTTAATACAATATTGGACGAGATTGGGTCGTTGCCTTGATTGGCTTCCCTTCCTCCCTTTCATGAGCCGACTAATCATTCCATTCGAAATGTGCCTCAGGTGTGGAGGAAGGGAAGCCCAATCAACACGGTATTCGAAAGTATGAACAAATTTTGATGAGAGAAAAAAGTCTGGAAAATAAAGCTCTAATCAAGGACACACGAAAAAACTTTCAATCTAAAAGTCGAACGATAGGAGCTAGAAATATTTCTCTGCGTCGTCACGAGTGAGAAATTGAGTCTTTATGCGAACAGTTTTTATGCTGAAGTGATAAGAGATTTTAACAACATGCTGTGCTACACCTGACCGCAACCCAATCAAACCGAAATTTCTTCCTTTGCCTCGAACTTTTTCCTGCCGTAATCCAATCCGAAATTGAATCTCATCAAGGTTGCCGTTTGATTCCGTCGTTCCACTCGCAACCGGACCGACAAACAGACAGACAGAAACACGACGGATGGTAATTCCAGCTGAAAAACCGTTGCGTTTGATCTCCGCTGCAAACAAAACATCAGTATTGACAGAGCGCCCAATCGTTGGATCAAGAGGAACTTTTCTGTGTAGTGTCAAAGCTTTTATCGATAGTAAGGCTCGACGGCAATCAGTGTTTGACTTTTACGCGGGCATGTCGACCGCTAAAATTCAAATGATTTCTGTTGCACTCACGAACTTTAATAGACACACAGACCGAATGAAAGTGCAGCTTCAAGGTTACTTTATGTAATGTATTTGATGATAAATTTGGAACATTTTTTGTTATCACTACATTACCGTATAAATCCAGTTTGTAATCTCCCCCCCTCCACCCCGGTCCGCATTGCCGCTCGTATTTTTTCTTTAGGCCTCTCCGCTCCCTCTCTTCCTTTCTTCTAGCCGCAGAGTACAATTAAAACGAGGAGGAGACCTTATCTGCGTTCAGTCGGTTCACTGCATTTAAGCAACACAACGTCGCCCAATTTAAGTTGCCGGCGTTGGCGCTCACATAAAATTAAATGGAGCCATAAATTCGAGTTTCCCTGTGCGCAATTACATTACAGCTTTGTTACATTATAATCAGGAGAGACAGCACGGTGCGAACGGTGGGGGGAACACACCATCAGTGCGTAGGATTCGAGGATTAAGATGTTTAAGTTTAGCGGTGCAATCTGCCGTATGGTTCAAGGGTTAGGATGATTCACGAACGCGTTTGCCCTAAAGGAAAGAGACTCCCAGATAGCACAATATTTTTCAGAAGTTTTACACTAGTAATGTTTCAAAATCCTTACAAAATGTTGCTGTAATATTTCTGAAAGGTATATACCATACTTAATCTCTAATCGTTGTTCGTGGTCAGCTTTCTCGCTATCTAGTACCGAGACACTAACAACTACTCATATACAGGCTGTTAGGGAAATAATATTCGTAACTTTAGGTGATTCCTTGCATTATTCTAAGCAAAAAGGTTCATTATAACTTATGTCCGAAAATCAATCGTTTTCGAGGAAAGTGAGTCGTAAATAATTAAATTTTCTCAAACATTTGGCAACGCAGCCACGATACGAGCGTACGACAACAGCAACTGGTACATCGAATTGATTACTTTTGTATGATATTTTTGTTGAAAATGTGGCTTGAATTTTTGAATACTTTTACGCAATTTTTTGTGGCTAGTATTTTTTATTTAATAATGGTTTCAGTACAGTACATTTACTTAAAAAAAAATGACAAACCCACCACCAATTCCCACGAAAATCCGTAAATCACATAAAGTTACAGTTAAATGTATTAGTAATCACAACAACACGCGATGATACATGCAGTGCAGGCAGAGTGCGACGTTGCCAGTTGTGTGAGGGATTTTGTTTGTCTGGTTTTCTTCGGAAAATTGTATTTGATAAGCTAGAAAATTATTTTGTTAGAGACAGTCAATTATCAAATAGATGTATAGATACATTTTACGCTATTAGGCATATGAAGGAGCAAAATTAATTAATTTCAGGACTACAAAGAAATAAGTTCAGCATTTTTTTGCTCCGAAACAGTTGATTTTCGGACATAGGTTATAATGAACCTTTTTGCTTAGAATAATGCAAGGAATCACCTCTTACAGTTACGAATATCATTTCCCTAACAACCTGTCTACTTGGAGAAGTTCTGTATTGACTGAGAAAACAGGCAGTTCCAGAACACTCGATACGACAAACAGCCTTCCCTCATGTTTGAGAATTAAAATGTAAACGTCGCAAAATAGAGCGTCGGACCTGCTCGAAAAGTAAATCGTATTTGATTATGCAGCAAATACACGGAGTGCTGAACTCTCACACACACACACACAACAGCGGGTCGGGAGTTCTCGGGAGAAGCGCAAACGGCGTGAAATTTTCATCACCTTCGTTGGGCAAATAAAGACCCAATTTTACGTGAGCACGGCGAGCCATGCGGGTTAAGAAGAGAGCTCGGTGGATTTTCCTTCTTTCCCAGGGAAAATGTTACCGGTGCTAATGCCGCAGCTTTGATCTTTTATTTCCCTCACATCCGGTTCTTGTGTCTTGGGGACTATTTATCTTTCGCAAGATAGAAATTCAACGAAACGAGGATATCTCATAAAGGATAACGATATTTATTCACTTTAATCTAGGTTAATGTCATCATTCTAATAAAGTGTTTTCGTCTGTCTGACCAACAGGATGACAACCATGCACAGCCGTTTCGCGTCTATTAGCATATCGTATTTCGCATTTCAGGCCCAGCCTTTACAACCCCAACACTTGCTACGATTGAACTAATCAACTGAGCTAAACCAAATTAAAGCAAAATGTTGGAGTTGAAACCGATCCCTAAGAAACACCTAAATCGATATTGTTGGAGGAAGATCCAAACTGTTCGATTATAACAGGTGTCTGACAACTTGAAAGCCTCATTGTATTCTTGAACAGTTGCATCTGTCTAACATCAAAAAACTACGACTTCGAATTTAGAAATATGCATAAATGACTGAGAAATGTTTTATCATTTATGAGACAATCGATTGACAAATTCAACTGAATATTAATACATCGGTCCTTATAGTGGATAAGACCCTTGTCATTTCGAAGTTGTCCTACAAAGCTGCCAGTTGATCTCCGAAATGAAAATAATCCGGCAGCGGAATCTGTTAGCATCGGAACAGCGATTTATCGTGATAGGAAGCAGATTTAGAGGGTCTGAAACGGGGCCAGCGATATGGAAGCAGCAGTAAATAATATATAGCGCCGATCCGTTGACGGAGATTCGAGACAGAGAGTAGGGCATTTAATCGTTCCTCAGACAATTCCGGGATGTTGTCAACGCTACTCAAGCTGGATGATGCGTCTAGAGATATTCACATGACTATAGGTTCTATATTTGGGAAATTGAATGAATGAACAACCAGAAGTTTGAATGAATAGTTGTTCAAATGGCCAGTAGTTTCGTTAGGTTTGTCCCACTTCTTCACATTTAGCTTGGTTTAAATGTAGTAGTAGTTCAAATGTACCAGTAGTTCAAATGTTCAGTAGTTCAAATGACCAGTAGATCAAATGACAAGTAGTTCAAATACCTAGTAGTTCAAATGTCCAGTTGTTCGAATGACCAGTGGTTCAAATGTCGAGAAGCTTAGATGGCCAGTAGTTTTGTTAGGTTTGTCCCCGTTTTCTTCGTATGGTTTGGTTCAATTCAAAGCAGTAGATCAAACGTAGCAGTAGTTCAAATGGCCAGTAGTTCTAATGTACCGATGCTTCAAATGTACAGTAGTTCAAAGGTTCGGTAGTTTAAATGACAAGTAGTTCAAATGAGTAATAGTTCAAATGTTCAGTTGTTCAAATTTCCAGAAGTTCGAATGACCAGTATTTCAAATGACGATAATTTTAAATGGGCAGTACTTTCGTTAGGTTTGTCTTAAGTCTCTTCGTTTAGTTTGGTTTATTTCAAAATTACCAGTAGATCAATCGTACCAGTTGTTTAAATGTCCAGTTGTTCAAACGTATCGATGTTTCAAATGTACCAGTAGTTCAAAAGTTCGGTAGTTTAAATGGCAAGTAGTTCCAATGATTAATAGTTCAAATGTCCAGTTGTTCAAATTTCCAGTAGTTCAGATGACCAGTAATTCAAATGACGTTAATTTTAAATGGCCAGTACTTTCGTTAGGTTTGTCCTAATTCACTTCGTTTAGTTTGGTTTACTTCAAATTTACCAGTAGTTCAAACGTACCAGTTGTTTAAATGTCCAGTTGTTCAAATGTATCGATGTTTCAAATGTACCAGTAGTTCAAAAGTTCGGTAGTTTAAATGGCAAGTAGTTCAAATGATTAATAGTTCAAATGTTCATATCTACTGTAGTCCGAATGACCAGTAGTTCAAATGACGAGAATCTTAAATGGAAAGTAGTTTCGTCAGGTTTGTCCCAATTCTCTTCGTTTGGTTTGGTGCACACAAATTTACCAGTAGTTCAAATGACCAGTAATTCAAAGCACCAATAACTCAAATGTCCAAGTAGTTTCCTCAGGTTTTTCCCAGTTTATTCATTAGGTTTGCACCACTTTTTTTCGATAGGCATGTCTCATTTCTTTTCGTTCGGTTTGTCCCACTTTTTTCGTTAGGCTTGCCCTATTTTTTTTACTATAAATCATGATATCATCGTGTTGATAAGATTTAAAAATTTTTCACTAACCAATATCATTGCTAGTAGCGGAGGTTAATTTTTTCCATTTGTTCTGATATGGTGCTCCCAGTTCTGCCTGATGTCAAAAATCATACTTAAATATTCAAGGCTTGACTCCAATGGTGTGATGATGCCATCAACGCTTATTTGAAGGGATCTTGTTAAGTTCGACTTTCCACCTTAGGATTCATTTAACTAAATTACTGTAAGCAATGTGTAGATACTTTTCTGACAGAACTCAATAGATCTTTGTCAGTAGACAGAGTAGACTCAGAACACTAAAACCTCTTCATATTATTCTTCAAAGCACATTCTCTTCCAGGAATATCGGTTTAGTTTCTTGTCGATTCCCTATACTATGACTGACCTATCGGACGATTCAGGCCGCATATTAATTTCTGCAGATAGTACGCCCGCGGGTGTAATCGTTCTCATAAAGTATACTTCAATGCTAGGAAACTCGTTGTTTTCCCGTGAATAAAGGCCAATTTTTCCTCCGACTTGCTATCTGTGTGCCGGGCACGTCCCGCAGATCCATTTCTGAACGCCATTTTGCTTCTGCGAATATGCGAGCGACCAAAGCGGCATCAGACTGGCGACCGGAATTTTTTAACGTTAGCCTCCGTCCGTGACCGGTGCTGTGAAAATAACTTCATCTTCTCACATTTTTTTAAATGAACGACAGACGAGTGTGCTCATTTGAAGGATGCTAGTTTCTCCTGAACTGTTTAGCCGTCACAAACTATGAGAAATCGTGTATCATCGGTAATTTGAACTACTTCACGTACTTCTAGTTCAGCTATCAATTGGTTCTTAGTATAATGTCTACCTTATAGCGATACTGACAGTATGATTCGCACATAACCATCGTATAGTACAAGAATCCATACTTCGATTTGAATACTGCACTGTTTCATTTTTCCTTATTACATTTTGCGCTATCAGTAGCGGAAAATCATGGTTGCAATGCCGCGAATGCAGAAAGCAACTTTAAATGGAGATGGAAAAGAAACGTACGTATCTAAGGAAACAAGGAGTTTCCACTAAGATGAAGGCAGTGTCGATTATATCCGCAGGGCGTAATCCTCGCACGCTGAGATCGACGTTGCCTCGGGGCATCACGTGGACGAGATCTCCTGCAGGTCGCTTATTAGAGACGATGGCGGACTCCCTCTACTCTTTTCGCTAGATGGGATTTTTTCTGGCGCTAGATGGATAAAAATAGGTCACCAGCTATGATATCAACAGCTTATAACATTGACGTTCTAATCGGGTTTCTGTACCGATGTTATAAACGAGAAATGAACAAATGAATGCTTAGTCAATATACTTGAAACAGAAACCATACTAAGGGCCGATTTCACCAACATTAATATTATGGACCAATGGGAAAATACCTTATCGAAATGCAATTTGATTTAGCGCAGAACCCGCTGCCCTATCAATACAAATTTAACAAACAGGTCGCCTAGCCGTGGGGATCGTATCGAACATCCTTACTGTCAAGATGTATAACCCGAGGTACCGACGCAACTATTTTGCGGCGTCATGGAAATACTTTTAAATTTTCATTTGCATTTTTTCAAGTGTTGTGCAATGATTTTGGGAAAAATGTCACGAATACTCTTATAAAGCATAGTAGAGTATATTTCAACAGTTGGCGGAGCTTACTCCACTGGGACCAGGGGGGGGTGAAACGGGATATTAATGCACAATCTGGCAACCATGTCGCACACTCACAAAATGGCCGCTGACAACCACACAAGTCGCCGTGTTGTCATTGACTAGCATGTAATTAAACCTTCTTCAGAGTACATGTTTTGTGACTGGGACCAAGGGTTGACAGATCCCACACATGTGTCACTCGATGAGTCTTGAAATGCAATAATCAGCTGTATTCAAATAATGTCTAATATAAATATAACCTAGAATGTGTACTCGTGAAAAAAGAAAAATATGGCAAATTTGTAGTTTTTTGCAGGATTTAGGTTTGCTGGTAGCTTTAAGGCATATATTTGGGAATTTCTTAATCGCTGTGAATATAGTGTGGATCTTTGTTCAGTTCCTGAACAACGAAAAATATTCAATTTTATGGATGTATGGATATCAAAAGACCTGAATAGTTTATAGGACAAAACACCCAGTATCGCATATCAATTGAAGAAAATAATATAAACATTAATAAAAAATCAACAATAGTAATTAAAACATGAATTTAATTCAAAAATCAAACATCAAACATGTTAATATTCAATTAGCTGGTGATGTTTCAATGACAAGCTGTCATCTCATACTTTGACAGTATTTTGTTTTCAACACTCTATAGCTATTGGTTTCTAAAATTTGTTTAAGCTCATTCCTTGTATTTAATGGACTGTTACCCTATAGGTGGAAAATAACGTACTGTTGATTTGACAACCTTGGTGAAACCCACCCTTAGGTAGCGTTCCAGCAACTGCTCTTTGTACCCAGCAAATTACTTACCACCCAAGCACCTGCGTTGAAAAGGAGTGACGACTCGAAGGCGACGCGACGCTTTGAAATCAGTAATGAAGCCTTTGTGAATCGAGGAGGGTAGGGATGTTCGCAAGTCGATCACCTGTGTTTCACTTTGTGTTGACGCTGTGCCGCTTTTGAGCATAACAGCAACGCGTATTTTTTATCATTTTTTCTATGCAAAACACAAATATGAGGCAGTATCAATATCTGTATTACCAACAGCATTTTTACCTTTCCTAACAATGAATCAAGTGATAAACTGGAGCTGAAAGTAGAACAGTCATTATCCTTATTAAAAGTTAAAAAACAAGTTTCTTTAATACCATTGCTATTAATAGTCTTATAGTAATTTTCCTGTTGTTAAAGATGGACTTTGCAGGAATTGTGAGAACCGCCTATCCGGGTCACTCCTGTAATTAATTTTCGATCAGGCCTCGAAGGAACTTTTTAAGAACGGAAACGGAGAAACGGTGCGGGGTTAATTGAAATGTCGGTTTTATTAATTTTCTATCAGTGGAGATGGCATGGACTTAGGCAGCCGTTAGCCGGCCCGAAGTCGATCCGTCTTGCTTTCTGCCTTACAGAGATAAAGCGACCGGCCAGTCTGACGCAGAAAAATCGTTTATAGATTTTCTATTTGTCCTAATAGGCCGGTCAATCATTCCCGAACAAGACTGATGTTTTAAGAGTATCACCATTTATAACGCTCGAATGCTCGAGTTAGGTAAATATCAATAAATAGCACGATTTACTATTTTTTATACAGGGTGTCCCGAAAAAAGTGTGCAATATTCTACCAGCGATTTCTAGAGCTTAAAATAGGAAGAAAAGTTTATATAAATATAGGTCGACAAACGTCCCTTAACGGCGCTACGGTCTTTTAAAGTGGCTATTTTTGAGTAAAAAAATAAATAAATATCCTATATGTATAAAACCGCCCTACTTTGACAGCTGCCAGTCGCAAGATAGTGTATTTATATTCTAAGATTATGAGGCGCTTCTAATTGAGATATCACTATTCTATTTAAAAATGTTTCAAGATGGCACCCAGTCAAACATATTATTCTTGCATCAATTTCATCACTCCAAATGCTCAGCTAAGTAAGGCGGGGACTTTTTGGAAAAGCACTGTACATTTCGGGTTTACAACCATCCAGTATATTTTCCTCTGTGATGAACGTGCCCAGGTGGTTCGTCGTTGTGTTTCAAGTGTTTGCCGGCTCTGGCCACAGCCACCACGATCCGACAAAACAGCAACGCGTCGCACCGCTCGGCAAACACGGAACGTGCGTTCGTGCTTGCTGCTTGCTGATCGGTTCACCGTCCCGAAAGAACACCTGCTAACTGTTATGTTACCGTTGTTACCACGCTTCGCACGTGCTATTACTACCACCTTTCAATTTCAACATCGGTTATTTACTTTACGATCGAAAATGGACGCTGTAGATCACCGTTTCGTCAGGCATAAAACTTATCAGTAATGATGTTCGTGACTGACTTTCTTTTATCTATAAAGTATATTTTCAGCACCGAGCAAACATCTTCTTGATCGCCGTGCAGCTTTACAACTGTGCAGCTGTTCTGGAAGATGCGTCTTTCGTTCTAATGTCCAATGTTTCCAAAATTTCTATCTTCGAACTGACATCTGAGGCATTTTAATGTTGAATTGATAAACATTCTACAATAATAGTAAGAACGAGAATAGCTGAGGCAGCACGATGCACGAATTTATTTTCCGAATAAGCATATCAAATTGCGCAGGTTAAAAAATTTGCCGATGGTCAGTTGGAAATTTATAGTCGGCCATCAAGAGAATTGGGAAGAATAGGCGTGTTCCGGGCAGAAACCGGAGACAGCCGGAAAAGCCGACGTGGCAGTGCAGTTTTTGCTTGAATCGGACCGGACGGGACCTTCCGGGTATTTTGTGCGGATTCGGCGAAAAATCAAAGATTTACGACCAAACGACATTGTTGGGACTCAAATTCTTTGTTATGGTCACGCGTATTGTTAGCACTGAATCTTATATCATGATTTAGTAGGGTTTACGGTTCTGTAGAGGGCGTTCCAAAAGCGACAGATAGAATTCATTTTTGAATAAAACCAACAATTTTGGTTAGACAAATGCTCCAAATGCTTCTCTCGGCTGTTTCCTCCCAAAATTTACGACGGAATGTGATATTTGTTGACCATGTATTCAGTATGTCTTTAATTATTAATAAATAAAGTTACGTAAAATTCATAGACACTAACTCTATGATTAACAAATATTGATAGCGTCCCGAAACATATAACTATGTGTGTAATTTAAAAGGCTTTATCGATATTTCATTTATGTTGTATAAAACTCATACATTCCAAAGTAGCTGACGTTACACGTTGAAAGGGGGAATTACAAGCAGCGCTTAAGAAAAACATCCTTTTCCGAGAACGGAATGGTAATAAATAGTGATAAAGAGGAACGCGGCGAATCGTGGTTGCACCAGCGAAGAAAATATTTTTGCCTTCGATATACCCGGCGCGCCGCCACGCCAGAAGGAGTTTCATTTCCGCAAACCAAACAACGCGCTTCTCTCGAGCTTTTCCGCGCTTTTCCACAGTTTATTCAGCCGGTCGATAAATGCAGCGCCCTCCCGGCAAGGAAGCAATAACAACGCGATGTTTTTCAATTTTACAAACATTTCCACTATACTTTTAAATGTTATTCATGTCCAACGAAAAATCCCAGGAAGTTATAAATATTAAAATTCTTTCTATTCAACGAAGTCTTTATAATTGTATCTTACCTTGAGCGAAGCATTAGGTGGATGTTCGAACGGTTTCGGTTGGTGTTGTTAACATGACTTGACGATATATGTGCTGTATCGTTTTTCTTTGTTCTTTTGGGTGTGGATTAAAACACATTTAACTTGATAGAACATTTATATACACCACTATTTATGTCTGACTAATTCTTATGTCGCCATTGACTGCACTATACTCCACTCCGCTCTGCTCTGTACTCTCTGCTTCCATCTCTCGGTCGTCGAGTTATATAGTCCGCATTGCTGCTTCGAGAAGGGTCTGGTGAGCCACAAAACGGCATCTAGAATATTGGAGGTCACTTCGCGTCGATCTAGAAGGTCCTCACAGACGCCGCCAAGCGGCTTGCGCGGTCGTGGTGCGCGTAAAAGCAGAGATCGGCCATTAACCTCTGGCGAGTAGGAGACTCGCCCAATAGATGGCGCCAACAGAACTATTCGTCATAGTATGTATTGCAAAGTCGTTTACATTTGCAATGTTTTGGGACCTTGCTATTACACAAATAATAAAATAAAAAAATAATACCACACAGAGTATTACCGTTGTTAAGAATGCTGAAGGTAGTGCGGACCAGGGATAACACTAGCAATTCGCATATGAAGGAGACGTCTGACTGAAGATGAGCATTAATTATCGCTGTCAAGTGTCGTCGTCGCGCGTCGCTGGCAATCTCACCGGAATTCTGCATTTTGCCAAGACATATCGGTTCTCTAATTTCCTCGCTTTATCGCCTGCTCTCCTACAAAGCGACCTCGCATACGACGAGAAGATACAACGAGCCAAATATCGTAGACAGTGACGTTCCTGAACGAAGCTGAAGGAAGCACTCAAAAAATATTCGTCGAGTTTTAAGAGGCCTTAATAATTGCCTTCAAAAACTTGAGTCAGCAACGTAATACAAGGAGTATTGTTCAGTTTAACAAGGCCATGAAAGTTATCGCTTCATTCGTTTGCTGCCTCAGATGTCGAGTTAACGATTCACTAACTCTCCGGTCACCTCGCTGTTACTAAATACTCTACTCTGTTATTTCATTTGACCGAGAATAAAACATCTAGATTTGTACAAACAGTGGTTGATTCCGGTAATAGATCGCACTTTGTGCCGTCTTATATCATGTAAATTTGTTGTCTATTGTTATACCTCTAAGTCACAGTACCTTAACAAATAGGAGACACTAGGAGTTTTGATGGATAACAAAACTTACTTACTACTGCAAATGCTGGTAAATAGTTAGAATATCTGCTTGTGACTAGAAAGCAACTTTTGTCATCTAAACTTTTTGTATGTTCTACTGATTGAGGGATAGTTGGTAAGATCACTCATTTGATCTTGAGGTAGAACTAAAAACGGATCTACCACTCTTGAAATCCCTATTCTGTCCGTCTCTATGGATATTAACAATACGAAAAATATCTCGCTGACCTTGATAACAGATGTTTTTTTCTAAAGAGCGAGACTTGGAGATGCTTAGGCTGTTAAAAACCTAATGCACCTGGTTTTATTTTTCAGATAGAGGACAACCGCTGGCTCAGCCTTGAATATCTAAATTAACTCTAGGTAATAATATCAAGCGATGATCTGTTGTTTTTCTTTTCATCGCTCCTCGCGAGTCTGGATCGGGGCGTTTCAACGTCGGTGCGGTTTTTCGTTTTTTTTTTTGAAATGGCGGTTAAAGTCGAAAAAACAGTAGTTTTTCGCGAAGTGCCTGAACGATTTCCGCCACCGTTCCGTCATTTGTCAAGATCTTGAGATCTGTCGCCTTATTTAGTTTTTCAAGCTAATCTCAATTTTTTTCTAAGAATTCTAAACACTGAACACTCAACACTGAAAACACTGCAAAATGGCAACTTTTCGTTGAAAAGACGATAATTTATCTACTTCAAAGAGGAGAGAAATTTCGCCTAGCGCATTTTGGACATCTCGACGAATACTATTAATTACCGAAAAAGAGCTGTTTCAGTTTAGGGCACCCGTTTAGAATAAAACATTTCAAACGTTGGAAAATTGTTTTTTTTTGTCTGAAACATACTTTTCGATATTCAACATCTATCTCCTCCGAAGATAACAGAGCTACGAACCTAGCGATTTTTGCACGAGAAAGTCCAGACACTGGACATTTGGAACGCGCTTTTTACATTTCTTTATTCCTTTTCGTTCAAAAGTTTCGATTTTTTAAACTTTATTGACAAAATGCTACTTTTCGAAACATTTCCCTTTATTTTCGATTTTTTCATACTTTTGATTGATGTTTTGCAAAGTGTTAGATATAGCTTGTCTTTATGTTTTTGTTCAATAGCACACTTCCCCTCATTTCCCTTTCGCAAGATTCGCGATTACTGTTAAGTGAGGTATTGTAGGTATATAAATATTACAAAATCAAGTTCGTGCTAGCGAATCGTCTAAAACGTGCCATTCTCGGCTTCATGAGGATCGTTCCATTCAATATTGGATCATACGGAATAGCGTTGTCCTTTTTGGGCACAAAAAATGGACATTTTTGAATATATTACGAACTTTAAGAATGTCTGAAACTACCGAGCTATAACCAAGCACAACTTGCAACTTTTCTGTTTGCGCAAAACAGGTGATATTTGCTGGACGAACACATAAGATTTATCATTATAAACCAATTAAATGTTGCCCGTGTTTGCCCAACACCAGCCGCCTGATCATCTTCTGTCCCGCTTTCCCAGAATCCGTTTGTCAGTGTCTGCCTCTGGCGGGCGTGTTTCTCCCGACGTAACCGCAGACGATGCCGATCTTCGGATAGCAGTTCTACCATTCTACCTGCTCTACCAGCAATTATCTTCTATCGATGAGTCAGTTCAATTTCATTACGTTAGCCGTTTCAGCTGGAACGACCGAGGACTCGATCCGGTAAATTGATATCAGGGTTTCGCGCTGGGGAAATAGACAAACGACACTTTGTAACTTGGTCGCTGCTTGAAATGTCAGATTGTATACTGCTTGTATCTAGATTTAGTATCGGGTCGATGATATTTCGAGATTGAATTTTTCTAAAAAAACATTTTAGACTCTGACTGAATTACAAAATGTTAAAAATAATACAGAGGTCGCAGTTTCATCGTACTTAATCACGATTTGAAACAGGTTGACCAATGATGGCGTATGAAGTATAGAGTCAATTTTGACTTTACGCCATTTTATTTGCTATAAAGGATACTGCACAGTTCCCTTCTGATTTCAACAATGCCTTTCCCATTACTCTCCCAAGGTAATTTTTTCTCTAAAACCTCAGCTACGATTTTTTCCCTCGCCAAACGCCGTAGTCTGCAGCATCCATCAGAAACGTGACCCGGGCGAAAAGTTAACCGCTCTATTTATAAACCATACATCAACCTCTCGAGTGCACGTCCTCTGCAGGCCAACACAACTACTTCAAGTTCCTCTGAAAGTACAAAAAAATGTCTCCCGTGTTCCTCTCTAATGAAAAATATCAGTTTCGCCGTCTCGGTGGGATTGCCGGGTAAAAAACCCATTTCGTTTTATCGGCAGCAGCTTTTCTGTATATTATCCGCCCGAGAACTCCTCTGGCTTTGCTACCCAATACTTGACTACTTCGAGTGTGCACCATAGCCCAGTCGGTACCATCGTCTTCAAGGTGTTTTTTATACTGAAACCTAAATACAGTGAACCGCCATTACTATAAGGAAGACTCTGCAAAGCTTCTCTGGGACGCCATAAGATGGAAGCTTTCGTAATAGGACAGCTATGATTATTATGGCATAATATTCCCAATTCATTCTTCAATGTTGTGGAACCGGGATTTCTTCTTCGTTCCTATGTTTTTAATATGCTATTTTTAGAATATTTGTGGTGGTAAGCAGAAGTAAATTCATCGTCCAGCTACTTCGTACGATTTTTTGGTAGATCCACATCTCAAATGCAGGCTATCTGTAACCTGTTCCTTCTTAAATTATCACGTTCCACATTGTACAGCAATACAGGCAAATATAGGGCATATACAAAAACATTAAACAATGCAGAATATGCCTTATGGAAGCTAAATATTGATTCCGTAGTAACAAAAAAATGAACAGATGGAATTTTTACGATCTATGTCTTTTTAACTAAATGCTACAGATTTGAAAAGGTGCTGTTACACAATGTGATTGTTTCCTTTCGCGTATATGTATACATGTCTACTTGTAAGGGAACCTTGGCTAGAAAGCTGTATCGCTACCCTGTTGATGTGAATAGAACCCCAGCTTTGTCGCTAAGCCTCGAATGCATTTACATCGAAGTGCTTGCAATTCGGCTGCCGGCCCGACCAAGCGTTTGCTGTGGTCAAATTAATTATACGGACCAAGGTATAATGTCTTCCTCCCGCAGTATAACTCCGTCAGACCAGACCAACCCTTCTCTCCATTTTAACCAGTATTGCGCTTTCATTTCTTCAGTTAAATTATTGCGTCGTTGTTTGGGTCTTTTTATACCTCCCAGAAAGCTTAAACTTGAATCTCAGGACAAGCTTTTGCGTTGGTATCGCGCTGAGTAGAATAGCTTACGATTGTGGCTATTTCTGCATCGAAAAGAGAGAAATTAGTTGATAAGTCAATGTGTCTTTTACGCTTTTATTAAATTTGAGTCAGATACGAACCAGTTTCAAAGAGAATGTCTCCACTTGATACGGTAGCGATTACAGTTAGGCTTAGGAATACCTGTTATGCAATGTGATTTGATATTAATCACTTTATGGATTTTTAACCAAAACTTGAAAAACGAATTAACAGGCTAAGAGGACAGGTAACCTCCAAGCCACAGATATCTAACTTGAAAGTATACTATGGATTAGGAAAATCAGAAGTACCAGGTTAAATAAAGGCCTGAAAAAAGGTTTGAGCGATATTTGTACCGGTTTCTAATGATACAAATATATTTTTAATTTTTCAAAATAAGTTCTTCGTACCGGACTATGAGGGTGGCGTGTTCAGAACGAAACCGGGTGACATGGCAATCGTTACGTGTTAATTGGTTCGAGGTAACGAAGAAAAACGAAGGAAAAGAAGCAGGCGAAGAGAGGAAACGAAATCGACAGACTGTTAAGCGTAAGGGTCGTTGCTGTGTGTTGTGCCCTCGAACCTGATCCGCCGGCTTCGGCCAATTTGACGTTCGATACACCTGCCTTGTGTTATTTTTGTTGTTTGAAAACTCGCGAGATGCGGATAGTAACAGCAATAGAGAAATCATACTTTTAGTACGACTGGCACAAAATCGTCTATAGTTGCTTTCCGTTTCGTCTGTCCCGTCGAGATCTATACCGTACCGATGAGTTGATAATGAGTACGAAACAGTTCTTTTCAACACTGATCAAGAAACTAGTTTTGGTCGGGATTGCAAATACGTAGAAATTTTCATCGACTTCGTATCAGATCCTGTAAAATGCACCTCACTGGCTCGACACAAGGGCGGTTGGCTTGTATACGGGTCGCAAAGCGGGCATTACATATTCCGTTTCATATTTGCAAGTTATGGGATTTTCTCCTCAAAGGCGAGACTGGCGGCCGCGAGGACAGAACGGCGAACTTCCAAACTCCGATACAACTTCAATACCCGGGATATCGCAGCCGCTAGAGCGGACGCTTTAGAAGACGGATCGTACAGACGCCATAAGGAATTTCGTACATAAGTGCGAGCGGAGCAGGGCAAGGAGTTACACTGCTCGACAATTTGAAACAGCTGTTTATCGCGCATATCTTCATCTAAATTTCTGTTCCTCATGGCGATCCTGACTCCGCTTTTTCATCTCTTTTGTGGTCTCCTAAGTGGTCTATTCTTATCCATTATCAATTTATCCTCATACCAAACGAATTGCTCCGATTCCATAGTGACAATAGGAGTCTTCGTAATACTCATTCTCGTTAGTTCGAGTTTGTATTGAAGCGTCTTCTACTAATTTTTGTAAACTATAATCGACAATATTAAGCGGTGATCTTTTGTTTCGATTGGTAGTAATTGGTAGGGGTTCGGAAATTGTAGTATGACGTCGACGCGGTTTTTCCTGTTTTTTTCCCGGTTCGCGGTACGTTCGGAGGGAAAGAGGTACCGTTTCGGAAAGTAGAAACTCGGCGCTTTATCAGAGAGTGAGAGCCGTCGCGGTGAGAGGAACGAATCGGATCGAAAACGGCCGGTATAGTCGAAAAATCGGCCGTTTTTCGCGCGGTAAGGAGACTTTTTTATCTGCCGCGTCGCCGTTTAGCGAAATATCGACTCGAGATCGGTCTCGTTCGATAGCTAAACGACGGGCGCTCCCATTAGGGCGGAGCTGTTCGCGTTCCGCGTCTTAGTCGACTATATTAAGCGGTGATCATTTGTTTTTGGTTTAACGGTCGCGTGTCGAGTCTGGATCGGAGCGTTTGACGTCGACGCGGTTTTTCCGGTTTTTTTCGAGTTCGCGAAATGTTTTCTCGCTAAGCGATACCGTTTAGGAAACTAGAAACTCGCAGCTTTACGATCGAGCGAGAACCGTCGACGTAAGAGGAAGAAAGTCAAAGTCGAAAAAACGGTAAATTTTCGTGCTGTTCGAAGTTCACTTTCTATCTCCTCCGAAGATAAAGGAGCTACGAACCTGACGATTTTTGCGTGCGAAAGCCCGGATATCGGACATTAAGATAGCGTCTTTTTTATTTCTTTACCCCTTTTCATTCCAAAGTTTCGATTTTTTTAAATTCCTCGACTACGTGCATGACCATGTTTCCGGCTCTGTCCTGGCCTATTCCTACTATACGTATGCAAGACAAAAATTATATAGCGACTGCTAAATATATATTTTGAGCTTAAGAAACGATTTTGACTTTTAGAATTCCCGTCTGATTTTTTGAGAAAGAAGATCGGCTCTCTTTGCTTATTGCTTTGATGCCTGAATGGAAATGTGTTTCTCATATAGACAAAGGAAAGTAAAAGAATAACGAAACCTGGAAGTTATAAATACAAGGCACTTTCTTGAGGAAGATGCTTGACAAGTATCCTGTCATTCTTAAGTGTCAAAATCGTCAAAGCAAGCAAAACGATTTTCAATTGAAGCCTTGATTCCAAGAACGAAACGTTGAACCTTAGCCACAACAAGGCTATGCACAGAAGTGTCAAAAATCTCACCGCAATTTAACCAGTGTGTTACATCGAATTCAAAGGCAAGATGATGTCCAAGACTCTAGTTTATTATAATAATCCTTGAGAGGTTCGAATTGTGAAGGATAAAACGTGATTACGCAAAGTCCCTAGTCCATTCCGACGAGCAACATTGAAGTTGGAACGAACCTGACTAACGGAATCGAATTTCTTTTCACAAAGGCATCGAAATGGAAACGAACATGGCGATATGGAGAGCTAATTACGCGGAGTATTCGAAGTCAAAGCAAGCCAGCCCACGTTTTGAGGTTATTATCCGTCCTTTTCAATTCCACATGCGTTGCGTAACAAATAGAAGAGTAGGATACGGATAGGGGAAGATCAATTTCAACATCAGCCAATGGAGTTCGTTAGAGCGATGCATCCGACTGACTGCCTTCGCGTTGCAGCCGAAAACCTTTGCGTTCAAATTTTCAAGATAATAGCTCTGTAGGCAGGAACATAAAAGCGTGAAATTACAACTCTCTCACATTCAAATTGGGATATATGTAGCGTTTTGTTCGAGTTAAAACGCATAAAAACTGGATTTATACTTCGCTCTAATTGAGATCATGGAGATATAACCGACAAAATTAATTGAATCATGTACATTTTGTTAGATGGGAGTAAAAGCTGAATGCATAATCGGAATTTTCTGATCCCATTTTTTCCGGTAGAGGACGTCAAATTTTTCTTAGATACTCTTCGACCCGAAGTGCGATTCGAATGAAATTTGCAACACGTCTGTTTTGCTAGAAAACATTCAAAAATTACTCACTGTTTCAATGTTGACATAATGGATAGAAAATAATAGAAAATAGGAACATCGCGCAATTTTCGATTCGGTATAATCCGTGGCGCGGACAAAGAGATCATGGAATCTGCGTTTTGTGGAGCGTGAAAAAGCCTCACACGGTCGCACCTTTCGAATCGGTAGACAGATAGAGTAATGTTCCCGTTCCAATTCGGAAGACAATAATTCGGTTGGAGTACATAAAGGCGGGAGCCGTATGCCGAGTAGAGTCATTTCAAATTCAGAAATTACCATTCATCCGTAATCCGGTCTTCACGCGAGGATCTGCAAGCGGAATTTCAGGATAGCCCAGTCGCCAGAGACCTGAACGTATCTGTATCTAATTACCGAAACATGAAGGTGATAGGGATTCTTTATATGATATACAAAATTGACATGTTAAAGTAGTCTAAATAGAATCTTCTAGATGGCCGCAAGCGCTCACGCACAGTCGCGTAACTCTGGTTGCCTAGCCGTCAACATCGCGGAGGCACCCCACCGCCACCCAAGGTCGCAGCTGTACGATTACAATTTCTACAATGTTCCAAAGCTTTTCGAAGTTGCCTAACTTTCTCATAATATGAGAGTTCGAGATTAATCCATATACAAAGTCGAACAACTGACTAGTTTCACTGTTTCCAGTTTTGCCGATCTAAACAATCAATTCTCTAATATATGGGATGAAGCTTAATATGCCACACAGAGCGCTCTCGTTACTAATACCTGTTCAATACGAAAAATTCGGCTTTGTTCTCGTATAACAGAGCAGTGTGTGACGCAAAATGGATATTTGTGGTTATTAATAGGATGTGCGTGTATTGTGGGTTAAGCCTCGCGTATGAATGTTAACGAGTCCTCTGTGGGCATGAAAAATTGACCCTGAGGGGGTCATATCATTGGATGGGCTATTTAAGGATTTACCCTGAATATCTTTTGAAAAATGTTGTACAAAATGGGCAAACGCTCCATGTTTTTTTTGGAAATATATTAAATATCCTTTACCTAATTTTGTTGTGCTTTGGCGGTAGTATTTATAACATTAGGGAGGTAATTTAGTCCTAACTCGATTAGATTTATAAAGTCCAGTGGCGCGTCGAGCGGGGTCTGAACAAATATTTGTCTCTTGAAGTTTTTTCGTATCTTTAGTTTTCGAGAGAAAAAAAGTGACAAAAACAATTTCCAAAAGAAACTTTTCCCCATATTCTTTGTGTGATCCTGTGAGGAGTTTTTAGAATACTTACTTATGATTGCACATGTTACATATATAAACTAGACGATGTAGCTTGACAGAATCTCGATTGTGTTATCTTCCTGCCATATACGTCTAACCTCCTCGAATCCTAATATAATTCGTTATATCCGAACGAAAATGTCAAAGCTCCCAAGCCGACTTTTATTGGAAGTTGTGGCGAAATCTCGTCAAGAAAGAACGGACGCGTGCTGAAATATTCATAAAGTGGCCTTTAATGCCGCAGCACGCGAAAACTTCTCATATAATAAACAGCGACACAACTCCCGAACTCCCTCCGTCGAGAAGTTGCGAGCGGGGAGTTTGGGGGTCTCGCGTTAAGTTCTTCGCAATTCCGGCAAATTATATCTAAGGAGTGTATCTGAATTTGGCGATGTGTGTACTAGCGTGCGGTGTTGCGACTCCGCAAAAGGAGTACGATAACTCCGAGAGAGTTTCGGGAATTACACCAATTACGAAACGTCGTGTTGTTGCGTTATCATTGTAAGAGATGAGAAATTATTTGTACTTCCATAAACGTTATGAATTTATGAGAACCCACTTGGAAAAGGTGACAGTGACAATTCCAAAGATTCCTTTGTTGTATGATTTCTGGATCTGTTGCTTAAGATTTGTAGACAACTTAGATGTTTTAAAAGTTTCATTTCGAAGTTCGATTGTCTATACAAACGCAACGTTTCAACTGATAAGTGATCTAAAAATTGTACAGACAATGGAACTCCGAAATAGAGCTTTGGAAAGTTCTTATTGTTGAAACAAGTCCCAGTCATTATTTTCATGGTTTTACCATCGTAATTTTCATGAAAAGTAAGGGTGGATCTTCGTAGTGCGTTTGCACTATCAGGATCGTTCCTCGATCATAAAACGACACGTAATATTGTAGTACCTACTAGTATAGCCTTTAGATAGATTGACTGGAATATCGCAACGTAAATTTGATGGGCAATTATCTGTGCAGAGCATCTCACAACTGATTGGAGATTTCCACATCCAAGCACAGTGTACTGTACAAGCCAAATTATAGATAAATGGAACTCCGCCCTACGATTTGACGTAATCACAAGCCTCCTCTGATTTTGCGCGATATCTTGAATGCGGTGCTTTGCATTCCCGCTATTGCGTTGATTGTCGTTGAGAATTCGGAGGCACGGAGGTGTAGTTAGGTAGCGGAGCACTTTGGTAGTAGAAGTTTGTGTGTTTACCGAAAAAGGGACGTGTTTTGATAGATTGTTTTAAATGACACGGTGCGAAACAAGAAAAATGGATCCTAGTCGAACTATCTAAAACTTCAGTATGATACGTTTCTAGCTTTCCCGAACAAGAGTATCTAAGAGACCAAAGCAGGCCTATGATTAGTTTCCGAGGCCTGATTTGCAAAAATGGTGAATGTACCGATTCTAGTTCCTACTCCAAAAATACGGAGAATCGGTATATAAAAAGCAATGTTTCATTAAAACACCTTGTATGATGGTGTCGGGAGGTGCCATCTTATATGTCAATCTCAATGTGTTAACAAAAATGGGTGGATTTAACCCCGTTACAGCTATTTAAGTTTGTTGAATTTGTTATTAAAATGTATTATAATAATGGTTTACTCACGTTCCACACTAACTCATTTTTTGCACTTTCTATGCAGTTTAAAGTGCTATAAATGCGCTTGCCTGAATTCTTGAGCTATTCTAGCATTAACATATAAAAATCAACATGCCTTGATACTGACCTTTTAAGGATCATGGTCACGATGAACATGACACCTCCCAACGCTTTCCTACACAGCGTTTTAACGAAATACTTCTTTTAGTGTACTGATTTGTTTATTTTTTTTTAATGGACTAAGACGTAGATATATTTAAGGTTGTACCAATTTGATCTCGCTAATACTTCTCCGGTATTTACAGTTGCTACGCCATCTACAGATTAAACATCCGCCGTTTCCAATGTAGCAACTTCAGGTGTTGCGTATTTGAACAACTCCTTCGAAACCCATCCAGCTGCTCAATTCAAATATAAACTCCTCTCACCTGAATCCTCTTCGCCACCTCATTAGAGCATCTTCAACCCTCTCACCCTGATTCTCCGCTTTCCCTGTTCCCGCCCCACCCTACCTCGACTAACACGCACATAGGCACCCTCGAGCCACTAGAAAACTCGTCTAAGTTTCTCTACCGTTAATACGAAACCACTCCTCCGTTCGTTGGTCCACTGTTGCCATTTTCGAACTATGAAGACAATCATTCACTCGTTGTACAGCGACTTGAAAGTACTATCAGATGAAATGAGTTGTTTTATTGTTGTACAACGTTATCAGTGTCTTCTTACTCAAAAAATGCGTTTCTTATGAATGTTCATACATATCTTCTTCAATCGTAACTTGTTAACAAGTAAAAGAACAGCTCTAAAATTGTATTTGAATATTCCACTTTTAAACTTTTTAAACCTTACAACTTTTTGCTCTATTGGCATGGCACTGAAGGTCATAGTGAGGTTCATTGCCAAGGATTATAATTGATTCAACATTGTCTGCAATTTCCATTTAAAGAATTCACCATTAAAAATTCGTTTGATCTTCAAATGACCTTGATGGTCATAATCAAGAAGACAGACATACTTAGATATAAAGTTTTCTGCTCTTTACTTTTCCGGTGTGAAAAATTGGGGTTTCTATTTAAGAAAATCGCTTTGACCTTTGAATGACTTGAGGGTCATAGTCGAGGTCAATTTTAAGGTCATCATCACATCTCTTTTTAAACCTTAAAACTTTTTTCGCCATTGGCATGGCATTGAAGGTAATAGTGTCGTTCATTGTCAAGGATTATACTTGATTCAAAACTGTCTGCAATTTCCATTTCAAGAATTCACCGTTAAAAATTCGTTTGATCTTCAAATGACCTTGATGATGATAATTAAGGACACAGACATACTTAGATATAAAGTTTTCTGCTCTTTACTTTTCCGGTGTGAAAAATTGAGGTTTCTGTTTAAGCAAAATTGCTTTGAGCTCTGAATGACCTTGAAGGTCATAGTGGAGGTCAATTTTAAGGTCATCATCACAGAACTCTTTTTAAACTTTACAACTTTTTTCTCTTTTCTTTTGAACTTCAAATGACCTTGATGATCATAATTAAGGACACGGACATACTTAGATATAAAGTTTTCTGCTCTTTCCTTTCCGGTGTGAAAAATTGAGGTTTCTGTTTAAGAAAATTGCTTTGAGCTCTGAATGACCTTGAAGGTCATAGTGGAGGTCAATTTTAAGGTCATCATCACAGAACTCTTTTTAAACCTTACAACTTTTTTCTCCATTGGCATGGCGTTGAAGGTCATAGTGACGTTCATTGCCAAGGATTATACTTGATTCAAAATTGTCTGCAATTTCCATTTCAAGAATTCACCGTTAAAAATTCGTTTGATCTTCAAATGACCTTGATGGTCATAATCAAGAACATATACATACTTGGATATAAAGTCTTCTGCTTTTTGCTTTTCCGGTGTGAAAAATTGGGGTTTCTGTTTAAGAAAATTTCTTTGGGGTTTGAATGACTTGAGGGCCATAGTCGATGTCAATTTTAAAGTCACCATCATATAACTCTTTTTAAACATTATAACTTTTGTGCTCCATCGGCATGGCACTGAATGTCATGGTCAGGTTCATTGCCAAGGATTATTCTTGATACAAAATTGTCCGCAATTTTCATTTCAAGAAGTCACCGTTAAAAATTCGTTTGATCTTCAAATGACCTTGATGGCCATAATTAAGGACGTTGACATACTTAGATATAATGTTTTCTGCTTTTGACTTTTCCGGAATGAAAAATTGGGGTTTCTATTTAAGAAAGTTGCTTGGAGTTTCAAATGACCTTGAAGGTCATAGTCGAGGACAACTTCAAGGTCACCATCACATAACTTTTTTGTTCTCCAAGATTTGTCCATAGAGATTTTTTGATCCATCCATACTTTTTGTATATTTGTACATTGCTCAATTTTTAATTTTCGAAGAATATTTTTTTACAATTGTCTTCAATCTTGGTGGAATAACTTGCAGTATTGATTAACGTATGGAACGTTCTAGCTAAACTTCACCCTGAATAAAAGTCTTCTTAGATTTCGACTCCATCGTTTGTAATAGATGGCAACGTGGCCTTTGGCTGTTAATCCTTCACGGTGGTGGTCGATTCTGTATAGGTGACTTAATAGAGAAAAGGGAATTGCAGGGACAACAAGCGGCGCTGCGGCGTCGAAACTAGTTTGCAATTCGCCGACGGTTCTGACGAATTTCTAATTGGACACAGTTCCACACTGCTTCCACTTCACTGATTCAGTCGGCGAAGATGACGAGTAGTTGCCACCATGGCTATTGATGGGTTCGGTGGACTGGAAAGTCACAGGGTATTTTAGAATTACGCGTACTATGCGCATATTTGTTGGTAATTAAACAATTAACTTGAAATATTTCACTTGTCAAAAAACATTATATTTCATAGTTGAATGTTTGCGCGATTACAATACTTCCTCGCCAGTGGGAAGTAAAACTAGCTTAAGCCTAAACCACTTTGATAATGTTTGATAATAACTGATCTACAGCTACCTCGACTAAACCGTATTTCATTCTGGTCTGATTGCACATATTTTGATTAGATATGCCACCTTCCACTGTTCTTTGAAAGAATTCAACGAATGTTCGTCCTCCTGTCAGGATATGCTGAGTTCTCGTCGGACTATTCGTGGAAGAATTTCACGTGAACTTAATTCTTGGAATTATTAGAGAACGAATAACTCTACGAGTTATTTGATGAATTCCACAGTCATTAGAAGTTCCTGCTAATTATTGAATCCAGGAATGAAGAAGCAAACAGTTTAACTATTTCTGTTGTACTAATTACACCATACGCTTAGGGAATTGTTCGATTTCAACCAATGAATGATATGAAATAAAAAATGCAGCTTATTAAACCCATTAGTATAGTAAGTAAGGTGTAAGCATGGAAATTTCAATGTGAAAATTTTATTTTCGCCTTTCGTGGCTGTAAATGAACGAGCTCTGAATATCTTAGAACATATTTTTTTTTCATCAGCATTTTTATTTTAGTAATTAGTTGTTTCTTAAAGGCCCAAAGATTTACACTTTTAGCATTTCTGTCCAAAATTTGCCGTTTTTAGTATTCTTGTATAAGCGTATCCTTAGACTACTTTTTATTGAAAATTCTATAGTGAAAACACACCAAAATACAAAATATATACAGTAAATATCATGCCTGCAGTAATTTTATCTGAAGCATACACCTAAGCGATGGATATAATGAAAGAAGTCAGTCGTGAGGCGAATAAAATACGGCTAAATGAAAGTCGTTTCAGCAGTTTATAAATAGAGAGAACGGTCGACGTTTCAGCAGATGAATTACTTCGTTTCATTGTCCCATTCTGCTATTTATCTGGCGGTTCTGGTGTGCTACTGGCATATGTGACAGCCGGAAAAATATTGCTCCCGCCATACTCCAGTAAATAATGTAACTGATAATGAAGTTACTACTGATTTAGTTCTGTTCAGCAGCTACAGACGAGAAATCGTTGAAATATCTTCTCTAACAAAACTTAAAATATAGCGTTTGTAGCACAAGACTAGCTATCTTCAACTGGCCCAAGTTTGTTAGAATCGGCTCAGTTGTTTCAAAGATACAGGGTGTTTTTTACGGAAACCTTTGAATACCCCCATCACCTCATTTAGATTCAAAGTTGCAGTTACGCCCCCTAGCGGTCACTTCAGAAACTTGAAAATATTTCCTCTTGGCGGTTTTGGTGAGAACTTTTTTTAGCGCAAGCCTCTACGATGGTTTCTGTACAGTTCACAACTATTTTATCATATACGCGCTATGAAGCGGTAAGGTTAATTCCTGAAACGGCGCGTGATGCGGTACGGCGATATAACCCAGATTTTTACGATGACAGTTGCCTCGACTGCGCGCTGTTTATTTTTGACCGGACGCGCTGGTCCGCTAGAAGGCTGGCACGCTAGAAGGCTAACAATAAACGACTCACTTCCGAGCTCATAAATAACGGCTAGCTTTTAATTATTTGGAAAATCGCATTTTTCGCCCGTGCTGCTAAATGCAATGTGCTGGTTTTGGAAATGGCAACAAACATGCCGACCCATGCGGAAATTCGTGATACGCGTTCATACATGGTCTGATATAGAGATATGATTTATTTTTGGGAATACGATTCATTGCATTTTTTACCAGATGAGTTTCAGAAATATCTAGTTGCAATGTCTTGCCTGATTTGTACTCTATATGATGACAAATTATGAGAAAAATATCTTTGCATTGTAAACAATATTGTCGAAATATATTCCAGTTAAATAACGAATTTTCAAAATTTCTTATTAAAAAACATTATTTCCAAAAATGGTCACAATATGACGCTTACTGTACGTAAAACAGGAAGGTGTCTCTAAAAGTAACAAGATTTCCTCAGTGATCACCAGAATCCACCACCGAAAATGGCGGAATTTATTTTTTGCCAGTAAATCCAAAACTGTTAATTTGACAGCTGTCAAAATGTAACATTATTTAGACTTTTTTTAAGAAAAATAGATATGTCTCAATCGTATTTTGTTTTACAGCAACCCACCTCAACTTTCATTTTTCTCATTACCGCCATATTGATTTTTTTTATCATTGAAAATAGTGTAAAATTTCCAGTCTAGTGATGTCCCACAAGTGCATAAAAGATTGGAATATCACCGAAATATTATCACACGTTGTGTTATGTATTAGTTTTCTTTTAAGGAGGCCATATATACAGGGTGACTTTGAAGTTGAGTCATTAATTTTCAGATAATGATTGTAGAAGGAAGATAAACCAAAATATATGTGTAAAAATAAAAAAAAATTAAAAAAAAAAATTTACCTTGTTTTATAAAGTATCTTCCCGACAAGTATTTCAGTGCGTACCTGTATTTGATCGTGAGGTCTTGGAGCACCGGCATGCCGTCCCCTGTGAGGTCTTAAGTCACCTGATTCACGAGCCCGTTGTACTACATTAACAAAGGCACGAGGGGTTGGTTGCACTCGATTGGGAAACCGATCCGCATAAACATGTGCAATTTTTTATTTCGTTTGAGCCACGCAACAGACACCACTATTCACTCACGCGTTACCGACTGACACTGACTGTATGCAACTGAATAAAATAATTGTAAAAACATCGTTCCAAATTCGTTCGCTTTTTTGTTTCCGATGCGATGAACCGATAAGGCGGATTATATCCGTTGTTGCCAAACACGAGCACATAATATTATTATTGAGACAGGGCGTTTCAGTTTATTGTTGCATAACTTTAAGATTCGATAGAACTTTTAAAATTAATGCATAAAGTCTATATAAACATGGGTCGAAAAATGCGTGGCTTCCGAAATACAGGGTGTTTAAATTTACTTTCTAAAATAGTTTTTTTTAAAAAACTGATTCTTCGCACTTTTCAACATAAAAAGCTCTCTTGTTAGTTTTCGTTATAGTTAGCCGTTTTTGAAATATTTCGATTTTTAAGGTTCGATGCCTTTTTCATTATTTATGATAAAATCACGTTAACAAGTCAGTATCTCGATAATTTTTAGAAGTAGGCTGTGACTGCAAATATTTCTGAAATTGAAAGCAGAATAAGGTTAAACGTCAATTAGTAGTCAGTTTTGTTGTCTGTTGAAACCTGAAACGTTTTTTTGCAATTGTGAATGCACGAAATTTAGTTTCTTTTACCTGTTTTTTTTGTAAGTTTTATAAAAATGCCATTTTCATTCTCCAATCAAGAGTTAGCTGATATGCATTTTGTGTATGGCAGGATTTCTATGGTTGCTGAAGGATCAAATTCACAGACCTCATTCTTTGCGTGACCCCCAGGTAGAAATCCAAGGGTGAAAGGTCAGGGGATCTAAGAGGCCAAGATATTGAACCATTTAAATAAATTATTCTTTCATCAAGAAGTTCCTGACTTGAATGGTGTTTTAAGCCGGACATCCAGGTTCTTCTCAACTCATCTTCGGTTAGACTACCTCGTAAAGCCGGCACAACCTGGTTTCGCAAAAGCTGTGTTCGTTTAGGTTGTAGTCAAAACAAAATTGCCCATATACTTGAATCCAAATCCATCGAAGCATCGAAACAAAAAAAGTTGTTATTCAACTTTGAATAGAAGTTACGTCACTCAGTCAAATACATTTATGATCTGCCTGTTTTTCTCGCCGATCTGTTCCGCAAAACTTCTCCGGCGAGTGTATTCGACAGACGGACTGACATCATCGCGATATATTTATACACTTTCCCCGAAGGATTTCCAGTCATAGAATAACCGCGGATAGAGGGATTTGACCAATACTTTCATCCTTCCCTTTCGGGATATCTTGTAAATACGGATTTGAACGCTCCCGTGCTTTCTATTAAGGATAAGCCAGGAGGTTTAAGCAAACATACATTTAAATGGAATGTTTGAGAAGGCGTATGTCTACCTGCCGCGAGGATTTCGACTCTATAAAGTACTGTTCGGTTAAATTGGATAGAATCATTTTACATCCATTATGAAGAAAAAGTATTCAAAATGATTGAGTGAATCGTGGAAGGCAATTGATAAAAAGAAGTAATTATTTTGTCAATGAGGTGCGTCGCTTTGTTGATATCGGTTGTGACACTTAAGTTTAATTATTAATTATTTTCATATTTTTTTAATTGTACATTTCTAGCCGCATCTAAAACAACTTGACCTTATCGGTACGTAAAAGGTCTATTTTGATCGGTTTACATTGTTTTTTAATCAAAATTGTAAAGGTTATTGACATCTTATTTGATATCGATATAAAACTTGAAATTATTCCGTAAATATTTCCAATACGTTCTTAGTTTTACGATAGCGTTCAAGTAAAGAGGTTTCTCGTCTTGTTGACATCGATTGTCGATGTTAGAATATATACTAAGTGACATATAAATCCGAACACCCAGTTTAAATGGTTTTATTTTAATAAAAGTTGGTGAATGTATTTATCTTACTGTAAATAACAAGTGAACAAATTTTAAGCCTTATCAGTTGGACATTCCGGTTTTTATACTGCTTTTTTTTAATTCACTAACGCTCTAAAAATGAATATTTCAGCCGCAGTAAAGAATCAACGTTGGCGGATTTTGGTTCTTGACATCCTTTACGATCGGTTACGATGCCTAGAGTACGGAGACCTGTACGATTTCGTCAACATAGTGAGTTTGATAGGGGCCGTATAGTGGGACTTCGGGAAGCTGGACTTTCTTTTCGGGCAATTGCAGTTAGAGTGCAAAGAAGTGTAGACACTGTGGTTAGGTGTTGTCAGGCATGGCTTCGAGAAGGCCGTACGCAAAGAGCAAGGGGCACTGGACGCCGCCGTAGAACAACAGACCGTGAAGATCGCCGCCTAAGATTATTGGCCTTAAGGGACCGTTTCTCCACTACCAGGTCCATTGCAAACGAATGGTTTGCAGAACATGGAAGACCTATTGGCATGCGAAGTGTTTACCGACGGATGAGGAGTTTTGGCTTGTTTTCATACCGGCCACACTGGGTCCTCCCTTTAACTCGAGAACACCGACGTAATCGCCTTGAGTGGTGCAGACAACGGTCACTCTGGGATCAGGAATGGAACAGTATTGTCTTTAGTGACGAGTCTCGATTTTGTTTAGGCATGCACGATGGTCGTGCCAGGGTTAGAAGGCGACGTGGTGAAAGGAGGAATCCACAGTTTTTTGTTGAAAGACATGTTCATCACACTGTAGGAGTTATGGTTTGGGGTGCTATAGCTTATGGTTCCAGATCACCTTTAATCTTCATCAGAGGTAACATGAACGCGCAGCGTTATGTCCACGAAGTTCTAGAACCCCATCTTTTACCCTATCTTGACACCCTGGCAGATCCAGCTTTCCAACAAGATAATGCCCGACCACATGTTGCACGAGTCACAATAGACTTCTTTCAACATAATGATGTCACATTGTTACCATGGCCACCAAGATCTCCCGACTTATCCCCAATTGAGCACGTGTGGGATATGATGGGTAGGAGATTTCTCAATTTGCAACGTCCTCCTCAGACTCTAGAAGCACTTCGAGAGGAGTTGGTGGTTGCCTGGAATGAGATACCACAGGAGGACATCGACCACCTGATCAGAAGCATGCCTAGGCGCGTTGGAGAATGCGTAGCACATCAGGGTACATCCACACATTATTAAAGGTCAAAGGGCTTTAAAGCAGTGCAATCATTTTGAAATTTTTATCATTTACCTATTATGCTTCATTAAGTACTTGTACAAAATTTTATTAAAATAAAACCATTTAAGCTGGGTGTTCGGATTTATATGTCACTTAGTATAATTGGAGCTCACCGTATAGCGTATGTTTTTAAGTACATACTTTTCTTTATTGTAGATTCGTATCGCCATTTGGAACATTTTGACCTTACATAAGCAGGTCATTTTGGTCGGTTTACATTGTTTTTTAAACAAAATTGCCAGCTTCTTTGATATCGATATAAAAGTCATTGAAATTGCTTAAAATATTTTCATGATTCTCCATATGTAGTTTAGGCATATCATAACTTTAGCTGGTTTGCTTTCGACTAGACCAAAGACAACACCGATGAGTCTCTAACGAGCCCGAAACAACGCAGTTTCAGCGTACCTTCATACCAAATAGGATTTTATAATACTGGATGGCCGTATCCGAAATAGTGATGGATTTGTTTACTGAGAAATCGAAATGTTTCACATTTTATCTAACTTCACCGTAATATAAAGATCAGCCGCTTATGTGCAGACTTTATTAAAAGGTCTCTGAGAGCGATGGATGAGAACCATCTTTGGTGATAAGGGTCTCCTCATTCGCATCTGAAAGGGTGGGTCTTTGCGTCTCCGGGCGTACGGTTGCTGTATATTCGGAGTAAAATACCAGCCCGATCGCGATTGACCGCCATCGGAAATCTCTACTGAGAGCAGTGCCGTACTCAGAAGCAAACGGATCGCCATTTTAATTTTTTCAATATCGGCGAATGAGTCTAAGTATAAGCACATTCACCATTTGTTCTACTGTTAAAAATTGCGATGAATAAGAAATTCGAAGAATACCAAACAACACAAGAAACGTTTGGGTATATCATTTTTGATTTGAACCCAATTCAGTACACGCTGGCGTATCTTAACGTATGAACAAGGAAAAGCTGTCGCCGACAGTAGCAATGCTTTCTGTGTTTGAATGGCAACACGGTAAAACGAGAAAAGGATCTGTGCCGAGCGAAATCCGATGGAAGAGCCGTGTGATTCGATAGTGGATGTGCCATCGCTTTTCCGGCTTCGCGTCCTATAAAATGGAAAAGTAGAGGACGACGTCCGATGTCTTTTCGTTCATACGTAATCTGGAAAGTAATTCGCACGTTTGCCATGTATCGAAAACGTCCGATCGTAAACACGTCCGATACGAAGATCGTAAAAAGCACATTGGCGGATCTTTGAAACGCGTTTTAGAGTCGAAAGCGTAGTTGATCCTCGAGGTCACCTTATCGTGAGGATGCTTAATTGACACACTGCCACCTAGAGGCGACTTGAAAGTTATCGAATAATTTGTGAGACGTAAATACTTCATACGAGAGTGACATTCATGTCAAAGTGAATGTGAAACAAACCTGTCAGTATTGCCCCTCGAAATTTATTATCGAAGAAAAAGAATCCTTTCACCCTGCACCAGTAGGCAGTTACTATGTCTGTATTTATAAAGGAATTTGATATTTGTGGTTTCTGTAACATTAATGTACAAGATCAGTGTATAGGACAACCTTTGAACAGAATTTATTGGAACAAACTGCATTTGAGTCACTTCATGTCGAGTCTAGGTCGAGTTTAGGTCCAGTCTAAGTCGATTCTAAATTGAGTCTAGCTCAAGTCTAAGTCGAGTCTAGGACGAGTCTGAGTCGATTCTGAGTCAAGTCTAGGACGAGTCTAAGTCGATTCTAGGTCGAGTCTAAATCGAGTCTAGGTCGAGTCTAGGACGAGTCCAAGTCGATTCTAGGTCGAGTCTAAATCGAGTCTAGCTTTAGTCCAAGTCGAGTCTATGACGAGTCTAGGTCGAGTCTAGGACGAGTCCAAGTCGATTCTAGGTCGAGTCTAAATCGAGTCTAGCTTTAGTCCAAGTCGAGTCTAGGACGAGTCTAGGTCGAGTCTAGATTGAGTCTATGATGAGTCTAGGTCGGGTCTAGGGCGAGTTTAAGTCGATTCTAGGTCGAGTCAAAATCGAGTCTAGGTCGAGCCAAAGTCGAGTCTAGGACGAGTCTAGGTCGAGTCTAGGACGAGTCTAAGTCGATTCTAGGTCGTGTCTAGGTCGAGTCAAAGTCGAGTCTAGGTCGAGTCTAGGTTGAGTCTAGGATGAGTCTAGATCTAGTCTAAGTCAATTCTAAGTCGAGTCTAAGTCGAGTCTAAGTCGATTCTAGGTCGAGTCAAAATCGAGTCTACGTCGAGTCAAGGTCGAGTCTAGGACGAGTCTAGGTCGATTCTAGGTCGAGTCTAAATCGTATCTAGGTTGAGTCAAAGTCGAGTCTAGGACGAGTCTCAGTCGATTCTAAGTCAAGTCTAGGACGAGTCTAGATCGTATTTATCAAGAAATTTGATATTTGTGGTTCGTGTAACATTAATGCACAGGATCAGTGCATAGGACAACTTTTGAACAGAATTGATTGCAACAAATTGCATTTGAGTCACTTCAGCATTATAATAACAAAAATATATAAAATTCATATCACAGCTTGCTCTGATCCTTCACCTTGATTCTAAATACCTATGTCTTTACCTGTCCATTTAAACGCCGCTTATAAAGGATAATATCAAAAACGCTACATTCTATCTCTAGCCTTTTACAAATTTGGGTTACGAGCGCATATCAAAAGGATTTTATATCGCGTTATAAAATAAACACTAAACATCAAGGTTGCATCCTTTCATAGAAACACCCGTATAAAGGCAATATCGCCACACACATATGAAATGTTTACGATGATCTGAAACGAAAGACAGCTTGTTTGTTCCCCTACAAGCGACGATTTGCATCTGGGGAGCGTCACGTACAGATAAAGACGTAATAAAACGTTCCTTTTTCCCATATTGTGGATGAGAGGGTAGCAGAACAAAGTGGAAACGTAAGCATTGTAATAACAAAAGGATGTTCAGACTGTGAATAGCCTAATATTCAGCAGGATGTTTGCCTGCGAAGCTGGATTGCTATTCGACACCGCAGCAGATATGGACCGCCCACACTGTGACGACTGACGCCCTTAGTAGAGAGTAGCCTTTACTGGAGATTTGGCCATGGACAATGGTTATTTGTATTCTGGGAACGAGCGATTCAAGCATTTTTCTAAGTCCAGTCAAAGTCAAGTCTAAGTCGAGTCTAGGCCGAGTCTAAGTCAAGTCTAAGTCGAGTCTAGGTCGAATCTAGGACGAGTTTAAGTCAAATCTAGGACGAGTCTAAGTCGAGTCTAGGTCGAGTATAGGTCAAATCTAGGACGAGTCTAAGTCGAATCTAGGACGAGCATAAATCGAGACTAAGCCGAGTCTAAGTTGAATCTAGGTCAAGTCTAGGTCGAATCTGACGAGTCTAAGTCGAATCTAGGACGAATATAAGTCAAGTCCAGGTCGAGTCTAAGTCTAGTTTAAGTCGAGTCTAGGTCGAGTCTATTTCGAGTCTAAGTCGAGTCTAGGTCGGTCTAGGTCGAGTCTATGTCGAGTGTAGGTCGGGTCTAGGTCGAGTCTAAGTCAAGTCTACGACTTGTAGAAACTTCAAACAACAACGAAGATATCTGTCCATATAGAAAAAACAGAATATATTAAGGAAACCTGATGCGGTATAGAACCTGCCTTTCACGGCTATAATTGACTAAGTGAATGTTTTGTCTACGTTTGAAAAAAGTGCCTGGCATCCATTAGGAAAAGTATGCTTCATTAGGGAGACTTGTAAATTACGGTATTTCGAGGGTGTGTACGATAAATTTACGTCGGTTGGCAAGCTTGAATTCATTTCAGCTCAGGTAATTTCATTTCGCTTCTGCCGTGTTACGTACCACAGCCACTATCGTTGTGTTACATGTAATTAATTTTAAACTACTGTTTTCCTAGAAGCTTTACCAACATGATGTTACAATTGAAAACATATAGTACAGTTAAAGGGGTCAATTAAGGGTAGTTAGGTCAAGTACATGATTTTTCATTTACTATAAGTCTCATCTCTTGAATCGTTCCAAGTTTGTAAGAAATTGCATTATACGTCATAATATTCTTATCTATATTTGGCTCGCAGATTATATGAACATGTACCTCTAAACTTAAAACAAGTTGGAAATAATTTCAGTGTATGTCAAAATGGACAAAGAATAAATAATACGAGTATTATTGAACACATATCGAATATTCATTAAAATTAATCGTATCCTAACATATATACACCTTTTTGAGATAATTTTCTTGGACATCTTTTGGTTTTGTTTTTTAATTTTTTTTTGAGACATTCAATGTACAGGTATGGTCTTTCTATGTACAAAAACATCCATTTACTCATTTTATATTATTGTTTTTGTTGTACGGAACAAATAAATATATGCTATTCTTACTGCTTCAAATTTGGTCCTGCGGAATGATTATTCGATGATTACATTCGTACGAAAAAAGAAATTTGTCCAATAGGTCGTTCTATATCATTTTGAAGTATATTTCATCTATATCGTCCACGCTAACGTGGAAACGTTGCTCGTAAACGAAACATTATCTTATCTCGCAAGAAAAATGTTCCTCTAGATTACAAAGAATGGGCGTGAAATAAAACGCGCGACTACTGGATGCCGGGACATAATTTCAACTCTTTCCACGTCGTTTTATTTGAGCGTTTTGTAACATCCTTTAACCCATAACGATGATATAGTAGCGCATTAAATTCAAATGACTGAGGCCGCTCCTGGTTCATAAAACGGGAATTGCTAAAAATTCAACTTTATCGCCTTCGCATAAAACAAAGGCCGTAGCAATGTTGCTACTTGTAAAAGAATTAAACCCATAAAGTCTAATTTGTAATAATGATCATGATAATTATCTCTCTCGTGAATACGTTATGTCGAAACATAAAAGCTAGTATGAAACGGTACTTTTGTTTTTAATGTGTGCTTTTATACAATGTATCCTCCCAAGCAGCTATTAAAAGGAAAACACAAAGAGTTTTGCAGAAAAAGCACAAGCAATGCGTATATAAATTCAATATGCAACAGTAACGTAGAAACTGGACATATATACCCCCATACAGAGGAAGAAAGGAAAGTGAAACAGATCACTTTGGCGTCTAGATAGCCATCATGATACTATCCATTTGTGTAGATGTTTGTATTTGATCAATCAACCCAATCAGTTGTGGTCACTTTGGTAGCATTATTTGCACAGTGTTTCTCGAATCACAATTTCTATTTCTCGTTCTTGATGAAGAATTATTTCAGCTATTTCCCACAAACATGTAAAAACGCGATCGTTTATCAATCTGATAAGTAACTATGTAACATTTTCAATTCTCGGCATTCAGACGTACAGCTATATCAATAAATTATAAGAAATATAAATTCATTGAACTTGAAAATATTGCCTTCCTAAATAATTGGCAAAGGAAGTCCTTATCGTGCTAAAAGCGCCCGTTCGTGGTACAGAAGCAGCTATGCTAGGTCCCCTTTCTCATTCGAGCAGATCCGAAATTTACGATATCCATGCCAATTTAGGGATAACTTCATCCCGGTCCGTCGATCCGCCATTCCGAGGAATTACCTTTTCTTTCGTCGGATTGCGCGGTTGCCAAGCACACGCTTTAGATTCGCGTTGTTGCCGATACGACAAGCAATGTTGCCTCACAATGAGATATCTAAAAGCCACATGCAACTCAATATAGCCAATAGTGGCTAACTTTACAACCTAGGTACGTAACGTACTATTATTTAGCTACGACCTATGGTGTTCACAAATAACTGCCAGACAATAAACACACAATAACAGACGCCAAATTACCATCCAGTTGGGATGACAGGCACGTAAAAAATAATATTACTTTACTTGCAGGTGAGTTTTATAATATCTGTGACGGTATGCATAATGAAAGTCGGAGCCGGAAGGTAGCTTATAAAGAAAGTTTAATTATAAGAGGATCGGGGTATTAAACGTTGCTCTCATAAAATCGTCAACACCCCGGGGCGAACGGAGAGTGTGAACTTTAGAATTTACCTCTAAACTTTTCCATTGAAACATAATAGCCAACGTTTCAGAATTCTCTCTGGGCGTTTGAAGTACCTCGAGAGATTATTAAATAGAAAAGTTATTCGAGTTGTAGTGTTGCGATGGACTTTTATTTGGAGAGGGATTTTACGCCACTTTACTTAATTTCAACTTCGAAACGTCTTGATTTTGTATCGTAAAACATACGAAGACTGGGATATTCAAGTTTTGTCCATTTCAGAATAATCTCAGACATGTGCATTGGCTGTATGGTAATTTGAATAAGAAAAATCAAAACTCTCCTGCTATTATCAGACAAAAATAGGGCAAAATATTGGTAATGTTCCATCTTTTCTTAGAAATCGTAGAAAGAACGGTTATACGTTATAGTATCAAAGCCAAAGAGCAGTCCTCAAAGGTTCCGAAAAGTTCATTTCCGGGCTTCTTCAGAATATAGAGGCGTCGATGCAATCCACGCAGCGGCAGTTAATCTGATTTTATGGGTGACGGTGTCTGTCTGTCCGTCGGTCGCCTGCTCCGTCTTAACTGGCCGACTTTATTGTACGGAGCACAGCCAACGTTGTTTGTGCCTTCGGTGCGCTGCAAAACAACGACTTTGCAACGAGGCGCTCCAGGAATTTTAAGCTGCTTCGCTGTCTGCAACTCTATCGGGACCGAGGACATACGAGGACCTCGCACGTTGACACAAACAAGATGAACAGATTTATTTTTTAGACTTGCTTGCGCCTTTTGAAACTGGAGCACTATTCTAAATCCGTTTTACCTTAGTATTTCATGGTTTTTATACAATGTTGTCTTTTTTTGAGTTTGTTGACAAATACTTGTACAGCTCTAAGATTGCACGCCAAAATTTAGTAGAACTGAGCAGGTAATTACTCTTATTCTTTTCTTCGAAATATGGTTGATTTTCTTGAAAACTTTTTTGCAGCAAATAGAGTTTTTAAGAAAGGCAAAGATGCTGAAAGAAAGTGATGAAAAAAAGAAATCACCAGCTTAGTTGCTCTATAAAAATGGAAAATCCGCATACAATTGAAACAAGTGGACATTATTTACAAGAGTGGTGAAGGTGTAGCGTGAAATCCATAAACGGTGCGACGTTAAAAGAACTGGATAGTATTAACAAGAATGGTGGAGGTGCAGCGTAAAAATAAACAATGTGACGTTAACACAAGTGGACATTATTTACAAGAATGGTGAAGGTGTAGCGTGAAATCAATAAACAGTGCGAGGTTAACAGAACTGGAGAGTATTTACAAGAATGGTGGAGGAGCAGCGTAAAAATAATGTGACGTTAACACAAGTGGACATTATTTACAAGAATGGTGAGGGTGTAGCGTGAAATCAATAAACAGTGCGGCGTTAACAGAAGTGGAGAGTATTTATATGAATGGTGGAGTTGCAGCGTAAAAATAAACAATGTGACGTTAACAGAAGTGGACATTATTTACAAGAATGGTGAAGGTGTAGCGTGAAATCAATAAACAGTGCGGGGTTAACAGAACTGGAGAGTATTTACAAGAATGGTGGAGGTGCAGCGTAAAAATAATGTGACGTTAATACAAGTGGACATTATTTACAAGAATGGTGAAGGTGTAGCGTGAAATCAATAAACAGTGCGAGGTTAACAGAACTGGAGAGTATTTACAAGAATGGTGGAGGAGCAGCGTAAAAATAATGTGACGTTAACACAAGTGGACATTACTTACAAGAATGGTGAGGGTGTAGCGTGAAATCAATAAACAGTGCGGCGTTAACAGAAGTGGAGAGTATTTATATGAATGGTGGAGTTGCAGCGTAAAAATAAACAATGTGACGTTAACAGAAGTGGACATTATTTACAAGAATGGTGAAGGTGTAGCGTGAAATCAATAAACAGTGCGAGGTTAACAGAAGTGGAGAGTATTTACAAGAATGGTGGAGGTGCAGCGTAAATATAAACAATGTGACGTTAACACAAGTGGACATTATTTACAAGAATGGTGAGGGTGTAGCGTGAAATCAATAAACAGTGCGAGGTTAACAGAAGTGGAGATTATTTACTAGAATGGTGGAGGTGCAGCGTAAAAATAAACAATGTGACGTTAACATAAGTGGACATTATTTACAAGAATGTTGAAGGTGTAGCGTGAAATCAATAAACAGTGCGACGTTAACAGAAGTGGACATTATTTACAAGAATGGTGAAGCTGCAGCGTGAAAATAATAAACAGTGCCTCTCGGAGACGTCTCCCCTGCTTATTTCTTGAACGAGTCAGTTTAGAAGCTGAAATTCATGACGATCAGATCAACACACGGAAACTGAGTTTTATCGCGAAAATATCAGTTGAAAGTTTCATGATGACTATTGGGCACCAGCTGGAAACATTTTTTTGAATAGAATGAGGGGTCGTGTGACCCCTTATTTGAAAGATCCTTTTGAGTACCTTATAACTAGAATATAGAATCAGTATTTTTCAAAATGGCGGACTGGGATGCTGTCAAGCTTGAGCATTTTTATACAGGGCCCAACGAAAACGTCGCACCCAAGCTTCTAGCTTGTTGCAGGGCAGCCAGAAACTTGCATGAATTTCTTCATCACGATTTCCGAATTTTAACCTCGTACCATTCATCTTTTGAACAAAATCACTAAATATAAAAAACGTACGTTCGTAAAGGTTTCCATCTTAAGGTGCATAAAAGAAAGTTCTGTTAATAAAAGTACCTGACGACTGAAATTTAAGCAAGAAGCTGAGCTAGAGCAGCTGCTGATTGATTAATAAAGTTGGAGCATGTTGTAGGTGTATACACGAAAAACTGGTGCTAGACATACCCAGCCTCAACTCTCAGAAGTTATGTTAATGCCCGCCGGAAAGCACAAATACTATTAAAACTTTCGCGGAATAAGCGGCAATATAAACTTTTAAAACTTGAAAAGGCTCTCTCTCTTTGCCGTCGCGCAACGCCATGAAGTCTATAACTTACGAGTTTATCAAGTTATATTAGGTAGTAGGCATTTTAAGTGGCGTTTTATTGCAGCTCATCAACTGCTACTCGAAAAAGTTATTATGCATTACTTTGTAGCGAGCGAGTTGGGATTGATTGCAAATATAGGATTCAGCAATTTAAGAACTCCATTTTTTTTTCAGTATAACGTTAATACATCCCAAGCGTGAACAGTAATTTGCGCAGTTCCCCAAGCGTATTTCTAACCGCATTATCTGGGAAACACAATCGAAGTTTCCCCTGCGGAGTTTTTCCTAGGTCTCGTACCAGCCGCCGAGAAATCAAATTATTCCTTAGACTGTGCGGCGGACAGACAAACCGACCGACACAGCTTAACGGTACGTCCGCAAGTAGAAGAAGACACAATGTCCTCCTGGTCTGATTAAGAAGTTCTAGCGCAAACTTGATTAGCCCGTCGAAGGCCGGTGCGCGAGTCGTCGATAAGCAATTTATTCCTTAATCCGGGCGAGGTACGTGATCTTGTTCCGAATCGGAATTAGCTTCTTCTTCTTCTTTCGCTTGAATTACTACGTCGGATTTCGCGCTCACGTCGAAACACTTTTTCTTCGGTCTTAAAAGACAGAGGAACGCTTTTGACGCGAATGGAACTTTCCAGGATAAATCACCTGGAAATGAAATAAAAGATGTTCTCCGTTATCCGTGTGACGGGCAATAATTATAATCTTCGCGTTGGCGTTGATCATATAACGATAAAATAACAATTTCATATGAAACGAATGTCCTAAACTTTTGGGGTATAGGCTGGTAACGTTTCCACTGAAAAAAATCGGTGGCATGCAACTGGCTTTTCTTACAAAAAAAAAGAAATTTGTATGCACTAATGAGCAGCCTTGTTATTTCTCGATTTTTGCCTAAACAAATAAAAGGTACTTCGTAGTGATATTTTCGTATTTCGAAATTGGAAAAAGAAATCCCGTACGAACGCCACTGGTTGTACGTCAAAAAACGCCTTTTGATACATATTGCTTCTATGCGAAAATTCATCAAAGTATCTAAAGTGGTATTTACATACATTTATTGAAAAATTTACCACTCTATATCTCAAAAGTGTCTGAGAAGCTAATATGTGCCGAAAAAATCTTTTATGAACTGATAACAATCTTGCATGGGAAAACCAGAGTCGGTGGTATTTGAGGTAATTTTAACTAATCGGTATGGATTTGTGAAAGAATGTCTTGACGAGTTTCGAGAAGGATTTCCATCTTTTCCCTTTCTTTTATAGTTTTCTTTTGTTGTTGCTACGATTATCGTTAATATGTTTGATCTCTTCGTCATTGACCGTCACCGAGAAGGCGAATATTTTTTTAGCTTATTCTACCTGTTCAAAACGATGCTGAGATTGGATCAGACGTCAAAGGCAGCTTGCGATCTTCTCTCTTACCTGCAACAAGAGAAAATGATAATTATGACAAATAATTAGAGCCGCAGAGCAAAGCAAAGCGTATAGCTATTTATACAATTATTCCAGAACAATCGAATATGATACGCTGTAATAGCGCGTCGATGGCATATTGTTGATCCGGCATTAATGCATATTCTAATGAGATTACACGCGTTTTCATTCGAACGAATATTTGATAATTTCGACAAAACATGGCGAATTTAAATTTCATATCTCGAATCGAACCGGGAATCGTGATTTTGCTCATATTTCATCGATTACACGTTTTGTGTTGTATGAAAATACAGGTTTTGTTACTGCGATTGTTCGTGGCATTTTCCATTTCGGCTGAACACGATCTGCCTACAAACCTCATAACGATAGCAAACATGCAGCAGGCTCTCTTCCAGTTGGAATTCGTTCCGTTGTTTTCATGGATACGTAAAATATGAGAAGTTGCTTGATCGGACAAACAGTCGAACGCGCCAAAGGAAAACAAAGTAACAGTCATTTTAACAAGGTAACATTTTTGCTGCACGAAAATTAAATGCGGGATTGTTCAGATACAGAACAGCTTTTTGAGTACATATATAAAACTATAATCACCGTTCCATGCTTTGTTTTTCCTCGAAGCACTTAACAACCACAAAAAGGGAATAAAAGAGAAATACTAGCTGTGCATGTCCAGCTGGCAATCGTTACCGAGCAGTCATGTCAATGAAGCAAAAGCGAATCGAATAACGTGATACGGGAAACAAATTTACCGTTGTTTACCCCAATGCACCGTTGTAAGCCGTAACCTGTAACTGTCTGATATAAACAAGCATTACAGGCTATAGGTGGCCGGGGCCCGATACCACAATGTACGATTTAGCCTGAATAATGTATGCCCATCAAACGGATACGGGGATAAAAGGACAAATTTCTGGAATGTGAACAGTTTTATCTATCCAGTTCTCTAAATGCCACTGCACGAGCACCTTCCCACTTCAGTTGGCCCACTTCAAGATTTGTACCAAAATATGCCTTTATAAACTAAACATGACGAAACTATAGTAAGTGACATATAAATCCGAACACCCAGTTTAAATGGTTTTATTTTAATAAAAGTTGGTGAATGTATTTATCTTACTGTAAATAACAAGTGAACAAATTTTCAGCCTTATCAGTTGGACATTCCGGTTTTTATACTGCTTTTTTTTAATTCACTAACGCTCTAAAAAGGAATGTTTCAGCCGCAGTAAAGAATCACCGTTGGCGGATTTTGATTCTTGACATCCTTTACGATCGGTTACGATGCCTAGAGTACGGAGACCTGTACGATTTCGTCAACTTAGTGAGTTTGATAGGGGCCGTATAGTGGGACTTCGGGAAGCTGGACTTTCTTTTCGGACAATTGCAGTTAGAGTGCAAAGAAGTGTAGACACTGTGGTTAGGTGTTGTCAGGCATGGCTTCGAGAAGGCCGTACGCAAAGAGCAAGGGGCACTGGACGCCGCAGTAGAACAACAGACCGTGAAGATCGCCGCCTAAGATTATTGGCCTTAAGGGAACGTTTCTCCACTACCAGGTCCATTGCAAATGAATGGTTTGCAGAACATGGAAGACCTCTTGGCATGCGAAGTGTTTACCGACGAATGAGAAGTTTTGGCTTGTTTTCATACCGGCCACACTGGGTCCTCCCTTTAACTCGAGAACAGCGACGTAATCGCCTTGAGTGGTGCAGACAACGGTCACTCTGGGATCAGGAATGGAACAGTATTGTCTTTAGTGACGAGTCTCGATTTTATTTAGGCATGCACGATGGTCGTGCCAGGGTTAGAAGGCGACGTGGTGAAAGGAGGAATCCACAGTTTTTTGTTGAAAGACATGTTCATCACACTGTTGGAGTTATGGTTTGGGGTGCTATAGCTTATGGTTCCAGGTCACCTTTAATCTTCATCAGAGGTAACATGAACGCGCAGCGTTATATCCACGAAGTTCTAGAACCCCATCTTTTACCCTATCTTGACACCGTGGCAGATCCAACTTTCCAACAAGATAATGCCCGACCACATGTTGCAAGAGTCACAATAGACTTCTTTCAACATAATGATTTCACATTGTTACCATGGTCACCAAGATCTTCCGACTTATCCCCAATTGAGCACGTGTGGGATATGATGGGTAGGAGATTGCTCAATTTGCAACGTCCTCCTCAGACTCTAGAAGCCCTTCGAGAGGAGTTGGTGGTTGCCTGGAATGAGATACCACAGGAGGACATTGACCACCTGATCAGAAGCATGCCTAGGCGCGTTGGAGAATGCGTAGCACATCAGGGTGCATCCACACATTATTAAAGGTCAAAGGGCTTTAAAGCAGTGCAATCGTTTTGAAATTTTTATCATGTACTTATTATGCTGTTGTCTGTATCCCTCGCTGTGCCCTCACATCGCGCAGTGCCCAAACAAAACTCCCTAACATTTCCGTATCTATTCGCTACTACTATCATTTACTTATTATGCTTCATTAAGTACTTATACAAAATTTTATTAAAATAAAACCATTTAAACTGGTTGTTCGGATTTATATGTCACTTAGTATATTACATGACTGCATATAAGTCAGACCTGCGCCTTTGTAGTGTAAATGATTCAGCCATATGTACAGAGTTCAAAAATGGGTATGATATTCTTTAGTAGAAGTATCACTGATATGTGGTAAGCAACACAGCTTTGCAGATTCCTGAATAAATAAGTGGTCTTGGATAGTTCCCCGTAAATACTATATACATGTTTCTCCCAAGTCATGTGTTCATCAATACTGACACCCAAAAATTTTACTGTTTCTATGGTATTGACTTTATGGTGACACAAACTTATTACCTTTGAGGCGTTAAGAATCAGTTTATTTACTATAAACCAATTTCCAAAATTTATTTTATATTCAATATTTGCAGAGATAAGTAGATCAATCGATTTGCATTGATATGTCATCGGCAATCAGGTCATTCATGTATATTAAGAATAAAAGTGGACCCAACACAGAACCCTGTGGGCCGCCACATGTACAATCGTCAACGCTGTAGCATTTAATGTTTGCCTAACTATATAACTTAAAATGTTGAAATATAGTTGTAATTGTATAAAATAGAGAACAAAAGCCTTCACAATAGACGAAACAATCCACTAAATAAAATACGTCTGGCCTCGTATGTATATTTTTCTCGTCCAGCAATGAAAACAACTAACTAGTTGTCGTTACCTAAAGGGTTGGTGCACGTTGCTTTTTAAAATTTATGAGTATTTTGATCGATAGAGGCGGCATACGTTCGGTCGAGCGACGAGTACGAAACACGCACGGTTCTACCTTTTTAATTATTGATAAAGTTTCGGAAGTTTCAGGCGGTAGTAAGCCGGATAACCTGCCCTGCGATTAATCGGTTGTTTGATGTTGTTAGACAAGTACATGGGCGTTATAAAATTTTTATCGCTGGTGTCCATCGGCAACATAGTGACTTCGACACCTCTTCAGCCTGTACAAGGTCAAGAGACCCAACCTCAGGCGCTGCTCACTTGCTCGGGGACTCAATGCTCATCTATGGCAGGCTTTTTTCAGTTCAGGAAGCCTTGGGCCATTTGAAAATCGGATTAACAATGTGTCGTTCGGCTGCATAGGTTTTGAGAACAAAATTATAAATCACGATTTTAAAAGTCATAATACGAGAATAGCAAACACAATGAGAAAGCGTCCACCTAAGAGTGGATGATAACAAAACGACTCTATTCTAGCTGTCGTTGCAGTGTTCGAAGATCGTCAAGACTGTATTTACCAAGATTATCTCAAGGTCTGATGATTCAAGACGCGTATACTAACTAGAGATCGATATTCAGTTTCCAGATTGTAGAGGAGACTAGAATTGCTAAAGATGGTGATGTTTAACTTAAAAGAATCACGTAGATGTCACCTAACGAGGCATTTTGGTCAGTGGTACGTGTAGAATATTTACTACCACATATTGGTAATAAGATCGTGAACGCGGTATCAAGTATGCCATGCCTCGTTCTCGATCTCCTTGCGAAGAATTTTATCAGATGTGACCAGAATCGGTAGCAGGAACATCTGTATTTTAACTGGCTTTGGATCATATCCGTTGGTCCTTGAGAAATTTTACCAGAGATAGTGTCTATCAAGCTGATTCATATTATGATATCAAGTTTTCAAGTTCAGTTATGATTCTTTTGAAAAATTCCAAATACTTCTAATATTGTACATATGTTTCTAATGAATTTTCTAAAGCCCTAATATCATTACTGGAACATTCGACTTTGTTCTCGTTTTTGCGTTTACGGTTTTTGGGCATAAGCTTCTGTTGTAGGTAATATAGGTATTTGAGTAATCAAATTAAATGTTAAAACAGTATGAAAACTTCATAAATTCAAAAAAGTAGTGAATCGGTATCCAAATACACGACGAACTTTATTATTCATGACGCGCTATGATAGCATTGTACTAATTTTCCTAAAGCTCTAATGTCAGTGTTCAAACACTTGCTAGTCTTTGTTCCTTAGTTGTAGTTAAGAGATCTTTGAATAATCAAATTGAGTTAAATGATAGAGTATAATGATAAGGTTAACGTCTCCTAACGCCATAAATTCAAAAAAGTAGTGAATCGGTATCCAAATATATGACAAGCGTTATTATTTATGACGCGCTATGATAGCATTGTACTAATTTCCTAAAGCTCTAATGTCATTGTTCAAACACTTGCTAGTCTTTCTCCTTAGTTTTAGTTAAGAGATCTTTGAATAATCAAATTGAGTTAAATGATAAAGTATAATGATAAGGTTAACGTCACCTAACGCCATACATTCAAAAAAGTAGTGAATCGGTATCCAAATACACAACAAGCTTTATTATTTATGACGCGCTATGATAGCATTGTACTAATTTTCCTAAAGCTCTAATGACATTGCTCAAACATGTGCTAGTCTTGGTTCCGTAGTTGTAGTTAAGAGATCTTTGAATAATCAAATTGAGTTAAATGTTTAAGTATAATGATAAGGTTAACGTTATCTAACACCATAAATTCAAAAAAGTAGTGAATCGGTATCCAAATATACGACAAGCTTTATTATTTATGACGCGCTATGATAGCATTGTACTAATTTTTCCTAAAGCTCTAATGTCATTGTTCAAACATGTGCTAGTCTTGCTTCCTTAGTTGTAGTTAAGAGATCTTTGAATAATCAAATTGAGTTACAAGTTTAAGTATAATGATAAGGTTAACGTTATCTAACACCATAAATTCAAAAAAGTAGTGAATCGGTATCCAAAAACACAACAAGCTTTATTATTTATGACGCGCTATGATAGCATTGTACTAATTTTCCTAAAGTTCTAATGTCATTGTTCAAACATGTGCTAGTCTTGGTTCGTTAGTTGTAGTTAAGAGATCTTTGAATAATCAAATTGAGTTAAATGTTTAAGTATAATGATAAGGTTAACGTTATCTAATACCATAAATTCAAAAAAGTAGTGAATCGGTATCCAAATATACGACAAGCTTTATTATTTATGACGCGCTATGATAGCATTGTCCTAATTTTCTAAAGCTCTAGTGTCATTGTTCAAACACTTGCTAGTCTTCGTTCCTTAGTTGTAGTTAAGAGATCTTTGAATATTAAAATTGAGTTAAATGTTTAAGTATAATGATAAGGTTAACGTTATCTAACACCATAAATTCAAAAAATTAGTGAATCGGTATCCAAATATACGACAAGCTTTATTATTTATGACGCGCTATGATAGCATTGTACTAATTTTCTAAAGCTCTAGTGTCATTGTTCAAACACTTGCTAGTCTTCGTTCCTTAGTTGTAGTTAAGAGATCTTTGAATAATCAAATTAAGTTAAATGTTTAAGTATAATGATAAGGTTAATGTTATCTAACACCATAAATTCAAAAAAGTAGTGAATCGGTATCCAAATATACGACAAGCTTTATTATTTATGACGCGCTATGATAGCATTGTATTAATTTTCCTAAAGCTCTAATGTCATTGTTCAAACACTTGCTAGTCTTTCTCCTTAGTTGTAGTTAAGAGATCTTTGAATGATCAAATTGAGTTAAATGTTTAAGTATAATGATAAGGTTAACGTTATCTAACACCATAAATTCAAAAAAGTAGTGAATCGGTATCCAAATATATGACAAGCGTTATTATTTATGACGCGCTATGATAGCATTCTACTAATTTTCCTAAAGCTCTAACGTCATTGTTCAAACACTTGCTAGTCTTTCTCCTTAGTTTTAGTTAAGAGATCTTTTAATAATCAAATTGAGTTAAATGATAAAGTATAATGATAAGGTTAGCGTCACCTAACGCCATAAATTCAAAAAAGTAGTGAATCGGTATCCAAATATATGACAAGCGTTATTATTTATGACGCGCTATGATAGCATTGTACTAATTTTCCTAAAGCTCTAATGTCATTGTTCAAACATGTGCTAGTCTTTCTCATTAGTTGTAGTTAAGAGATCTTTGAATAATCAAATTGAGTTAAATGATAAAGTATAATGATAAGGTTAACGTTAACGCCATAAATTCAAAAAAAGTAGTGGATCGGTATCCAAATATACTAGCTTCATTATTTATGACGCGTTATGATTGCATTGTGCTGAAATACTTGACACGGGAGTGCTGCCAAAAGCAGTTGGCCGGCCTCATAATCCCTTCTAGCCGTTGTGCCGGTGCGCGACGCCTTGAGAATATACGATCCGCACCTACGGTGTCCTCGTGTCGCCAGCAGCGGTGTCGAAAATCTGGACAGGTCCGATCGTTTGAAATTCCGCCAAGCCTTTCAGCGTCAACGCTCGAAGAGATAATGGCCGGGCGGCATTTTTCAGTATTACCTCATCCGGAAACTCAATTTATTTCTAAATTGAGGTCCGCCACGGCGATAGAGCGGTATCTTCGAGAGGCACGTATCGCGCTTTTATCCTCACTCCACTCTTTCGCACACTGATATCAGCCGATTCCGGGGTGTCGCGTGCCGAATATCGAACGAAGACGCTATATTTCTGCACCGCGACTGATGGCAAAAATAGGATGTTTATTTATATTATCGAACCCGCATTTGGTGTTTTTTTGAGAACATATTGAACACGTCCAGTCTTTTGTCATTATTTTCTGTTTGCCTTTAGCACCCTGATGACCCAGACAACATGTCGCATGTGTAATGTACTCTGTATTTTCAATCTAATCAGCGTCCAGACTGCATTACGATGATTATCATTTAATATGAAGAGAATACCCCGCTTTTTCCAACCCATAATATATTTATACATTTACATGTTTGACTGATACACGATTATACAATTAATTCGATTTTGAAAGGTTTCGCGATTCGATTTCGGCCGAGTGGGACTGGCTGTATGTTTTACATTTAGCAAATTCAATTTGTCAACATAATTTATTATTCATTTCAATCAAAATGTCGTGCCATTAGCAAAACAGTACTGAATGTTCCGATACATTTTTAAGCTGACATTTCTGCGTTACATTTTCTGTCGGTCGTTGCATTGGTTTGACATCATCTTATTTATGGTTTTGGTATGAATAGGAGAGTTTGGAGAGGAAAGTGTGACAATAGTTTTAGCGAAGAACAATTACAAAATTCCCAAAAACAAAAATTCTTCCCTGGGCCTGTGGTACTCGTTCCTTAAGGTTTCCATATTACGAGTTTTTTCTTATCATTTGATCGCAATGTCAAAGAGCGACACGGATTTTTATTACATCAAATATTGACTTGACGTAATATGCGGAATATATTTTCTATAGACATAAGAGCCAAAGAGCAGTAGACTTTCCTTTTGGAAACTGTAAAGTTTTTATATTGCAGAAACGTTGCTGGTGTTATTGGAGTTGAGTCAAGCCTTGCAGGAACTTGCTTTGTACCTGTCTAATGAAGTCGTCTTTAAAGCTATCTTGCCGGTTATTAAAGTCTCTGAGCTATAACATCAATTAGCATATAATACCTCGAGTAAATGTGCAGCTCGCAATGGAATTTATAACGGGTCAAAATTAAAGTAATTTAAGTTGGCTGACGGCAGGTATAAATTAAATTAAAACCTAGCTAATATACAAACTAGTTCGGAGCTTAAGCTGAAGCTAAACTCTACCGAAGTTAATCGTCTGAAGTTAATTAGCTATAAATTAGCGGGAAGCAGCGCCAAGGAACAAACTTTGCCAAAATATTGGACCGCCGATGGGCATTTGTAGAAGTCTATCGAGAAAAGAGGGGATGGAACAGAGGCGTCGCGATATTGTACAGGGGCTAACTTAATTTTATGTTTCAACTTCAGAATTGCGTTAACTTTAACTCATTGTAATTATCATAACACATTAGACTTTCCGAAAATGCTGGAGGTTCGTCAATTTGGAACAAAGGTCGGTATTAAAGACAACCAAGATTTTGAGCAAATCAAAAATGCAGAGAACTTTTTGAACATTTTTTCATAAGACACCTCCAAATGTATATTTTACATATACGAATCCTGGGATTGATTTTTCTGAAATAATAAAGTCTTAGCAAAAGCACTATATAATCATTATTCGAATAAGAGAAGAGTGAGAAACTTCGCCTTTAGGAAAGTCTAATATGGCGTCCATGATGGTAAAAAAAATGTTATACAACTTAATTTGAATTCCAACTTCAAATGAGGTCAGGGGATATAAGTACGATTTTGAGAATTATGAATTTTTTTAACCTACCTCCGAAAATGGCGAAACTTTCGGAGTGTCGTTTCCTTAGTTACTTAAATTACAACTTTACCCTTTTAATTCGACTTTATCACCGCTTCCGAAATCTCAATACTGTCGAATTTAAAACACCAGCTATGTGTCGAGATAGGAACTATGCACCTTCGATGTATCCACGTAACGATTTGTTTCTCTAGATTGCGGACGATTTCGACGAACTCCACTGGCGGCCTGCGATACTCCAAGAAGTTCGCTCCTTCATCCACACCGTGCAATCTTGCGTTATCGCGTTTAAGTGGATTAGGATGGATCGCCCGCCTCGGCCGGACCTTCTCGACTAATATTAGGCTTAGAATTTAATAATCTCGCCTTGCACCCTCCCGGCCTCCACGTCTTTGTTTGCTTTTACCGTTCGCAGATGTTTGGAGGGCCGACGAAGCCTGTTCGCAGGAACTTCCGGATCTTTCATCGTTCCAACGCTGCTGCTGCTGCTGCTGCTGGACGAAAATATTGGCTTTGTTAACAGATTCAAGCAAAACGCCTGAAAGCGTCCGTTTGATACAGAAGAAAAGAGAAAGATAGACGAACTAAAAAGATGGCGTGTACTATGGCCATCACTTGTAAGGGAAGATTAAGCATTTTTTGTCCATATTTACTTTTGATTGGATATTCATTTATGACGAGTATACGGAGTGAAAATATTTGGTTCTGTTTGTTTCACTGTTGTTTCATTCCATTATCATGAATAGAGGACCTTTTAGAAACGTCCAGAGTGAATCTGGCCTCCTCGATCTCCAGACCTTTCCCCCATCGAATAAAGAATTAAAACTTGACTTAATGAAATTGACGCGCGGATACCATATTTTAGAGTAAAATTGACAGATGAAAATGTCAAGATGGCCGGTGGGCGCCAACTTGGAAAAATATTATATGATAACGGTGGTCTTCAGGCACTCCATTTTGAAGCTTCTGACGAGTACTTTATAACCCTAAAATAATACCTTTACCTACTACATAATGGTGGTACATTTAATAACCACTTCAACACAAACCTCTCTACAAATAATTGTAATTCCCTGCCGCATCCTCTGTAAGCACTGTACATCATCTAAGACGCCTAATTTGAGAATGCCACTTTTACTCATACAAGTGAATCATCAGTTATCCATTCGAACGAAGATCGTTTACCTTGGTAACGAAAATGCTAACCAGAGCCCGTCCAGAAGACTCGCTTGTCTCTAATTTTACCGGTGAACCAAAAAATTCCCGTTCACATCAAAGCATTAGCCGCCGATGAAATTGCAGGCTGCCAGATAGAGAGAGAGAGAGAGGAAGAATTCGGTATGCATCAGCAGTATTGTTCGTGACGTTGATTGCAGGCCAAAAACATGCAGCCGCGTTCACGTTCGATTACCCGAACGGGTCCGGGAAGCGTTTTATTAGAATCGGGACCCCCGGGACCCCCACGACCCTCTTATGCCGATCAAAAAGCCGCTTTGGATGCGGTTCGGTTACGAAAACGGTCCCGCCGTTTTTTGTCGCATGTTCGATGGGGCTGGAGAGGCGTTATACAGGGTGTCCCAATATTCCGCGGGCATAGGAGTATCACTATAATTTTATTTGCCAGCACTTCAAGGTCTACAAACTACGGCTAAGGGTCGAACCTTATTAAAAACAGATGTTATATCTCCTTGTTAGTTTAATAAGTTATAGTTTGAAAAACTAAAAAAATTGGCAACAATCTACGAGAGAAGAGATTTGAAAATGTATTAAAATGCACCCCACGCTTTTTTACTATGTATTGAATTATTGTGTTGATAACTTAAATTTTATTATAATTTTATTTTGAGGTCATTGATTATGATTGATTGTTCGAACATCTACTACTGTAATATAAACTTTTTCTAATTAAAAACTATTTTCTACTTTTTAGTTCGGTTTGCTAGAAACACGTGTTTTTTTAGTTTTTCTAAACTATTACTTACTTTTCATTTTTTATTTCGATTTGTCAATTAGTTTTTTGTGGACATGTCATGATATCGTATTGTCATCGGTCCTTGATGCGTGTGCGAAGTTTCGAATTAACCAAACTTCCGGAAATTGGTGAAAATTATGCTCAAAGACTCCGTTATAAACATACATGCAGGTCAAGCTAATAAAAGCGTGTTAAAAAAAAAGCTATACTACAATCTGTATCCTGTGAGGATCGAACTCACGACCCCTGGTTTGCAAGACCAGTGCTTTGCCACTTGAGCTACAGAGTCTTGTATTCCTAAAGCGGCATTTGAAATCCGTGACTTTTTATTAATATATCTGCTTTTTACAGAATTTTATGAATAAGTATAATAGAAAACTGCTATCAAATTATTGCATTCTCATCGCTCCTTGATACGTGTGCTAAACTTCAGCGTTACAGTTTGGGTAGTCATATTTAGAATTTTAAGTTTCCGATTAACAAATTCAAATACTAATACTAAACTCTCGCTGTAAACCGTGTAAACTTTGATGATAAGTAAGATACAACTCAAACTGTTTTCCAAGAGAAGTGCCAGTTTGTCGGCGGCACGTCCCACTCGCAAAATCGCACCTGCGCTACTCAGCAGTCTGGAACGTGCACGGAATCCTGTTTGCAGTTTGAAATCAGCGGCCTTTTCAACGGGACCGTTCACACCTCTCAACTGCCTCTTCAAAATGTTTCTACCAAAACGTTCCGATAACACCCCTCGCTTTTTCGGCGTGCTTCTAGCAAATTCGGCTCAATTTGCGCCGAGAAAAAATTCAGTCGGAATATATTTAAATAAAATTCGAATTGGGATGTACGTTCTCGTTACAGAAAATCTGAAGGATCCATCATCTTTCGTTTGACATGTTTCTATTCCATGGTCATTATTAAGAGGATAACTTATTCACCTGGACAGAAAAAAATCGTAAACTAGATCGTGATGGTGGTTCTATCAGCTACGAGTACACCTTTGTTTCGATTTATAAATTTGGAGCGTCTGTGCGACCATGCCGGGTTTTGGATTGCTGATTTGCATAAAGGAATCCTTCTCGATTTCGGCTTTTTGCACTATTGCAAATAAATATGGTGTTTGTGCTCTGATGATCCAAAGTATGGTTGCCAACGTTTCATAGACTGGGGGACGTCGTTTTGCATATTCAAGAGAGATTCAAACAGCGCCTCTCTGGATAGCTTCAGCGTTCGTTGGAAAATGTGTTTTTCTTGAAAAGCAGCGCGCGGCCTAAGCCTGATTAGTGTGCCGCGCGGCATGAACCGGCGTCGCGATGTTTTTTACGAGATAACGCTCGTAAGCCGGCAGATTTTTTAGCCGAAGTAACGACGTGACGGTAGCAGCTGCCAGGATGCTAAAATCTCTTGCCAGTAGGATGGTTACTTCTATTTTTTATATCCCGGTGCTCAGCATCACAGATTCGAAACTTGAATATCCTCGTAGTTAGCTCATCATCTATTCATTTGTGACTTCGTAATAAAGAAGTATTTATCTATGTACGGTATAATGTACTTCGTGGTTCATACAAATTGTAAGATGCCTTTAGGGCCTCCTTAATTTATATAGTATTTTTTCTCCTTCAGAAAAGCGGGGGTATTTCTAGATTTCTACTGTTCCGTACTATTGTGAAGTTACGTTTTATGTTTAAATAATGAACAAGAATGATGCAAATAGATATATGTAACATCAAAATAGAGCGCTGATACGGAACAGTGGAAATCTAAAGATGCCCCCGCCTTTCTGAAGAACAGGACAAACTGTGAAAATCAAGGAGGCAATAAAGGCCCATCAAAATGGGCTAGAAATTCCATGAGAAACTTTTTCTTTTCTTTCTCTCATACGCCAGGCTTACACGTACTCGATAAAATGTTCCTGTACTCCAGGCTGCCGTGATTTCCGCAGCCGGTGTAAAAAATGCGGCTAACGACTGGCAATATCCAACGAATATATCCTCGCTTATAAATTCGGGAGTCAACGGTCTGCGAATGGGAAGGAAACAACGGGTGTAACGGATGTGCTGTCCAAATCGACTGGCCCCGTTTTTTATCCTGCCTTCTCGTTCCTCTTTTTTTATCGGTCAGAAATAGCTGGCTGGCACTCTCGATGCAAGCTTTCGCGCCTGCGAAGATATACGGACCGGAAGGACTGCTCGTAAACTGTGGTCAGTCAATTGTCTTTACGCTGCCAGTATCTAGAAGGAAATGGTGCGAAAATGACTGCCTGATATCCGTTTTGCAGTCAGCAAGAACGAGAGGAATGTGCACTGATAAAGAAACTGATGCTTACTATTTATTTTTCATTGCAACTGGCAGGTTATAATTACCAATGAATATCTTCCTGGTTTGCTTTCTACCTAAATTATATTAAAATAGGTAGGTGGCTCATCATGTTTGGGAGTTCCCTCACTGTTGTTTGTTTTGGCAGTTCTTTCGACGGTGCCTCTTTTATCATTTGCATTTTTATAAGAGGTAGAACTTACAGATAAAACAGGATTTTTGTCGCAATTTTCCTTGTTGCAGAATTTTTCTATCGATGTGACGGTTTGTGTGTGAACGAAATTTTATTGCACAAAAAAATTCAAAAATGTTACCAAAATCAAATACGCTCTCAGTACATGTTTCAATGTAATTTGAGAGAAACTGACGGCATTATCTTCTCATCGAAAATATCTAAAGCAGCTGTTTAACTGTAACTATTAGCGCCATCTGCTGGGAACCGCGCCAGGGACTCTCCTTCGATATCGACGCGAAGTGACCTCCGCTTTGTGGCTCACCGGAACGTTCTCGAACTAACGAGTACATGCGATGCGGAATATAAATAGTGGTGTACAAAAAAGTCCTATCTGTTTTAAATAAATTAGTGCATTTCTTCTTGTGGACTCGAATGCTTCTAATCCACACTCAAAAGAACCCAGAAAAACGCTACATAACGATCACATATGATCCGTTCTTCATTAGTCATCCTGGCTTTTCGATTGTTGTCGGTTTCAACTAGTGAACCACGAGCCATGCGACTTCCATAAATCGGTTAGAGGTTGACGAGGGGTTAGTTCGGTACTGTAACTGATGGGGGGTGCATAGAGACAGCGGGGAACTGGTGAGTCCACTACACTGGATTCATTTATGTACTTTCTCGTCGGTTCTAATTAAGAGCGGCCACTCGCGATTGCCGATGTTGATGTTAACGATGTTGTGTCGCTGTTGCTGTGCGGCTACTGTTGACAATTAATTTTAATTGCATGTAAACATTTGTAACGGATACCTTGTTATCCGTTATCCGACCGACTACTACCGATTCCGCCATATACTGAAAAATGCGAGAGCGGCGGAGCGCATACCTAGGAAAGGTCACTATATAAATATTTTTCCACTAATCATAGAACAAAATATTTGAACCAAACTGACAAAATACTGAAACAGTGTATATAAATTAATAATCATTACCCGTTAGAAGGAAAGAAAATTTAAGAAACGTCAGAAATAACGTATAATAAAAAATTTATTGGATTGGAACAGTTAATTGTGGAAATTCGTCGAGTTAGAACCCTGCCACTGCGTACGGCGCTGGTTGAAGTAGAGAAGGTTTGTCTCTTCAACACAAAAACAAAACAACGACATGCACACACCGCAAAGTGGCGCGTGTTTTTCGAGCAGCACTCTTTCTCGTTCGGGAGCATTTTCAGCTTTTGTTCTTTTATGGCAGCTCAGCAAGTCACGTGCACAGCGCGACGGTGGGAATTGTGTGTCGCAGAAAAAGCCAAACAAACTTTTTTCCAGAATTTCATTGCGCTGATTGTTCTATAATTGAACGTATGAAAGGGTCAAAATTCCACTGAGAATTTAGAAGCAGTTGTTCAATGTAGTGATACTAATTATGATCATACATTCGTTATCAGTGATCAGCGTTACTTCAAGATTGAGACCACGTAATCAAAAAAATTAACTATTTGGGATTTTTTTCAGGACAGGCTGCAATAAAATTGATACGAAAGAAGACTCTTTCTGTCAAAAACAGACAAAAAGCAAACAAGAACATATTTTTCCAGCTAAAGGCTTTCTTTAGGGTATTTTTTTAGTCAGTGTAGAGTGTAAAAAAATAACGTTTCACCTATGTCATTTTTGGAGATGTAAATCTAAAAATTTAGTCGAATGAAGCATCCAAAAAATGATAGCCGTCTTATTTTGATGTATATTTATACACCAAGGGATTCTATTATTGTCACGTGTTGTACAATATACAGAGTATTCAGCGTGCATTTTTAAGGATTACCAACACATCGCTGCATCTAGAAGCATCCTGTTTCCGGCACTCCTTATCAATTCGAAAGTTTCGATATTTAGAGTGGCGTCATCGAAATTTCTCAAGTCGTCCTCCCTCGAATCGATAAGGTTGAGTAACGGCATTCTGCATTATTTAACAATGCAGCTGAAGCTCCCTAATCTATTCTAACCGAAGCTAGAAGCATCGCTACCCGAAGCTAGACACGCAACGCATAAATTCGAAAGTCTGTCGCTACACTCTAAGTAGCTTTAAGTAATGAATGCGATACGTCAGCTTACGATGTTGGTTTGTCGTTTACTTTGAGTCATCAGGAATAAATGTAGCATGAGGAAGATCGACAAGAATAAGTGATATGTAACCGCGAAACCGCAAATTTTAATTATGAACATCAGCGCGAAAAGTTATCCTGTTGGAGGTTGGAGGGATACATATAGCAAATGAAACTTGCTATAATAGAATCCCGCGAGAAATGACAACCGTAACTGATGGTAAAGGAAAATTGTCTGTTTACTGTCAGCTCATTTTTTTTGGAAAAACGCTCAAACCCGTCGATTTTGTTTTCGAGGGGGACACAAGTTTGGCAAAAAATCACGTTAACACGAGCAGCCCCCTGGGCGGGGGTGACACCAACCCTAAACTCATAAATGGAAAGGGGGGTCGAGTGATACGTTATTTTAAAGGTCTTTCAATTCCCTCTATAATGATGTAGAATACATGAGCTTCAGTTCAGTATTTTTGAATATTTATTGAATTAAAGCTTAAAGTAGACTTTAATAGGTACATCAGATTAGTTTTTACTACTTTCAGAAGAAATTTGACTAAAAGAATTTACTTAATAAGTAAATGCTTTTCTTCACTACGCCCATGGTTTGTTTATCATTTTGTTGTTGAAAATAGCTATTGGAGCGTTTTTTTTGTGACAAAAAAGTTATTTCTTGAAGAAAGATAAGGAAATATATTTCAAATAGGAATTTAGTACATAGAGTCCGATTGAATTGACCAAACTTTGTTGCTAAAATAACTTGACAATTTTTTATAAGGAAAATTGTAAGATAGTCATTAAGAATTCTATAACATTTTCGTACAAAGGATTTCGATACAATATTCGCCGCTGAGAATGACATATAATACCTGTGAAATTGTACAATCAATAAACTGTGAAATTTGACAAAATAAACTCATTAAAAAGGGTTTGGTCTAGGAATAGGCACTATACTATCAATAAAGAGAAATTCAAATTACTGATATGTGACCAAAAGGTTAAGTGATTTTAGCACGTGACATGATTGCAAGAAACTTCTATCGCCTATAAAAAGCTTGGAAACAACTCCTCTCTAAACCGTGTTCTGTCTCTCGAACTAAAAAGCTTTTCCTTAAACAAGTGTTGTCCTGCATCCGACATCACTATCTATACCCGTCTATACGAAAGCCCATCCTCGATATTCTCCGAGAAGGTTTTTCTGTCGGATTCCTTAATGGAATGCCCCAGTCCTCGACTGCTATTCCGCTATTGTCGCGCCGTCCGACGCCCGGAAATCAATCAGAAATAATATTTGCGTCCCTCGTCGCGCGGGCCTTTGTCAACGCGAGACAGCCGGTGACTAGATGCTAAATTCGTTCCGAAGAGGGCCAAGTGGGTCATGAAAGAGACGTTTTAAGAGGCGGCGCGTCATTCGTTTTGACAATAAAGACGTCCGTGTATACAGGGTCGTCCAATATTCCGTGGACAGAGAAACGCTACCAATTTCATCAACATTAATATTTAACGGTCCCTTGGATCAACGGGAAAATACCTTAGCGGTATCAAAGGTCTCTGAATATCAGAGATTTCTATTGAAATGTTGAATACAGTCGTGAAGAAAACGGTTACCTTATAAATAAGGTTATAGATGTAATATTATGTCTTTGTGCTTTAGAATTACCATAACTGTCATAGAACTTCAAATATTTATCATTTCAAAAAAGATGGTCAGTTACTTAAATGGACCAATGATTTTTTCTTTGGAAAACAAAGCAAGGTATGAAAAAAAAATCATGAGAGAAAATTGCACAAAAGTCAGTGACGTACATTTTTTTTGCCCAAATGTTAGTTTAGATCCCACTGACTTGATAAATTCACTCAAGTTATAGCTTAATCAGCTCCTTAATGTTATAAATACTACCAACAAATTACAACAAAATTTGGTAAAGGACATTTAAGATATTTACGAAAATCATATTTTTTTAATTTTAAATGGTTATGTTAAAGCATCGTCTCTTAAATTTATGGTGCATACCTAACTGACACGCTGTATAACGTCTTCATCACACACGTATCTAAAATTCGATTGACCTGCAAACGCGCACAGTTAACGAGACAAAATAAAAACCTTTTTTAAAGTGGCGTAAAAGCGGTCCCGCGCCTTCCCTTCCAACAAAGCGACCTTTCGTGCAACATAACCCCGAAGCTCGAGTACCTGACATAACCTGCAGCTAAACGAAACTGCCTGCCTCCGTAGCGAAGTCAAAGCGCGGCGGGAATTCAAACCGACGATCCGATGGCCATAAAATCAAGTGGAATATCGGCGTCGTTCGCTTTTTGTTTAGTCCCTTTAAAAAGGTCCCGACCTCGTTTTTAAAGCGACCCTATCAGCGAATCGATCGAAAAATAACGAGAGGGGGTTACTTTCGCCCTACTTGTATCTCTCCGGCCAAATATTGCGTTATCTCAAAGCGGATCTTTCGCAATCATGTTTGCCGAATACGAGAGAAAGGGAAAAGGGGCGCTTTGATGTTTTTTTACAGATATGTAAAGGGTCCAGTAATGGTAATAAATTCGACGTTATTCGTGTGACTGAAAACTATAATTAAAAATTGAGCGAGAAAATAGCGTTTTTCTGGGGTTTTTTGGGTATGGATTAAAACACTGGATTCCGCAAAAAGAAATGCACTAATTTAATTAACTTGATAGAACAGTAGTTATATTCACCACTAATTCTTATGTCGCCATTGACTGCACTATACTCCACTCCGCTCTGCTCTGTACTCTCTGCTTCCATCTCCCGGCCGCCGAGTTATATAGTCCGCATTGTTGCTTCGAGAAAGGTCTGGTGAACCACACAGCGGCATCTACTATAGAATATTGGAGGTCACTTCGCGTCGATCTAGAAGGCGAACCACTGCGGCCGTGGTTCGCGTAAAAGCAGAGATACTATTCGCTACAATATTCAAGTAGAATAGAGATGAAGATAATTATTCTTTGCTTAAGGTTAATCAGCGAACTTTCATTTTTCGGGACATCTCGAGTTCATTTTCAGTTATTCTAGTTCCCGATTCAGTCCAAATTAACATTTTCATTATGCATGTCTGAAATTGAATCTTCATGTAGTACAGCTGATCCTTACTTAACCTTTCACCGTGGAAAGCAAGGTAGAGCAAGCCCCGCGAGGGTGACATCATCATACCCTCGTCAAACGCTCGCCCTGCTAACTTTCAACCGTAATGTCGTTTTAAAATGTAGCTGCTGCCCATCGGGACGTCCTGATTACCTTTTAATAGGAGTTTACTGTCAAAGTTTGCATATTTTACGAAACGAGAGGGAGCGTTAAGCGGTCGCGCCGTTTTGGACAAAGTGAAATTTTAATCAAAGAGTTTCACCGGATTTATCGCAACTTAGAAAAAGACTTGACAACGCGGCAGGTGCGTGTCAGAAGGCAGCGATCGCGAAGTTCAGAACCAATTCGTACAATTATACAGGGTGACTTTGAAGTTGAGTCATTAATTTTCAGATAATGATTGTAGAAGGAAGATGAACCAAAATATGTGTGTAAAAATAAAAAAAAATTAAAAAAAAATTTACCTTGTTTTATAAAGTATCCTCCCGACAAGTATTTCAGTGCGGACCTGTATTTGATCGTGAGGTCTTGGAGCACCGGCACGCCGTCCCCTGTGAGGTCTTAAGTCACCTGATTCACGAGCCCATTGTACTACATTAACAAAGGCACGAGGGGTTGGTTGCACTCGATTGGGAAACCGATCCGCATAAACATGTGCCATTTTTTATTTAGTTTGAGCCACGCAACAGACACCACTATTCACTCACGCATTACCGACTGACACTGACTGTATACAACTGAATAGAATAATTGTAAAAACATCGTTCCAAATTCTTTCGCTTTTTTGTTTCCGATGCGATGAACCGATAATGCGGATTATATCCATTGTTGCCAAACACTAGCACATAATATTATTATTGAGACAGGGCGGTACTCAAACTTCCAAAGGGCTATAACTTTGTTACTTTAATTTTACCAGAAAAATGGTAAAGGAAAAAAACATTTCTTTTGATCAGATCTACTCACTGTTAAAATAAATGACTCAACTTCGAAGTCACCCTGTATAGAATGTCCTGAAAGTTGAAGCTTTCGTTTTTAGAAATAGCTATATTTGAAATAACAAAGTTGGTTTGCTGTGAAACAGTATCTAACATAAAAAAAGTAATTTAGGTGAAACACTCATTTGGTGCGGCATTCTTTGCTTGTATATTGTTTTTTATAATAAACGTAATTGATTTTTACATAAAATAAAATGAGCCAAAGATTTGATGAACATAAAGCTGAATTTGACCCTAAAGCCTCAAAAATCTCTGTCTCCCGGCTCCCTTGACGTCTAGTCTCGAAATTCATGGTTTCTTTCTCATTCCTTGATGAAAATATCACCGTTTTCCATTGACGAGTACCCACCACGCCTAATTATTTATCTGAGAAACATACCTATACTTCATGTGTGTCTTTTTAATTAACTTTAACGGTGATGCTGAGTATCAAGTGAGCATTTCCGTCATTCGCTCAATTAACGTTTGATGGCAGAGTATAAAACGCCGAGACACCATAAAACCCAGCTCTGATAAGATAGCTTTTAGGGCGGTCATGAAAAATTTCACCATTTTCCAGACGAGGCTTCCAGTTTAACGCAGATTGCGGTCTTAGACGGGAAACATATCAGTGCCAAATAAGGCAACCGCGATGTTATTCAACTGGAAATTTACAATTACAATTTCAAGAACTTTTTAAAATCAGACTTGGTTTCTTTGTGGTATCTTCTAGGATGCTAATCGGCACGGTCAAAACTGGGTGATTATGTACCCGGCCTCGTCTCGTAAATAGAACGGGTGTAGTCCCCCGTTTTCCGGCCAAACCCACGATTACATCTGTTCTATTTACTTCGACGAGGGATTCACTAATTAAGATCGAGCATCACTTACATGTAAGTTCGTTTGGTCATGTGATTTTGTTTATTAAAATTTGTGACCTATCCCCAACAAAAAAAATATATGTGTGGCTACCATATGCATTCAATTCCTGTGTATTATATTTTGAGGATTTTGTGTATTTTTACAGTATCAGAAGATACATTCATGTTACTAATAGAAAAGTGTCACCCTCACACTCTGTGCAAGCTCCTCATATATTCTTTGTCTACATAAAAACCCAGATAAAGGCTCATATTTACAAAAAGTAACGTCAAGTACAAAGAATCTTCTCTTCTGACTACAAAATCGTCCAACATTGGTTTCCCACTTTAAAATTAAAAATCAAGATTTCCTAATTTCGAAAAACGTTGAACCAACTCTCACTGGAGAACACAGATGTTCTTCCATCTCCTCTTATCTTCCTACGATGGCAAACAGCGGATTGCGCTGTGAGAAATAACAGTTTCTAACTTAATCCGTTCGAGATAGTAGAAGGAAAATGTACTCGTACATTTGAAGTGTACAGGAACAATTCCAATTTTCACCGGAATCACGCAATTTTCCCTGATTTCCAGTTTAACTCGACATAGCGCTCTTTCGATCATGGCTTTGGAAACTTTCATCGCTGACGCTAGATTAAGAAGTTGCCTACTTGTCAGTCTGGGGATAACAAAACAGCGCCCTTTACGATAATAGATTACTTTCTAAGCATACAGGGTGTCACAACGAAAATGGAAAGTCTGGAAAATATATCAAAAATCTGTTTTCTTGGCAACCTTGCTATATTGCTGGTGCATCTTTTAAAATTATTCTGTTTCATAATTTCGGGCCATATCAAGCATATTTTTTCAAATACTGCATTGCGTATTCGAATGGAGCTTGTAAAAACTAGAAGTCTGATATATAGAAAATGGTTTATTTATATATTTGGCCGAACATTTGCAGAAAGCTAGATATTACCATCAAAAGAGTTAACTAAAGCCTAAAAAGTTTGCCAATTTCCCAATTGATAAATAATTGTAATTTTTGCCCAACTGATCGTTGGCAATGGCAATGATTACTGCTCACACACACACACATATATATATATATATAATTAAAGCTTCCGCCTTTTGTTGGGTACTTCGACAAAATTTAAGCAAAGAGGACTCTTTATACTTTTTTAATTCTCTCTAGCTTTCAATGGACTTTGCCATCATCATCAGGAGCTGCAATTACAATGATAACAGTAGCAACAATAGTGTAAAATGAATTTAAATTGACTCAACTTACAGTAGTATGTGAGGATGTTGCTAATTGTTGTTTACGTATAGGATGAGGGAAACGTCCAGTAACATGGTGAGAGCTGGATAGATGGTACAATGGTACTGGACGTTTCCCTCATCCTATACGTAAACAACAATTAGCAACATCCTCACATACTACTGTAAGTTGAGTCAATTTAAATTCATTTTACACTATTGTTGCTACTGTTATCATTGTAATTGCAGCTCCTGATGATGATGGCAAAGTCCATTGAAAGCTAGAGAGAATTAAAAAAGTATAAAGAGACCTCTTTGCTTAAATTTTGTCGAAGTACCCAACAAAAGGCGTAAGCTTTAATTTGTCACCTAACTGGTTTAGACGACAATGAGCACGTCTCAAGTTATATATATATATATATATATATATATGTATATTATAATATGCACTAGCAACATATCAAGCGTTTTGATATCTTTTTCAGTTCGCTCTTAAAGCTACTTTCCATTTTCTGAATTAGATAGCCGTTAATCCTTCCGACAATCGAGTGATAGGTAATAACGCGACAGCTGCGGAAAGATATTTTAATCAATCCTGCATCCGTTCGCGATCGCCAGCAACGAAATCGACTGTCAACCGAACAGGCTGCAAGCAGATAAATAGTCGGCGTCGGGAAAAGATACACTGTAATCGAAAAACCTCCCCGTCTTGGGAGACTTTAGCTCGGCGTTCAACGTTGGAGTGCGAAATAGAAATTTGTGAAGTGATGCAGCAATTTCTGCGACTCGCAGAGCGAGTGCCCGTTGCTTTTTTGATACGATGCGACGAGGTTCAATTTGAAACGGAGAGTACTCTAGTTCGCTGGGTGACAATCGTTCGGATGGAGATGAAATATTGAGTCGTATACAAGATATTAGTTCGAAGACAGCTTCAAACAAGCAATTTCCGATATTTTCCGCAGTTGTTACAATTGAGTGAAACTTTCTGTACTCAAGTACTTTGTAACTCTGATTTTGAATATACTACCTACGTGAATACTGATAAGAAATATTTTGAGTCGGCACGTGCGAAAAATTGACAGGTTTAGATCGTCTTGAGATTATTAAAAAATTGCCCAACTTTCTTCTGCCATCTGTACGTCGGCTACTTCAACTGTCAACAGTGTCAACCTACTACGGGTTTGTCCTGCGAGGATCTTTTCAAGGCAAGAAAACAACACTCGGTACATTGACGTGTATCGGGGCTCTGATTTCTAATATAGCCACAAAAAACCTTCCTCAAAAAACCAACTGCTCAATAAAAACCGCAAAGAAGTCTGCAAAGCCTGATGTGTGAATTTCGACGAGTAACTTCCGACTGGCCTAGTGACTAACAGAGCACCGGCTGCAGTTGTTCTTGTCCGCTCTCGCCGGTCGGTCCGTCTGTCCGTTTGTCTGTCGCCTGCACATTTCAAACGAACACAAAAAACCAATTAGCCGCTTTAACGGAGTTCCGCTGGCGGCTTTTCGACCCGCTAAATGTTTCAAACCACCACTCATAGCGATGGGGAACAAGTGCTGAATCCGGGGTTTCAACGGAGGTTAAATGCTCTTTTCACTAGGTCAGTAGTTCGCTAAATCGTTTGGTGAAACAAATAAAAATCGAAAAGTGCCGAGTGACGATAGATGCTAGCTGGGCTTCTCGCCCCAGAATGCTATCAAATAATATAGATCGATATTTACTGAAATTTTATTGACCTCATGGTCAATTCTCCTTTTAAAATGTTTGTTTATGTTTAATTATCTTCTACGGAATCTCCACTATAGCTAGTGAGAGCTGAAATATCAGGGTTTCCAAACGCTTATGCAGGTGTTGAAATACTTTTGAACGATAGTGTATCTACATTGTTACTTCCTCTGCCAAAACTGGCGATAAAACGGATCGTTTTTTGCCCTGACCTATCCACAGGAATATCTAGAAAACCTTTATGATTCATTATTACCGGGTGTCCTTTTTTCTCTGTCAGTATATTAATATGACCGTTTGTAATACCGTTGCGTAAAATTGCTGACGCCGGCGCAGGCAGGAGAATGTTCGGAATTTTGACGAGAGCAAAAAAACGGCGCTATCCATTTATTTCTGGAATAATTCCAGGCGTCACGGCGTTAGTTGGAAAAAAATTCCGTTTTGTAGGAACATTTTAATTATCGAGAAGGGTGTCGACCCCTTTCATCAGACAGAACAGAAGAGAGAAAACAGCGTGTGACGTTAGCGGAAGAATGTGTTGAATATTCAACAGCGGCAGACTCATAATTATAATGTATATTGGAAAACAGATGCGACGACCGGGCGACGCGATACCCGCCGGTAGGGGGCGCTTAATGCTATCGCCGTCGAGGAAAGGATCAGGTTGCACTTCAAAAACCTGAAATGTCACTTTGAAAGATACGCAACACCCGTGCTGGTGTCCACCAAAATAATGAACATTAACTTTTCTGTTGCTTAAACAATCCCAAAAAATCAGAAAGTTGTGAGCGATGGTGATCCCACTATGTTTTTATTGTGCACTTTTTCAGGCTAAACCGGAATCTGAAGCCGAAATTGGGTATCGGTGGACAAATAAGAAAGTAATCCTTGCATTATTATGACACATACCGATCGAACCCTGTAGGTGTTTTCAAAGAGTTGGTCAAGAACCTCCCGAAAACCGCAGCTCGATATCTCTTTCCGTTCAGAAAATATCGAGATTTGAATTTGGGTAAAATTGTCTACCAGTTTGGTTGCCTACTTTTAAGATTTTATGGGATCCCGCGCTCGACGATTCTTTTGTTCGAGAACGCCCCTGTCTCGCAAACATCTAAAAGCAGTAAGAAGAAGGAAGTCCAAGAAAAAGACGATAATTTGATAAAGAGGGGCGACGAAGTAAGGGAAAACGTAAATGCATACGAACGATATTTTCCTAACGAAATCGAGGCATCGCGGGTCTTCCGCCAATATTAGAATCGTAATATTTTCCTTGGAAATGACTTGTATTTTCTATGTTCGACAGAAAATGAAATTTCCATTATTTATGTGACAGAAGGCAGAGATGAGCTTTGTGTTTATCGCAACGACAATCTTCTATAATAAACTGGGCGATGGGTCAGTCAATGTAGTGACTTGCCTTACAATCATTCTTGCGTATATATACAGGGTGTCCGCAAAGTTGGGGTTTTCCTTTTCAGAAACAACTACCCTTGAAATAACAAAGGTAATGTGTAGTGAAACGAGGGCGACCAAGTAAAAAAAATAAAGGAAAAAGTACTCACTCTCCAGTTGACGAGAAGGGCTAAGTACGTCTCTGCCCGAAATCATACCGCTCCAACAGAAAATGAAATCAGCTGATGCGCCACCGAGCAGACGCAGGCAAACAAGGAAGGCAAAATGTTGCGTAAAAAGTCTAGGTCTAGGTTCACCATGCCAGCCCAAACATTCACCGAAAATGTTTGTTGAAAATGTGCCCGACGCACAGCGTGCGGATTTTCTACTGACCAAACATGAGTGTTGCGAAAGTTATTCACCCCATTACGCGTGAAAGTAGATTCGTCTGTCACCAATATGCACTTCAAAAAGTCCGGATTATTGACATGTTGATGCAACAACCACTCACAAAACCGCACTCTTGCTGGAAAATCGTCAAGTTGAAGGACTTGTACGAATTGGACGTCAAACGGATACAGCCCCTCTTCACGCAGCGTTTGCCACACTTTAGTTTTTGATACTTGCACTTCTCTAGCCACGTCTCTAGTGCTTGTTGAGGGATTCACGTCTACACGATTATCTCTACACGCGTGACCGTAACCGTCGGTTGAAGGTTGCATACTGAACTGACACACTGACCCCGACCCAGTTCTGTCGTCGGGTTGAGCTAGTGTCCTAGTACCGCTGGGGTATGTCGCGGCTACAGGACGGTATTCAGATATTTTTGATGTTGCAGAGCCCTTTATCTCGGTTCACCTTAAGACATTGGTGTATATGATACTAAGAAAAATTGCTTATGTTTTCAAGATATACACGTCGTGTAAAGGAAAACCCCAACTTTGCGGACACCCTGTATAAACGGGGAAACATAAATATACCTTTTTACGCAAAAAAACAATATTTTTTGTTTCGAATTTATGAAAGTGACAAATTCTTGCGATGGATTTTAAGGTAGAAAATATGAGTCGTTTAGGGATCCTATTGTCAAATTGGCTTCAGATTGAGCACTTAGTTTACCTAGGAAACAAGTCTATGATTGTCAGTAAGTCTAAATAAATAACAGAATATTCTAGAACTGCTTAAGCTCACAGGCCAAAGCCAAGATAATTTGTTAGTCCTGTAGAAGCATTTTCGTACTGACATATATATCTCTAGGCCATTTCTAACCCAATCATATATCCAAATAAATATATCTGTTATTCTGCCAGTAAAGACTCGTTTATATCTGCGATTTGCATGAAAGCCTGGTAAAAGCTCAGTGCTGATACTCGAGAGAAATATAAAATTGATTAATGGTGGATCAAAGTGTTCCTTTGTTGACTCTAATAAATCATCCGCCGTATATTTAAGAAGACATTTCGTAACCCGAGAGAAAGGTTAGTGTGCCATGCTGGTTATGCCTGTTTTTTGCAGTCAAGAAATTATACGCTTTCTAAAATATATCAATACAATTTCATATCGCGTCGTAACTGAAACTGTACAATTACATATTTTATTTATTTTATTATGCAGATGCCAGGTATAAAATGTTAACGTAATTTTTAGTGATGAGCTGTACGACAAAAAACACCTGTCTGAAAACGAACAATTACAAATGTAATATTTCTTTAAATATAAAACACAGGATTGATATTTTTTCGATTCCCTTGAATATTGGGAGGACAAATCAAAATGCGTCAACGTCCGGTTTCATGTCTGTACAACCCACTTTAAAGCAAAATTTAACGCGCTAGCGGCTAGGCAGCATGCTGCTATGTTTCTGACGCGCCGTCGATTCATCATCATGCATCAAGAAAAATCCTGAGCTATCGATCTAAAAACGAAATTGGAGCTCTGGCTTCAGAAAAGACCACAGACTCGAATAATTGCGCCACTCGCAAAACCGCCTTTGAAATCTTCCTAGAAAGTTCTCCCCAATGACCGGTCAAATAACTACAAATAATACGCCTAGTTTCAGGTTCCATGCCAGGTGCCAAAATAATTTTGTTAAAAAACTCGAATTGTGGTCGGAAATTTGGCTTCAGCTTCTGCAGTAATAGTGGTTGAAGTCTCACTCTCTGTTTTTCAGACATTTCTTAAATTATCCTTTACGAGATAAAAAAGGCGTCGAGTAGGTTTCGACACAAGTCAGACACAGATTATTAGCTACACTACAGATAAAAATCTCTCCCATGATTCCTCGCACCACCGTTAACAGCGCCATCTAACGATCGCGCCGAACACTAACACATAACAAACGAAACTAACACGACGATTGTTTATAGGACTCCGATCAAGAGCACTTACCTCCTTGTGTTATCGTCGAGTTGCATTATATTTGTAAAAAAGTGTATACAGGGTGTTGTATACAGGATGGCGCATCGAAAACGAAACAGACGCATTTACTGGCAGGTCATTCTTTTTTTGAAAAAACGCTCAGACCCGTCGATTTTGTTTTCGAGGGGGACACAAGTTTGGCAGAAAAGCACGTTAACACGTGCACCCCCTGGGCGGAGGTGACACCAACCCTAAAATGTTAAATGGAAAGGGGGGTCGAGTGATACCTTATTTTAAAGCTCTTTCAAATCCCTTTATAATGATATAAAATTAATGTACTTCAGTTCAGTAGTTTTGAAGATTTATTGATTTAAAGCTTAAAGTAGACTTTAATAGGTACATCAGATTAGTTTGTATTACTTTCAGAAGAAATTTGACTAAAAGAATTTACTTAATAAGTAAATGCTATTCTTCACTACGCCCATGGTTTGTTTATCATTTAGTTGTTGAAAATAGCTATTGGAGGGTTTTTTTTTTGTGGCAAAAAAGTTATTTCTTGAAGAAAGATAAGGAAATATCTCGTACTTATTTTAAAGTAGGGTACAAGTGCCTTGTAAATGGCTCGCACCCGCCTTGTTCAAACGTCAAAGAATTACCTCGATTTCGAACAAAACCAAATCGTGAACGTGCTCGTTCTGCCTAGTCCGAATACGAGGGGTTTTGGTCAAACGATCTGAGTGGTTTTACTGCCGGAATTCCGTACACTTTAGCCGACGCGTTACGGTAAGTTGTTGATGAAAAATTCCGGGGCTTTTTCCTGTAGAGGTCGCTGTCGGCTGTCGCTGTCGCGGAATTGAGTTTAATGTACGTCAGCTGGCGACTGCAGCTGCACAAGCGAAGCTTTTTATTTTGTGTACATGCCCAGCTTTTCGAGTACAAGTCGATAGAGCCCGCGGTTTTGACGCTGACAAATTTTTAGTTGTGCGAGTCGAGACTCCGGAGAGGAGACTTTTTAAAAGTCGAAGTCTTGTAGAGTAATTACTCGATTTTTTGAGGAATACTCTTGATACTTTTCGACTGATCGTTTCATGGTGAGTTCAGATGATTGAAACACAATTTTATCATATTTTTTTTCTTGTCGAAGAAAATGTATTTTGCTATTATGCTAGGGACGGAAAAACTGTATAGTTTTCGAACAAAAGCAATAGAAATCGTTGTTTTTCTTGACATTTCGGGGATCCTGAAAATAAACGGACACGCTCACTGATGCGCTCTTGATGAAAAGCCCAAATAGGGCGCTAATGATTGTGATATAACCAGCGTCTTTTTAGATATACAAGGTCTATCGCAAAGTAAACAGGACAAAGAGAAAATGAACAAATATTTTTTGTCGCGGCAAATTTATTTTATTCAAAATAGTCTCTCTCCGATTTGCATGGACCAAATGATGATTTTAGCTCATTCATTATGTGGGTCATGACCCCCCCCCCCAGGCGAATTTAATAATAATAATTAACATCTTTTGGTATGTGGTATGAGGACAGACGGCAAATAGTGCGCACAATAACTGTTTTGCGGATAACATAAATTACTGCAATTATTAACAAACAAAATCCGGCAATGGAAACTTTGAAAGTTGCATGATAGCTCGGAAATTAACATCAAAATTTAATGCGTAATGTCATATATCGTAATTTTTTGAAGTAAATTAACCTTAATGATTCGCGAGGAAACTTCTTGTGGATAATAAAGTTTAAAAGTTATCACGGATGCTACCGATAAGTAAAGGGCGTCGAGTCAAATTTATAGTGCAGGATACTTATAGGATTTGCATAACATTATAAGTAAAAAAAAACAAATATGATCGATAGTTGTTGTCATGTTTGCCGTGATTAATATTTCATTGAATGCGAACTTGGTGAACAATAAAATACGTTAAATAACGTGCATTACTACAGGATATACAGCGTGTTTCAGTTTATTGTTGCATAACTTTAAGATTCGATAGAACTTTTAAAATTAATGCATAAAGTCTATATAAACATGGGTCGAAAAATGCGTGGCTTCCGAAATACAGGCTGTTTAAATTTACCACATTAATCGCTATTTGCAAATCAATGACGGCAACTTTGAGTAAAAAAAAAATATAAAGACCTACACAAGTAACCGAAACAAGCTAGTGGACAGTGCAAAAGGTTTTTTAATGGTAATTTGATGCAAAAAGTTAATCTGATGCTGTAGCTGCTGAAGGGGTAGGGTGGTCATCTGCCATCCGTCCGCCAGTCAAGTTGTTATGTCAGAGGCACTGATGTCAAACCCTCTCTGGATCCGCCGTTCGGAAACGTTTTACACACAACTTTATTTGTTCGTTGCTCATTTTTATCAAAACCCCACGATAAATTCTCTCTCATTTTTAGATGATCCGAAATTATCGTAAATGAATCGACCCGATTCGTTTCCGATAATCCCCGAGTCAGGTGCATCGACCGTCGGAAATCCGCAACACGCTAAACATTTTACGGGACGCCGCCGCAACTATCCGGCTAGAAAACGTTTTCACGGTGCGCTAGTCAAAAAAATCCGCCGAATAAGACGAACCCGAATAAATTAAGGGAAAATGAGATTTTATAGGACGGCGTAAAATTGATGTTATGCCCGGTTTTCGACGGCCATTCACTCCCCGGATATTTCCACCGAGGAGATTGTATAGAAGTTTCAGCGTCGGAAGATGTAATACTATGCTAATGCCGAGCAACTTTTATGCTTTGCCCGTAAAAAATGGCTGCCGCTCGGAGGTTTACAGCTACCGTATTTGATAGAATCAAGCATATCCTTCTTCTAGCTAAATTGAAATATATTGGCTTTGATAACACTGATCAACAGCCAAAAAATATCCTAAATAAAATCAACAAAATATTACTATTTTTAATGTGCTAAAACCGGAATGAAACTTATTTTTTCAATATTAGTTCAAGTTTTAGAGCTACGGTAATTATATGTGTTCCTGCTGTGACAGTGTTAATATACTGTAATTCACAAGAATGCACGTGCTACATTTTCATATTCGGCAAGGAAAGATGATGTAATCGGCATGATTGTGTTACGTTATACATACGTGTACATTATATTGTTTTATATTAGCCATTTTTTCCTCAGTTGGCTGACAGCGTTCATGCAAGATGTCTCGAAAGATCAGTTTTGTTACGTGTGTGGTGATGTGACTTTTGCATCTCAGAGACGGTCTATTACTCCACTAATAACAAAGGCATATCAGCTTTATTTCGGTTGTAAACTAGCTGATCAAGACAAACAGTGGGTACCCCACATCTGCTGTAATACATGTGCTTCAAGTCTGAGGAGCTGGTTAAATGGCAAAAAACGGTCTAGGCGCTTTGCTGTCCCAATGGTTTGGAGAGAGCCTACAAATCATATTAATGATTGTTACTTTTGCATGGTACCTTGTGTTGGACAAGCCACAGGTATGTCCAAGAAAAAAAAAATCGGTTATTAACTACCCAAACATACCATCTACGATGGGACCTGTGCCTCACAGTGACGAAAATCCTATTCCAAAACCCCCAGAATCCTACACTTGCGAATCAGAAAACGAATCAGATCATGGCGATCGAGTGATTCGTCAGGAAGAAGATATGCCATCAACGTCAAGAGATCCTGATTTTATACCGAGCACGTCATGCCACCAACCGCACAAAATAACACAGTCAGAATTAAATGATCTGGTAAGAGATTTAGAACTTCCAAAATGTAAGGCACAGTTACTTGGATCAAGACTGCAGCAGTGGAACTTGTTAGAAGACGATGTTTCGGTATGTGTTTTTCGTAAACGCCACAAAGACTTAGAACCATTTTTCAATATGGAGAATAACTTGGTTTTCTGCAGTAACATTAACGGCTTACTGGCGGCTTTAAATATAAACTATAACCCAGAAGAATGGAGATTGTTTATAGATAGTTCAACATTGAGTTTAAAGGCAGTGTTATTGCATATTGGAAATATTTTACCATCTCTTCCTGTAGGGTATGCAGTCCACATGAAATAATCATATGAAGTACCTATTGACATGCATAAAATACGATGAGCACCAATGGCATATTTGTGGCGATTTGAAAGTTGTTGCACTTTTACTTGGGCTGCAGCTAGGCTACACAAAGTTTTGCTGTTTTTGTGTGAATGGGACAGTCGGGCAAAGGTACTTCATTACACCAGACAAAACTGGCATGTTCGTCAATTCCTAGAGCCAGGTCAAAAAAATTTACAGCATATGCCATTAGTAGATTCGAAAAAAATTTCATTACCACCACTGCATACCAAGTTGGGCCTAATGAAAAACTTTGTCAAGGCATTAGATAGAGATGGGTCAGCTTTTCAATACCTGCGTCAGAAATTTCCAAGACTAAGTGAGGCAAAGGTTAAAGAAGGTATTTTTGTTGGGCCACAGATTCGAAATATTTTGAAAGATACACAGTTTGAAAACACTTTAACAGGTATTGAAAAAACTGCTTGGAATGATTTCCGTCTGGTGGTCACTAATTTCTTGGGAAATAGAAAAGCTGACAAGTATAAAACCCTTGTCAAAAATATGCTGTCATCGTATCAAAAGATGGGCTGTAATATGTCTCTTAAGATACATTTCCTACACTCACACCTGGACTTTTTTCCTGACAATTGCGGAGCCGTAAGTGATGAGCACGGCGAACGTTTTCATCAGGATATTTCAACAATGGAAAAAAGGTACCAGGGAAAGTGGAATCCTTCCATGCTTGCAGACTACTGTTGGACTCTTGGTAGAGATGCTCCAGAAACGATCCATAAAAGAACAGCAAAAAGACAGCGCATATAGTGATTCTTATAAGTACATGTGTATATGAATCTTGTTACTTTTTTTAATATATCCTTAAAAATAAAAAGTTTTTTTTCTAAACCGCAACTAATTTTTTTATTTCATTGTCATTTTTGGATTCAGCGCCCCAAAATTAACAAAGAAGTGCACTTTTCCCACAAGATACAATTAAAAAACTAAAATTTGTTGTCCAGTGTAATACCTCACTTAAATTTTTCTGTGCGTTTTTAACCGACCGAGTTCAGGAAGTTTCTCTATCTAGACAGAGCTCTGTCCCAAGTGTCATACCATCTGGAGTGCCTCAGGGTTCTATCCTAGGTCCTCTCTTATTCCTCATCTACACCTTCGATCTACAGGGTTATCCAAATTAAGTGTCCACCATTAGTAACTTTGTTATTAGTGAAAATACAAAGTTGTTTGAATTAGCAAACTAGTAGCATTTTTAACGCTGGTAAAAATGAGAAATAAAAAAAAACAATTGAGAGTCGTTATTTTGATTTTTTTCAGTAAAATAACATTTTTTTAAATGGAAACCCCTGTATATTATATTTTTTTCTGTTAAAGCATCAAATTTTAAACAAAAAAGCTTACAATAACTTTTCTCCTAGGTTACAAATTGTTGAAGTTATGGCCTCCAATCTGAAACAATTAAATTGTATCGACAAACTTTATTTTCAACATCAACTTATAATCTTACAAAATACAATAACAATTTTTTTAAAGAAGATGCTCGAAAACACCACCTTGTTCTTCAATACATTTTTGGGCACGTTTTTCAACTGCTCGAACTGTCTTAAGTATGGTCCTACCATCTATCTGGGTTATCTTTTCCCTAACTGCAGTCTTTAACGCGTCAAGGTTATCGTACCTTCGCTTGTAAATTTGGTTCTTTAAGTAACCCCACAAGAAGTAATCAAGTGGGTTTAGATCTGGTGATCTGGGAGGCCACTGTATTGGGCCATTTGTTCCTATCCACTGATCATTAAAAGTAGTACTTAGAAAATGATAAGTACCTCTGGAGTTGTGGGCGGGTGCGCCATCTTGCTGAAAATGCAGATGATGTCTACTTATAAGATCCAATTCGTCTAAGAAATTAGTCAGAATTTCTGACATAAATTCCACATATCTTTCACCAGTTAGGGTTCCCTCATAAAAGAACGGGCCAACAATTTTTGAACCAATTATACCGCACCAAACGTTGAAACTGAAACGGACTTGTGGGCCTCTTGGATGTACTAACAAAAGATTTTCTCTTGACCAATAATGGTGGTTTTTTCTATTAAACATTCCAGAATTTGAAAAATTTGATTCATCTGTCCATAAAAGGTAACGAAAGTTATTTACATTTTGGCGACAGAAGCTAAGATACCAATGGCAAAAAACAAGTCTTTTCTCTGGATCCCCTGCCAAAAGCGTTTGAACTGGTCGGTACTTATACGGAATAAATTTGTATTTTTTTAAAATCCTTTGAACAGTACCATAACTGAAATTAGAGTCCTTGAGAATATCTGCTATTGAATTCTCACGATAAGCTTCAAAATATCCAATAACTGCAATTTCCGTGGCGTCGCTTATTATGAATTCTTTTTTTGCCCTTGTTTTAGCAAAAACATTTTCGTTGCCCCTAAATTTTCGATAAAGTCTCAGAAAATATCGTTCATACGGTTGAATGCGAGCGGGATATAATTCACTGTTCTCTTGCCCTCAAGGAGGATTTTCTGCACACTAAATAGCATTCTAACATATCACACTTTTCTTCATGGGAGAACATTTTTCTTTAAATTAATGACACAATAAAGCTTATAAACAAGTATTTACACTAATGTTTGACATTATTTGATTTTATCATTGTTTTCCAAAGCCTTCTAGTTGCGAGTATGTCCAGTTTAACAATTTGTCGCTTATCTTAATGCTGTCAAATCGCGAACGCCATGTTGTTTTCATAGCCGTCTTAATATTATAATACTGCAAATAATTAAAAATATTTATCGTTATTTTGACTTTATTTTTGACTTTAGCGGAAAAGTCATTATGAACTTTTTTGTTTAAAATTTGATGCTTTAACAGAAAAAAATATAATATACAGGGGTTTCCATTTAAAAAAATGTTATTTTACTGAAAAAAATCAAAATAACGACTCTCAATTGTTTTTTTTTTTATTTCTCATTTTTACCAGCGTTAAAAATGCTACTAGTTTGCTAATTCAAACAACTTTGTATTTTCACTAATAACAAAGTTACTAATGGTGGACACTTAATTTGGATAACCCTGTGTATGCAGTAATGGAACATTCTGAAATGCAATCTGTTGCAGACGATACCCAAATAATACATTATTTTAAAGCTAGTGAATTACCAACAGCTAATATAGAGCTACAACATGATATTGACATGGTTTGTAAATATTCAGCCAATCATAATTTATTAGTTAATCCTGAGAAGTCAAACATCATAGTTTTCTGTTTTGATAATAAAAGAAACTACGTCAAAGATAACCTTAATATCTTTATTGACAGAAATCTTCTTCAGGTTGGTATTACTGCCAAGATTTTAGGTGTCGAGGTCGATGAGAAGTTGAGGTTTTATAATCATATCAACTGTCCTCCGCCTACGCACTTTGTACTCTTGTAGGTACTTACCGAACTATAAGCTCAGGAAAAATCTGTGTGAAACGCTAGTGATGTCTTGTTTGAACTACTGTAACATCCTTTATTTCCCATGCCTTGAAAAAATAACGAAAAATAGAATTCAAATTATACAGAATAATTGTGTCCGTTTTATATGTGGATTGAGAAAATTTGACCGTGTATCACAGAAATACAGGACGCTGAAATGGCTCGAATTTAATAAATTAGTCGAATATCACCATCTAGTATTTATTCACAAAGTAATAACCACTTCGAAGCCCGCCTACTTGAGAGAAAAAATTCCTTTTAACTTTGTTGTTCATGATCGGTTGCTTAGAGATTGAGGTTGAGTATCAGAATTCCGCCTCACTCTACAGTCTTATTCGCCCGCAGTTTTTCTTATAATTCGGCAGTTCTATATAATTCGTTGGAATATTCCTTTAAGTGTATGAGCTTAGCAAGTTTTCGTAAGCATGTAAGGATCAGGCTGCTTGACTGATATTTCCACATTCATCATCCAATCACACTTTATATTTATTGCGCTGAGAAGCTAATATTATTTTTAGGCGCATGATATATATGTATATATAGGTATGTGTATATGTGTGTGTATATACAGGGTGTCCGCAAAGTTGGGGTTTTCCGTTTGGACATGTTTAACTTCTACGTAAAAGTACTTTGTTTGTCTGTGAGAGAACGTCAAAGTTTATATTATCCGCGAAAATTTACAAGGTGTTGAAAAATTGAAAGCCAGCTTGCATGCTTGAGAAATTTGGTTACTTCTAGAGGCGCCACCCCACTGGTCTATTAACAAAGTAACGATGTCATTGTAAGACCTCTCTACATGTATACGATTGTGGGGCCGCCGTGCACATAACTCCGAATCATCCGTGGATATCTTTCGGCGAAGATGGTGCGCCGTTTTTCAAGCGACGCTGCACATAACGGAATTTACGACGACGTTTTATAAGGAAAAAATGTGAATCGCGGCACTTTGGGAGAACGAAGGTGCGTTCCTAACAGAAAGTTATACGTCTCGTGTATGAGAAGAGACGACGGCACATAAGGAGGAGCCGGGACGAAGGAAACACAATATATTTGTTGCAGGAGGATTTGTTCCGAAGGATATCCGGTCGAAAAACGGAGTGAGTGGACCGTGAAAGGTCGCTCCGAGGAATAAACAATTTTTATTCTCTCATTTACTTTATAAATGAAACAAACACATTTTTAAGTACACGTTGTTCCTTTACGTAACTTAAAAATAATTTTATTTAGGCGGCTCCAACGCAGTGAGTTTCAAGCCATTTACAAGGGTTCAGCTGCTTCAAAACTGACACTCCATTTTTCAATATTTCTGAATGAAATTCATGCAGTATGTTGAGAAGATAATTTCCCAGGGTGCTATAGGAGAAATTTTGTTTTTGCACAAGTTTTATGATGGGTTGAAGTGCGCACTTTTTCTGTTCAAATTCGCGACTTTTTTAAAAAGAACTTGGTGAAAAAAATTAAAAAGTGGCTCTATAGCACCCTGTCGGGTTTTGTTTTCCGCACTCTGTGAAAATTTCATCCAAAAATATCAAAAAATAAAGCGTCAATTTCGAAGCCCGCAAACCTCTACAAATCGTATTTTGGACGATGTACGAACTAAGAAACGTATTCAGATAATTTGGTGGCCCTATTTCATATAATATCGCGTAGGTAAGTTTTGCTTCCCACTCCATTGGCGAGGAAGTTTGTAATCGCGAAAAATTTCTAAAATGAGATGTTATGTTTTTTTAAGTCATATGAAAAACTGTATCACTCATCAACTTAGAAATAACCGCTCGGATTTTTATGAAATTTCCACACGGGGTTACTAGTATGCCAAAGCTTTGTAGTTTTAGTCGAGTGGCAACGGTGCTATAGGCAAAAAAGAAAAAGTAACAATTGCTGAAACTCCGTTTTTGACGTTATCATTGACAGAAAAAAATTGTACTGCTTAAAAAGTGGGGGTTGGGGGAAGGCGATTCTAAATGTTGCATCTTTGATATCAGTGAAACACGTTCTATTATTAAGAAGCTTCTGATCCCAGTGATTACAGGAAATTTAGGTAGCGAAAATCCGACGAATAATTTGCTCACGATTTGAAAAAATCGGTACCTGCTCTATAGGGTAGACGCCAAGAGCCAACAGATCTATCTGCAACTGCCGACAGTAGGGAATAATGAATTCGGATATCAGTCCAGTCAAGTATAGGGGAATTTATCGTGGAACTTTAAAATTATCAATATGTCAAAGAAATATGTTTTTGAGAACGATAATTTGATGTTTCTTTTCAAGATTCTTGCGTTTGAGTCTTTGTTCCATCTTAGCGATAAACGAGGTTGAACTAATCTCAGAACGCAAATGTATTTAGATAGTCATCCTTTCCTCTTTTAAAGTAGCGCCGAAGACCGTCTACGGCCAGCCCACCCTCGTTTCCTTTTCACCCCCCCCCCCCGTTACCTCAGCAGATGGTGCTCGTGATTGTAGGAGCCCCGTTAAGTTCAAGTTTTACTAAGCATTTCCGAACGGAGGCAAGGCCAATACAATCAATCAGTTGTCTACATTACTTGAAAAGGTTGTTCATAAAAAATACAATTTGACATTCCTAAAAAATACGGAATAAAAAATCACTGTCGTAAAACTAACGATGTATTCGTGGAAATTTTTTAAAAACGTTTAAAATAAAATTACTATGTTGACATCGATATCAAATAAGTCGACTTTCTTCGGTTAAATTGGCGACAAACAGAGATAAGACAGAGACGTCAACTGTCAAATACCAGAAATGTTGGCGGAGCTTTTGTAAAGCTGCTTTTGTCAATTCTTTCGTGAGCTTTCATTGCCTTTAAAAATCATAAATCCCATAAAGTGCATTGCAACCACGGGTCTCCGTATATTGTCGCCATGAATAGGCAGATATCTAATATTTATTAGAAAGTTTAAGCTGGGAACTTAGTAACTCTATTCTTAGATTACTCTGGCCATCTATCGAGCTTGAGGTATGGAGCCTGGCTATCGAATCTTAGATTTTTTTCTCTGTATCTTCATCAAGGAATATTATAGGCTCTATAAATCCTCCATAGATCAATCTAAGTACCTTTCTTTTTCCAAGAACAAAAATTTTGACTGAGTCCGCGAGCACTGTTCAACCTTCCGTTTACATTTTTAACACCGACCTGATCAATTTTTCACGCACTCTCATAAAGCTAGATATCGACGAGCACAACTACAAAAAATCGAAAGAATATACGTCAATTACCGACGTAGCTGTCCGCTGTAATATCAATCCGCTATTTTTTAGTATGCGTTATTTTGAAATTTCATCGCTTGCGCAAAGTATCGAAATTCGATCCAACGCTTTTTCATGTGGTGGCGACACAGCGTCATGTCACATTATTAACCCGACTTGATTCATTATGGAAATGCGAGCCGTCTGGATGCAGATCAGCCAATCAAAATACAGCAATCAGTTCCTATGGGGATACGTTTTTGTAGCGAGAGTGCATTGTTCACAATAACAAGGCTAGACTGCTGGAAACGTTTGAAGTTAGAGTCAGGTTCAACTGTATTAAAGGTGGTTCAAGGAACCACTATCCCAATCCAAACAGGTTTTAGATGTTTGAATGGTTCTATTCAAAATCAACGTTATAACTATCCGATGTAAAGTTTAGAGGCAACAGTGATGCAGCACAACTCAGCAAGTTTGCAAAGTACGTTAGATTTGACAGACGGATGTCCTAAAAGTTTTGGCACAAAATATTTATCGGATTTTTTCAGTGAAGAAATTTATTGAAACACTATCTAGTTATAACAATATACTGTAGCGTTTTTCTGGGTTCTTTTGGGTGTGGATTGAAACACTGGATTCCACAAAAAGAAATGCACTAATTTAGTTAACTTGATAGAACATTTATATACACTACAATTTATGTCTGACTAATTCTTATGTCGCCATTGACTGCACTATACTCCACCCCGCTCTGCTCTGTACTCTCTGCTTCCATCTCCCGGCCGCCGAGTCATATATAGTCCCAATTGCTGCAGAAAGGTCTGGTGAACCACAAAGCGACCTCTAGAATATTGGAGGTCACTTCGCGTCGATCTAAAGGGTGAGGTTAAGATTCAGTACTGACGTTCGATCCGCGCGGCCTACTAGGTTTTTATATGCAAAACTTAAAAGACATCTCTCGTAAATGTCAACTGACCAGTAAAATAAATAAGCAAACTTTTGTTTCCAAAGTCAACTTGGTATTATTTTGTGATTGTTAAAATTAAAACCAATGAATTTTGTACCAAAACTTTTAGGACATACGTTACTTTTTGACATATCGTATCAGAGCTCGAAATGACCAAAACTATGCAATCTGTTCTTGGGCTATGACTAGTTTACCAACAATAGCGTTCTCTGGTTTGGTCGTTCGCTCATAGATGGCGACACATTCTGCCAAGAATCGTTGCCAAACTGACAACGCGTTTTAAAAATGCTACATTCATACTGGGTTGAATGATTTTTTTTTTCTCAGGGCTTTTGGTGGTTACATCAAAAGTTCATACCATGGAAAAAATATTAAAAGCCCTTTCATATCTGCAATCTCCAACAAAACTTGTTTCATCGGTAAATCATGAATACGGTGTGAATTTTTCGTTGGGATCGACAAAACACCGCGGAAACCTTATTTCTTTATTCCAAACCAGGCTTTACGTAATATCGTATAATTCGAAAATGGCGTCCCAAATTGCCTCAGAGTACCAAGTTTGTTCATCTGAAGACATATAAATCATTTTGCATTATGAAACTTCAAACCTTATGAAAAAATCCAAAAATTCCTGCATCGACTACAACCTCTTTCCTGTTTCTATCGGTTAAATTGATCTGGAATCTGATGTCAGCTTTGCTTGAGATTTATAGCAGACCCTAAGCCCTCATTTTTCTATTCCAAATAGAACTTCCAGACATACCATGCATTTTTTATGGTTATATCCCAATCAATCACTCCAAACTATCTAATAATGTATTTTCTTACATTATCCAATAATCCTAAACTTTTGACTTGTTTCCTAATGTCCATTTCAAATACATTCACCAACTTTTTACGTGAGTTCTCATCCAGTATCCCGCATATAAAAGTGTGTCCTCTCCTAGCAAAAACAGCCTAACAAATCTCTCGAAGCCACGCTGTAAGCACATCGATGTTTTTTCAAAACCTATTCATACAATCCCGCTATATATCAATCCCTCGGAGGAGAAAACGCTTTTTCGCGTCCCTTCCACTCGAAGTTTTTTGATAAAACAAATCCTATTTGCAGAAAAGTGGAGGCAATCTCCGAGCTCTCGCGGGCTAAGTCTTTGTTTATTTAGAGTGTCAGCGGGTCGAACAGACAGCGCATCTGATACAGCGGCAGAGGCCAAGAAGGTCGCTGAATCTAACCAAGGAAAGATCCTCTCGGGCTTGGTTCAGATGACGTCGATGTCGCGCTGTTTTTTTTTAGAATGGCTCGAGTTCAAATATTATACAGGATGTAAACGTTATGGTAATCATTATCGAAATGGGTAATAGGGGAGGGGTCAAAACTAGTGAAAAGGTTCATATGACCCATGGTCCAAAAGTCAATAGATTGTTGTCTAAATGGATTTATAGTTTACAACTTTAAGTGCCTTATATCGACCACAATCGTACTAATTTTTATAATCTAATCTAAAATGTTCTTAAATTGGGTAATTAACAAATAAATGGCATTATTTTTATTTAAGTTAAGCCAAAAATTGTAGTCAGTAAGTTTCATTAAATTGAATATTTAAAACACACATGACAACAGCGCGTCAGTCATCATCACTCTTATCGAACCGGCAATCGATCGCAAACGGTAACAGTGTTTAGTATGTTGTTTTGTTTTTGTTCGCGTACGTCGACGTGTTTATTTACAATGAATCTAGAATCAAGAGTTCGTCGAAATGTTTATTCGCACTCGTGAAAGACAGGTTACTGTAGAGCAGAAGGAACAAATTTTAAATATGGTACTAGAATCCTAAAATTCGCTTTATCCCTAGCATGTACAACGAGTACAGGGCTTGTTACCAGAGGACTATCCTCGCAGTCTAACATTCTGTCAGTGGTTTTTCACCAAAAACATTCAAAATCCGGATTTTTTTAAAAACGTTCTAGCGACGGACGAAAATACTTTTTCGCAAGACAAATTATTAAATTTCCATAATACTCACACGTGGGCCCAAGAAGATCCTCATACTATTCGTGAAGGTCATTTCCATCAACGTTGTAAAATAAATATACTAAGTGACATATAAATCCGAACACCCAGTTTAAATAGTTTTATTTTGATAAAATTTTGTATAAGTCTTATATCTCCAACTTCGTTTCCTCAGGTTACACCCGTATCCGGATGTGTGGGCATGCAGAAAGGTATATAACAAAAATAGGAAAATAATGGACAAAATCCGCAAAAAGTGGATTCGAGCAGAAAATAGGATAGATAACCCGAGCGATACGTATTTCTGCTGGTTGGCTTCATCAGGCCCGAAATGCATGCACATATGCAACTACAAAAGTAGAGACACATGCCCATACATCCGGATACGGGTGTAACCTGAGGAAACTCCAAATAAGTGGTCGGTAGTAGCGAATAGATACGGAAATGTTAGGGAGTTTTGTTTGGGCACTGTGCGATGTGAGGGCACAGCGAGGGATACAGACAACAGCATAATAAGTACATGATTAAAATTTCAAAATGATTGCACTGCTTTAAAGCCCTTTGACCTTTAATAATGTGTGGATGCACCCTGATTGTGCTACGCATTCTCCAACGCGCCTAGGCATGCTTCTGATCAGGTGGTCAATGTCCTCCTGTGGTATCTCATTCCAGGCAACCACCAAGTCCTCTCGAAGTGCTTCTAGAGTCTGAGGAGGACGTTGCAAATTGAGAAATCTCCTAACCATCATATCCCACAAGTGCTCAATTGGGGATAAGTCGGGAGATCTTGGTGGCCATGGTAACAATGTGACATCATTATGTTGAAAGAAGTCTATTGTGACTCTTGCAACACGTGGTCGGGCATTATCTTGTTGGAAAGTTGGATCTGCCAGGGTGTCAAGATAGGGTAAAAGATAGGGTTCTAGAACTTCGTGGATATAACGCTGCGCGTTCATGTTACCTCTGATGAAGATTAAAGGTGACCTGGAACCATAAGCTATAGCACCCCAAACCATAACTCCAACAGTGTGATGAACATGTCTTTCAACAAAAAACTGTGGATTCCTCCTTTCACCACGTCGCCTTCCAACACTGGCCCGACCATCGTGCATGCCTAAACAAAATCGAGACTCGTCACTAAAGACAATACTGTTCCATTCCTGATTCCAGAGTGACCGTTGTCTACACCACTCAAGGCGATTACGTCGGTGTTCTCGAGTTAAAGGGAGGACCCAGTGTGGCCGGTATGAAAACAAGCCAAAACTTCTCATTCGTCGGTAAACACTTCGCATGCCAATAGGTCTTCCGTGTTCTGCAAACCATTCATTTGCAATGGAGCTGGTAGTGGAGAAACGGTCCCTTAAGGCCAATAATCTTAGGCGGCGATCTTCACGGTCTGTTGTTCTACGGCGGCGTCCAGTGCCGCTTGCTCTTTGCGTACGGCCTTCTCGAAGCCATGCCTGACAACACCTAACCACAGTGTCTACACTTCTTTGCACTCTAACTGCAATTGCGCGAAAAGAAAGTCCAGCTTCCCGAAGTCCCACTATACGGCCCCTATCAAACTCACTAAGTTGACGAAGTCGTACAGGTCTCCGTACTCTAGGCATCATAACCGATCGTAAACGATGTCAAGAACCAAAATCCGCCAACGTTGATTCTTTACTGCGGCTGAAATATTCATTTTTAGAGCGTTAGTGAATTAAAAAAAGCAGTATAAAAACCGGAATGTCCAACTGATAAGGCTGAACATTTTTTCACTTGTTATTTACAGTAAGATAAATACATTCACCAACTTTTATTAAAATAAAACCATTTAAACTGGGTGTTCGGATTTATATGTCACTTAGTATATTTGGGCGGGTATTCTTTACGATCAGGTGATTGGCCCTTCCGAGTAACCCCCAAAGTTGTCAGGAGAAGGATACGTTAGCTTTCTAGCCAGTAACTTACCAGAATTATGGAACAGACCTTAGACAACATGTCATTACAACGAAGACAGAATTTGTGGTTTCTTCATGACGGGGCACCACCACACATTTTTAGAGACGTCATTCAGTATTTGAATGAGCATTATCCAAATCGCTGGATCGGTCGAAATGCTCCTGATCCTCCAAAATGGCCAGCAGGATCTCCTGACCTGAATCCGATGGATTTCTGGTATTGGGGAGAACTTAAAGGGATAGTTTATGGGGCATAACAACTGTCAGATTTTATTTTACTTTAAAGTGGCTATTCTCTAAAAAACGCCGTTTTGACACCCTTGTTATATGAATCTTTTTGCTTCTTTCAACCCCCTATATCACCCATTTAAATAATGACTATCATAACGTTTACACCCTGTATACAGGCGTGTTATGTATCTTGAAAAGTGACATTATTTTGTTGTTCTTTGTAACATTTTTTAGGTTATTTACGTAATAGCCCTGCGAGTGTTTGAAATTCGACTCTCATCATTGGGATCTCGGAAACTGTGAGCGATACAAAGTAGCTTAAATGGGAGCAAAGTCGCGTGTATATCTAATCAACAAGAGAGACGGAAAAAATAGACTTTTTTGAAATTCCACTGCAAATAAAGTCAGGACAAAATTTTGAGAAAATTCAATTTTCCTATAATTCCTCGGAAACAGTTTCTGTGTCGGTTCAATTGTCACTTGATCTATCTATTGTATTTTTTGCGAGTTAAAAGCACGGAAACGTTGAAAGCAATTTGGTGTAAGCCGAGCTGGTGATATCTTGGATACCTATGAATGATGCAGAACTAGGATACGAATTCGGTCGAATTTCTGTGATACGAAAGATAGACACAGGCTGTGAGGCTCTGCCAAAAAGTTATCACTTTCGAAAAATCAGCAATATAACCTAAGACTTGATCACTGAATTTTGGTTTAGAGCTGCAAAAGGAAAAATGAATATGATAGTTTTGTGCATCATCAATGTGTCATATCATCTTTTGACGCAGAAAAAGATTGGAGACCTAGATACAGTATTTATAATTTTGTATAAATGCTGTGTAAATAGTTTTTGATCTATTTTTATGGGTAGGTAAAAGTATCTTGTAAACAGTTTGCATCTAAAAAAAGATGATTTTTCACTAACCGACATGAATAAGTCCATTATCAATTTTAATGAATTTTTGGTCAATTTTGAAGACCCTGTCTTGAAATCGTCGAAAATATGGTCGTATTCGTTACATTTAATTAGAAATTATCGAATTTCTGTTGCCGAATCCATCGTTCGCAAACCTTTAGATAGTCAAAGAAAAGGTCAACTCGAAACATTTGCACTTACTTTTGTTGTTGCTGCCTAGACAACCCACCACTGCTCAGAACACTATAGTTAAATGTCTATTTCACTGTTTTTTAATTATGTTTTACACAAAGACTTATTCGAAATACACCAGATAATAAACTAACGAAGTCACCAAGTACGTGCTGAAGCGCCATATGAAACGTTTGTCACCGAGTGACGTCATGCGGCCGAAAGATACAGACTGGTCGCTTGCGTTTGGGTATATCTTCTCTATTATACCTCCAGAATCGTTAGCCGCTGGCGGTCACAGTGGGACTGGACTATCAAACGCGAAATTTTACACTATCGTAGTAATGATTACTGGTAATAGATGGCGCGTTTGCTGCCTCACATCTACCGAGCTATAAGCATGTTAATATTGTTTACGAAGCTAGATAAATTTAGCATTCATACCGCGTAACTGTACACATGAGATCCCTCGACCACAAATCGCATTTTAGGTGGGGAATTCTATTTTTTGTTCGGCTCTTTATCATTCTTCGGAAGGCGCGAAAAGGTTTCGGAATATTAAACGTTCGAATTGATATTCTGTCTACAGACCGAAGGATGTTTCCACATCGGGCGAGACACTTTTGCAAAAACGGTTTTCGACTGATTTCCATTTCGAAGCAGTCAAGTCGGCATCCGTCACTGTCCGTAGCGCGTTTTTCTTTTGTCAAATGCCACCGTGAAAACCGTTCGCCGTTGTGCGAGTGTGATCTACGACGTCGATGCGGATAGGAATTGCTGCATTTTTCTATGTTCTGTTTAGTTTTCTCTCTAGATGGCTAGAATAAGTCTCGTGCTCTTCCAAACAAGATGAAAAATGAACAGTTGAAGACATACTACAATAACTTATTGTTGGTCGATGAAAAAGTTGATCCGCCTCAGAGCCAAGTTTTTCAATTCTCTAAAACTAACTGTCGTCTGAAAGAATTTACGAATTTTCTATCGTCTTTATCGTATGCGAAATAAAGTTATTTGTAAGAAAATTTTTAGAAAACAGACACAAAAAACATAATTTTTTCTCGTAAACTATGCGAGATTTCCTGTTTTTATAATACACAAAATAGAGGCGTAAATATGGTAGAAGGATTTTTCAAAAAAAAAATCAGGGTCGTTGGGAGAGTTGCAAATAAATTCTGCTATATCTTGTGTACGGGGTACGGGTGGGGGGTAGTGTTCATCCCTCTCGAGCCCTTCTGGGTTTTTGGTAAAAGTCAAGTATTAGGACGTGCTTAAAAAAATGGCAAAACACTTTTGCATTGAGGTAAATCATGTTCAGTCGACACATTTTGAATCTAAAAAAAACGTGGTACTCCCATACGGAACAGTGAGACATCCTGTATTTTGTGCACTGAAAGCGGTAGAGTATAATCAGTCTCCGTATTCTAAACATTTCTCTTTCGCTTGTAAAAATGTGCAAAGTCCCGAAAATGCCGGAAAAATTGCCGTGTCTACGGCGGTTTTTATGGAAATTTATTAAAAGCCTGAGGAAAGAAATAGCGCTTCGCCTTGTTCGGCCACAGCGTTTTTCGCCAAGAAAGAGGCTCTCTTGAAAGTGTTTAGGGCCTGTTCGCCTGCCTGGCTTCGTCAGAGAATCTCTCCGACATTTTTTATACATGTGCATACACACACCGGGACATTCAGAAAGTGATATACAGTAATGGACAAAAATATATGGACAAAGCAATACAATTATAGAAAAAAGAAGCAAAGTTCATTGAATTATCGAAAACCAATCATGTTTGTGTTAATATTTTGTATCGTAACCATTATTATCAACCATCGCTTGGCAGTCATTCAACTGCTTCTTAAAAAGGGAAACAGCTTTTATTATAAATAATTCAAATCGCGACTGTTCAATTTATCGAGATCTCGTCGTATGGCCTCTTTTTCTTGGGCGCGACAGCGAATCGACTTCGACGCGGAAAAAAAAAACGAACGACGTCCGATTCATCCTTCAAACGTCAACAATAACGCGCGAATCCATTATTTCCATCAAATTTTATTTTACATCGGTGCGAATCATAATACGTCACTGACAAATACAAATTATCAACGAAGTCCCATCGTCGGAACTGTCAGCGGCGGCGAGACAAATTACGATTGAGATTTTTCGCGTAAGCATCGGTCGGAACATTATTTCGCTGACGAAAGTCAGGAAAATGTTATTTTATTCGGTATAAGTGCGGATATTTATTAATAGGATGAGGAGGATATAATATTTACATCTATGCATCTATGCATATTAATTTATTGACATGCTTCAGCTCTATTATTTGTGATGCTTTTTTAGAAATTACAGGATTCATTCAAATTAAATACGTGGATGATTGATTGCACTAAGGAATTATCGCGTTCCTATTTCTCTTATAATCGCCAAAGGATGTTAGAGAAACAGTTCAGTAACTTTTGTAGAGTAGCTTTTATTGAGGCATTAGCAGCAGATGAGAACAGAAGAACAAGTAACGAAATGAGTACAGAGAATAGTCAAAGACCTTTTTTATATTCTGGGATTAGAGTTACGAATTTTCCAGAAATCAGTAGTGTCGGGTAAAAATGCAAGCCTCTTCACATCCTGTCTCTCGAGTATGGGACGGTGTTATACTCGTAGGTATTTGGACGGGGTTAATGCTTTAAGGTAATGACATCAGGATACCACAACTTAACACACAATCACGATGAGTGGCATTCCGATATCATCATTACACGGAATATTCACAATTTTCAGTCTGACATCGACACAAAACATTTCGCAAAACGTTTCATAAACGACGTTTACAGTACAAGAGACAAATTAATTAACTCTTCTTTGACAATATTCAATCGAAATGTATGGTTCATATACAATATGAGCAAAAGCAGCAATTTGCTTTGTATGTTGATTGACTTTGATTCTTCACATTTCAACTCAAATCTACCGTAACAGAATCAACAATGTAATAGATACGATAGCAGGACGATTGGAATCATGTCAATAGTTCTGCATTCAAAAAAAGTGTGTCCAGAATTTACCTAGGGCAAACTAAATAGATACTTAAACAGGGTGTTTCAGTTTATTGTTACATAACTTTAAGATTCGATAGAACTTTTAAAATTAATGCATAAAGTCTATATAAACATGGGTCGAAAAATGCGTGGCTTTAAATTTACTTACTAAAATAGTTTTTTTAAATATTTCGAACAATATTCGATGTATAACAGTGAAAATTGGCATACAAGGGTTTTTTTGGTACGACAAAACGAACCATGGGCATAGTTTTACTGTAGCCGCTAGAGGGCGCTCTCTACAGTACCTGTAGTGTATTAAAATGACCGAAAATTTTTTCTTAGTGCTATTTTTTGCTTTTTGAATAAAAAAAAATGATTCTTCGCCCTTTGGACATAAAAAAGCTCTCCTGTGAGTTTTCGTTATAGTTAGCCGTTTTTGAGATATTTCGATTTTTAAGGTTCGATGCATTTTTAATTATTTATGGGAAAATAATATTTTTTTTTACATTTTCGATTTGTGCATTACAAGTAATTACGATGATCGTTTAGATTGTGTTTTTAGACACAGCAATAATTCCTAACTCCAAATAAAGACAAAAAACAGAATATTAATTTGTTTAATTTTCCAATATTATTTTTAACAAATTAAATTAATTATTTACAACTAAAATGCTATTGGATAGTTAGGACAAACATACAAAATCTAAAGTAGTTGCTCGAAATGTAAACCCAATTGTTCAATACACAATTCACATCTACGAATGATCGAACGTGGTATAGCATTATTCAAATAAGGCCTTATTTCATCACATGCATTCCTGATTCTGTCTATTAGCATATCTCTTGTGGTTACGGGAGTCTGGTACACTTTTTCTTTTAGAAATCCCCACACAAAGAAATCTAATGGATTTAGGTCAGGGGATCGTGGAGGCCAGGCGACTGGATAATTTTCGTCCAGCCAGTTTCTAACTATTCTCGAATAGTTAGGTTCGTTTTGTCGTACCAAAAAACCCTCGTATACTAATTTTCACTGTTATACATCAAATATTGTTCGAAATATTTAAAAAAAACTATTTTAGAAAGTAAATTTAAACACCCTGTATTTCGGAAGCCACGCATTTTTCGACCCCTGTTTATATAGACTTTATGCATTAATTTTAAAAGTTCTATCGAATTTTAAAGTTATGCAACAATAAACTGAAACACCCTAATTGACGAAGATTGTTTTTTCTCTAAATGCTGAAAAAAATGAAACATGATCCCACTCTTTAGGCAAGTGTATTGTACTGCTTTCAAAACGTGAGCGAAACATATTTTAAGACTATTTCTTCTCTTTCAGTAATTATGAACAATTCATATAAAATAACTGATATTTTGCAGAAAAAAACTAAAACTTTGAAAACATAGTTTTTCTAATAAAAAGTGAAACGGGGGTCCGATGTGGGGAGTTTCTTCCTGTAAACAAAATTGCAACTGTCCATTCATGAACGGCTGTTAATTTTTTAGGGGCACTTAAAACGCCCTTGTATTTTCCACCTAGTAGCGCGATCATGTTTTATCGAGTTTTTATCATCAAGGGACGGCGAATCGTAAATTAATATGTCAGAAGTGATTTAGTCCGAAACGTGCATGCGTTTGTTTTAAAATAATGGCACCTCCCGTAGGTGATGCAATGCAGCGCAATATGGCCACCGTGTGGGGCGAGATATTTACAAATGAGCTTTTTAATTTAAATTCAAATTTAAATCAGACCAGGGATTTGAACACGCCGCATGGTTCGGATAATATGGGGATTTTATTACCTAAAATTGGATTTCGACGAGATATTGGACATTATTCATAGGCATACCATATTTATCGTTTATTTGCTTGCAAAAGAAAATCTTGGCCGTACTATGTTAATACGGATGTTTTCAAAGCGTGTGGATTCCGGAAGCAAATGCTTTTGCTTGTCTGCAATTTCTTCCAAAACTCGATGCTGTATCAATTTTTGATTACCATCTTCAAATTAACATCCCAGATCATTCCGAACTCCTAAAGTTTGCAACAGCAAAAGTCTAAAGGGGATACCTCCAACGGAAACAATACAAGATCATCTTATCTGGTGTCAGATTCTCGCTTAGATTGTCAGAACACTTTAGAACCTTTACTTTAGTCATTATAAAAACCAGTGCTTGGTAAATGGTACCCGGATATTAGAAACCAAATTTTCTCAATTTTTTTCCGGTCTTCATTTGACATGAGAGTTCAAAATAAAAAGTAAATTAATATTGTTACTTTTCTCCTCCTTTCAATATGACGTTTCGTCTTTCGTCCTCAATCATCAACTTTTATTTTCTTATAGATTTGTATGTGTATATATAATATGTCGTTCGCAAACCTTGATTATTTAAAAAAGCAATATTTGTTGGCAGTTTATCACATGACCGACTAAATGAACAAAGCTTCAGTAATAATACTACACAAATTAATACTAATCTTCACCATACTATCATTTCAAATCCTGTCTGGGGCTGGCTTTCCAATAATTGCTAATGATCTGCATTATTTGAGGTTTTTTCCCGATATCGTAATTCATCCGCCGGATATCGGGCATATTGCGCTTTTTGTGCAATGCACCGTACACACGCCCTGCTCGCGCCAGGATTTAATTTGATTCTGTGGCGGGATTACGGAGATTTGTAGTTGCGCATTTATCCCACGCTCATGCTTGATCAAACGATATCGATATTAAAAAAAATCGCTAGCGCTACAAAACTGTCTATATGTTGTTCTAACTGGTGAGGATTTGGAGACAGATGGGCGCAGGATAAGTTGATCGTTATAAAAGAGTTAAAATGTTTGGTTGTGGTAATGTCTGTTTTAATTAGGTATCTAACACGTAAACCAATGCCTGAAACTACCCGATTAAAGTAGGCGTTAAAGAGACGCCCAAAAAAAAGCAATTCAAATATCACAGCGCCATCTATGACGTAGAAGCAGAACCAAACGCCCCTTTCGTCTCACGTAGATTTCTAAATTCAACAGTTAATTTCCTGTGCTTTGAATATGTAATTTGTAAGATAATCAGCTAACAATGGACTTAAACTGCTTGAATGCTGTCTATTTTCATAATAAACTGTCATGTCAAAAAATTTCTAGCCAGAATTTCGATCAAACTAAAAAAGTCCGATTGCTATCACCCGATGCATCCAATATATATTCGACGGAAAAAATCGTCCGTGAACTGGGGAATAATTTAAAGCCTTTTGTTCGGATTTACAGGGGAGTAGAGTGTTTTGCACATCACCAGCGGCATAGACTGATTTATGCTTTTTGACTGTTGTAAATTATTATCGTACGCGTCCCAAAGGACGGCACGTTGTTAAATGCACTCGCTTGTTTCATAAGTTACCATGACGGCCTGCCCTAAATCTAAACGTTGTGAAAAAACGGCGTCCAGTAGGTTGACCCTGCACTAGGTCGTTACAAGTTGTACGCTTTCAAAAAAGAAATCGTTGCGAACGTGTACAACAGAGAATCAGAACGGATCAAGTCTGTTGAACCGGCACGCCGTGTGGTGAGCTCAGGTATCGAACCAACGACTCATATTGAAAACCATACAATAACACAAAAGTTTGCTAAATTTGGATAAACGGTAAGAGTAGTAAACAAAAAACGAAGATTTTACACGACAGTGGTCGAGAGTATCAAAAAACCTGTGTAATAACATTCTTATTTTTAAAAATGTTTAATCTTTTACTATTTCTTTTATTACGCAACTTGTATATAGGTGACACTGGACAACAAATTTTAGTTTTTTAATTGTATCTTGTGGGAAAAGTGCCCCTCTTTGTTAATTTTGGGGCGCTGTATCCAAAAATGACAATGAAATAAAAAAATTAGTTGCGGTTTAGAAAAAAACTTTATTTTTAAGGATATATTAAAAAAAGTAACAAGATTCATATACTTATAAGAATCACTATATGCGCTGTCTTTTTGCTGTTCTTTTATGGATCGTTTCTGGATCATCTCTACCAAGAGTCCAACAGTAGTCTGCAAGCATGGAAGGATTCCACTTTCCCTGGTACCTTTTTTCCATTGTTGAAATATCCTGATGAAAACGTTCGCCGTGCTCATCACTTACGGCTCCGCAATTGTCAGGAAAAAAGTCCAGGTGTGAGTGTAGGAAATGTATCTTAAGAGACATATTACAGCCCATCTTTTGATACGATGACAGCATATTTTTGACAAGGGTTTTATAGTTGTCAGCTTTTCTATTTCCCAAGAAATTAGTGACCACCAGACGGAAATCATTCCAAGCAGTTTTTTCAATACCTGTTAAAGTGTTTTCAAACTGTGTATCTTTCAAAATATTTCGAATCTGTGGCCCAACAAAAATACCTTCTTTAACCTTTGCCTCACTTAGTCTTGGAAATTTCTGACGCAGGTATTGAAAAGTTGACCCATCTCTATCTAATGCCTTGACGAAGTTTTTCATTAGGCCCAACTTGATATGCAGTGGTGGTAATAAAATTTTTTTCGAATCTACTAATGGCATATGCTGTACATTTTTTTGACCTGGCTCTAGGAATTGACGAACAGGCCAGTTTTGTCTGGTGTAATGAAGTGCCTTTGCCCGACTGTCCCATTCACACAAAAAACAGCAAAACTTTGTGTAGCCTAGCTGCAGCCCAAGTAAAAGTACAACAACTTTCAAATTGCCACAAATATGCCATTGGTGCTCATCGTATTTTATGCATGTCAATAGGTACTTCATATTGTCATATGATTCTTTCATGTGAACTGCATACCCTACAGGAAGAGATGGTAAAATATTTCCAATATGCAATAACACTGCCTTTAAAGTCAATGTTGAACTGTCTATAAACAATCTCCATTCTTCTGGGTTATAGTTTATATTTAAAGCCGCCAGTAAGCCAGTAATGTTACTGCAGAAAACCAAGTTATTCTCCATATTGAAAAATGGTTCTAAGTCTTTGTGGCGTTTACGAAAAACACATACCGAAACATCGTCTTCTAACAAGTTCCACTGCTGCAGTCTTGATCCAAGTAACTCTGCCTTACATTTTGGAAGTTCTAAATCTCTTACAACATCATTTAATTCTGACTGTGTTATTTTGTGCGGTTGGTGGCATGACATGCTCGGTATAAAATCAGGATCTCTTGACGTTGATGGCATATCTTCTTCCTGACGAATCACTCGATCGCCATTATCTGATTCGTTTTCTGATTCGCAAGTGTAGGATTCTGGGGGTTTTGGAATAGGATTTTCGTCACTGTGAGGCACAGGTCTCATCGCAGATGGTATGTTTGATTAGTTAATAACCGATTTTTTTTTCTTGGACATACCTGTGGCTTGTCCAACACAAGGTACCATGCAAAAGTAACAATCATTAATATGATTTGTAGGCTCTCTCCAAACCACTGGGACAGCAAAGCGAATAGACCGTTTTTTGCCATTTAACCAGCTCCTCAGACTTTAAGCACATGTATGACAGCAGATGTGGGGTGCCCACTGTTTGTCTTGATCACCTAGTTTACAACCGAAATAAAGCTGATATGCCTTTGTTATTAGTGGAGTAATAGACCGTCTGTGAGACGCAAAAGTCACATCACCACACACGTAACAAAACTGATCTGGATTGTTTACACACTTTCGAGACATCTTGCATGAACGCTGTCAGCCAACTGAAGAAAAAATAGCTAATATAAAAACAATATAATGTACACGTATGTATAACGTAACACAATCATGCCGATTACATCATCTTTCCCTGCCGAATATAAAAATGTAGCACGTGCATTCTTGTGAATTACAGTATATTAACACTGTCACAGCAGGAACACATATAATTACCGTATCTCTAAAACTTGAACTAATATTGAAAAAATAAGTTTCATTCCCGTTTTAGCACATTAAAAATAGTAATATTTTGTTGATTTTATTTAGGATATTTGTTGGCTGTTGATCAGTGTGATTGGTATATTATCTCCTCTTGACGAGAAGCTTTTAAAATAATTGACTCAACTTTGAAAACACCCTGTATACTACACTAAATGAGCCTCTGAAACGTTACCCCTAGCTCCGCCACAACCGAACCAATTTAAAAAAAACAAAGATTGTTCGTTCTTGGCGGTCAGCAATCTTGTGTGAAAAGTCTACTTCTGAAGTTATGGGTGGGCGAAGGATGGTTGGATATACTGACAGACAGATCAACGATAATGAGTGACGTGATTGTCCGTTATGTACATGTCGACATCCGATAAACGCAACATCTCTTTTTTAAAATCTTTCGGGATTAGAATACTCCCCAAATTTCAAAGAAACTTTATTCGAGGAGAGTGATTGCAATTCTACAGAGTGTAAACGTTACGGTAGTCATTTTTCACCACAATCTTACTAATTTTTATAATTTAATCTAAGATGTTTCGAAATTGGGTATTTAACAAATAAATGGCAATAAGGTTTTCTAAGTTAAGCCAAAATGTGTAGTCAGTAAGTAAGTAAGTTAAGTTAATAAGCTTTCACACACCAGGTGAAGCGCTGATACAGTTAGTGGTAAGTCCGTTTTTCTAATTGTTTGCATTTTACGAGTACATTATCAAATAATGAAGTAATACCTAAGAGCCAAAAATAACAAACTCCTTTTTTACACTGCGTTCCGTCGTGATTTGCATCTGGCATTGCGACGTTGTCATATTTCATTTTACTTTAAAGTCCCATTTAAATATTGACTAATCATAACGTTTACACCCTGTATATTCACTACTCTTGGCTGACACTTTAAAACTTAGCCCTAAGCCAAATATTACTAATTTTCCGATTTCCTTTTCTTTCACTATTTCTATTGGCTTAATTCACATAACACTGATCAACAGCCAAAAAATATCCTAAATAAAATCAACAAAATATTACTAATTTTAATGTGCTAAAACCGGAATGAAACTTATTTTTTCAATATTAGTTCAAGTTTTAGAGATAAGGTAATTATATGTGTTCCTGCTGTGACAGTGTTAATATACTGTAATTCACAAGAATGCACGTGCTACATTTTTATATTCGGCAAGGAAAGATGATGTAATCGGCATGATTGTGTTACGTTATACATACGTGTACATTATATTGTTTTATATTAGCCATTTTTTCCTCAGTTGGCTGACAGCGTTCATGCAAGATGTCTCGAAAGTGTGTAAACAATCCAGATCAGTTTTGTTACGTGTGTGGTGATGTGGCTTTTGCGTCTCAGAGACGGTCTATTACTCCACTAGTCATATCAGCTTTATTTCGGTTGTAAACTAGGTGATCAAGACAAACAGTGGGCACCCCACATCTGCTGTAATAACATGTGCTTCAAGTCTGAGGAGCTGGTTAAATGGCAAAAAACGGTCTATGCGCTTTGCTGTCCCAATGGTTTGGAGATAGCCTACAAATCATATTAATGATTGTTACTTTTGCATGGTACCTTGTGTTGGACAAGTCACAGGTATGTCCAAGAAAAAAAAAATTGGTTATTAACTACCCAAACATACCATCTGCGATGAGACCTGTGCCTCACAGTGACGAAAATCCTATTCCAAAACCCCCAGAATCCTACACTTGCGAATCAGAAAACGAATCAGATCATAGCGATCGAGTGATTTGTCAGGAAGAAGATATGCCATCAACGTCAAGAGATCCTGATTTTATACCGAGCACGTCATGCCACCAACCGCACAAAATAACACAGTCAGAATTAAATGATCTTGTAAGACATTTAGAACTTCCAAAATGTAAGGCAGAGTTACTTGGATCAAGACTGCAGCAGTGGAACTTGTTAGAAGACGATGTTTCGGTATGTGTTTTTCGTAAACGCCACAAAGACTTAGAACCATTTTTCAATATGGAGAATAACTTGGTTTTCTGCAGTAACATTAACGGCTTACTGGCAGCTTTAAATATAAACTATAACCCAGAAGAATGGAGATTGTTTATAGACAGTTCAACATTGAGTTTAAAGGCAGTGTTATTGCATATTGGAAATATTTTACCATCTCTTCCTGTAGGGTATGCAGTTCACATGAAAGAATCATATGACAATATGAAGTACCTATTGACATGCATAAAATACGATGAGCACCAATGGCATATTTGTGGCGATTTGAAAGTTGTTGCACTTTTACTTGGGCTGCAGCTAGGCTACACAAAGTTTTGCTGTTTTTTATGTGAATGGGACAGTCGGGCAAAGGCAATTCATTACACCAGACAAAACTGGCCTGTTCGTCAATTCCTAGAGCCAGGTCAAAAAAATGTACAGCATATGCCATTAGTAGATTCGAAAAAAATTTTATTACCACCACTGCATATCAAGTTGGGCCTAATGAAAAATTTTGTCAAGGCATTAGATAGAGATGGGTCAACTTTTCAATACCTGCGTCAGAAATTTCCAAGACTAAGTGAGGCAACGGTTAAAGATGGTATTTTTGTTGGGCCACAGATTCGAAATATTTTAAAAGATACACAGTTTGAAAACACTTTAACAGGTATTGAAAAAACTGCTTGGAATGATTTCCGTCTGGTGGTCACTAATTTCTTGGCAAATAGAAAAGCTGACAACTATAAAACCCTTGTCAAAAATATGCTGTCATCGTATCAAAAGATGGGCTGTAATATGTATTTAAGATACATTTCCTACACTCACACCTGGACTTTTTTTCCTAACAATTGCGGAGCCGTAAGTGATGAGCACGCCGAACGTTTTCATCAGGATATTTCAACAATGGAAAAGAGGTACCAGGGAAAGTGGAATCCTTCCATGCTTGCAGACTACTGTTGGACTCTTGGTAGAGATGCTCCAGAAACGATCCATAAAAGAACAGCAAAAAGACAGCGCATATAGTGATCCTATAAGTATATGAATCTTGTTACTTTTTTTAATATATCCTTAAAAATAAAAAGTTTTTTTTCTAAACCGCAACTAATTTTTTTATTTCATTGTCATTTTTGGATTCAGCGCCCCAAAATTAACAAAGAAGTGCACTTTTCCCACAAGATACAATTAAAAAACTATAATTTGTTGTCCAGTGTAATTATTACAATTAAGTTGGACAAAAAAATAATATATGCTTCTTGTACAAAAATTATGACAGCATTGTATTCCCATAAAGTATGTATCATGCTTTGCTGCAATTAACTTTTAAAAAACGAACATGAAAATGCGTGTCAGCGAAATACCAATACAATTATCTACCTCTCCATGTATAATTTATCTTCCGTGACATATTGGAAAAACTGAAGCATTCCGATCTATTTACTTATTCTCTCTGTCCTGTCGTAATTTGATGCCTCATTAAAGCAATTTTCAAATACTGGAGTACGGTATAAACAGCATTGAATTATTTATTTGTAACGGGTCACGAACTGCCGTATGCGAAACGAACAGCTCGATCAGCTATTCAAAATGTAAATGTAAGCTTTGGTTGAAGCAATGAAGATAACGATACCCTAGAGGGTACAAGGTCTCCCGAAACAAGATAGTATGAGATGCCACCTAGCGAAATTTCTTGATAGCGGCAACAAAGGCGTCTGATAAATTAGCTTGTTTCTTCAAATTCGTGCTAAAAACCCGTAAAGTTTCTCCGCGCCGTAGCGAAATAGCATCACCGGCCGGCCATTTAACTGTCGGACATTAAATTTATTTCGAGAATGCCTCGTTTTCCGCTAATTCAAAAAAAAAGAACGAACGATGCAGCAGCCGGTGCACTTTTTCCTGAGAGAACTGCTCGCCTTAAAACTTCAAACGGAAACTCTGATGCCGTTCGTGCAAACTTCTTTTTCGCCACCTTGGAATACAGAAAAAGTTTCGGCGAAGACACGGAAATGGGAAGTAGATCGCGTACAGAGTCTCCCAAATTGGACTGGATCAGTTTTTGTATCTCGGCGAGCATGGCGTCAATTAAGATGACTCTGAAACTGACAAAATTGTTATCAAATCAAAATTAGAGTGTGGTTTTATCAAAAGGGGTGTGAACGTGAGGAAGAAAATTAATCCTGACAAATATGGTGAATTTAAGTGTCCCATTTCGAAAGTTAAGAGTTCGACACAAATATGCGGTCAATTATTGTTCAAACAGACGTTGAAAAAGTATTTGTAGAAACTATCTACGAACAGATCACGGAATTCACCGGGGAAAATAATATTTTGAATATACTCAACGCACGCGTGAAAAATATAATCCCTCCTTTTGAGCCAGTCGGATAAAAATTGATAAGGAAAAGATCGCAACAAATTCCTAAATAAGTACAAGGAATTTCCTTCAAAATTCTGAGTTATATTCAAACATGCGGCCAATTAATGTACTGCCAGATGTCGAAAAGCTCTTAGAAGGAATCATATATACTAAGTGTCATATAAATCCGAACACCCAGTTTAAATGGTTTTATTTTAATAAAATTTTGTATAAATACTTAATGAAGCATAATAAGTGAATGATAATTGTTTGGGCACTGTGCGATGTGAGGGCACAGCGAGGGATACAGACAACAGCATAATAAGTACATGATAAAAATTTCAAAATGATTGCACTGCTTTAAAGCCCTTTGACCTTTAATAATGTGTGGATGCACCCTGATGTGCTACGCATTCTCCAACGCGCCTAGGCATGCTTTTGATCAGGTGGTCAATGTCCTCCTGTGGTATCTCATTACAGGCAACCACCAACTCCTCTCGAAGTGCTTCTAGAGTCTGAGGAGGACGTTGCAAATTGAGCAATCTCCTACCCATCATATCCCACACGAGCTCAATTGGGGATAAGTCGGGAGATCTTGGTGGCCATGGTAACAATGTGACATCATTATGTTGAAAGAAGTCTATTGTGACTCTTGCAACATGTGGTCGGGCATTATCTTGTTGGAAAGTTGGATCTGCCAGGGTGTCAAGATAGGGTAAAAGATGGGGTTCTAGGACTTCGTGGATATAACGCTGCGCGTTCATGTTGCCTCTGATGAAGATTAAAGGTGACCTGGAACCAGCACCCCAAACCATAACTTCAACAGTGTGATGAACATGTCTTTCAACAAAAAACTGTGGATTCCTCCTTTCACCACGTCGCCTTCTAACCCTGGCACGACCATCGTGCATGCCTAAACAGACAATACTGTTCCATTCCTGATCCCAGAGTGACCGTTGTTTGCACCACTCAAGGCGATTACGTCGGTGTTCTCGAGTTAAAGGGAGGACCCAGTGTGGCCGGTATGAAAACAAGCCAAAACTTCTCATTCGTCGGTAAACACTTCGCATGCCAATAGGTCTTCCGTGTTCTGCAAACCATTCATTTGCAATGGACCTGGTAGTGGAGAAACGGTCCCTTAAGGCCAATAATCTTAGGCGACGATCTTCACGGTCTGTTGTTCTACGGCGGCGTCCAGTGCCCCTTGCTCTTTGCGTACGGCCTTCTCGAAGCCATGACTGACAACACCTAACCAGAGTGTCTACACTTCTTTGCACTCTAACTGCAATTGCCCGAGAAAAAAGTCCAGCTTCCCGAAGTCCCACTATACGGCCCCTATCAAACTCACTAAGATGACGAAGTCGTACAGGTCTCCGTACTCTAGGCATCGTAACCGATCGTAAAGGATGTCAAGAACCAAAATCCGCCAACGTTGATTCTTCACTGCGGCTGAAATATTCATTTTTAGAGCGTTAGTGAATTAAAAAAAAGCAGTATAAAAACCGGAATGTCCAACTGATAAGGCTGAAAATTTTTTCACTTGTTATTTACAGTAAGATAAATACATTCAACAACTTTTATTAAAATAAAACCATTTAAACTGGGTGTTCGGATTTATATGTCACTTAGTATATTTTGTGATATGCTGTGTTATATGGATATTTTGGAAATTGTACCGTTCATGCTAAATAAATCTGAAACAAACAAATCGACATTGCAAGCGCTATCAATATTTCGTATTGGGGGATACACAGTCGTGTGTCATCACCACATCTGACCATCGCTACCACATAACAGAGAGTGGCCGTACCCTATTCATGATTGTCAACACTCGCCATACAAATGGACAACACACAGCACACAATCATGCATGGACCCCCTCTCTCTTTTCTCGATGCCCTATCCATATTAACGCCGTCGGACATCGGGTCCGCGCACCCCAACGTGCCAGGGACAATTCCGATTCAGAAGGTTATTATGCGGAAAGAAATGTCCCCGGGTGAGGGCGTGGATGGAAATGAGGGTCGGGGATTGATCCCGGTGCCTTGTAGAGAGTGGAGACACGAGCCGTGATAATCTAGTAGGAATAAATAGTACGGGAAATAAAAAGTAAAAAATTCAGAAGCTGTAACACATGAAATGCGGTGGCAATTTAATTTTGGATGGTTGAGGTAGAGTGCTAAAAGTTTTGTATAGGAAATAAATATCTGCTACTCGTACTTTGAAAACCCAGTTAAAAGGTAAACGATTGGGGAACAATTTTCAAAAACTGTACAATTAGGTAGAAAACCATTTTGTGGCCCCAAAAGACCCACTTGCCTCTTTCAAATAAAGTTTCTCTGAAATTAGGGGCGGAAGTGTTGTGATCTCTAAAATGAGATATCATGTTTTTTGGATATTATATGCCATTTAAAACATCTTTCTGTATGTTTATTCCGATCCGAATTTAGCGTCACACCAGGGCGTCCGATAGTTGATCAGATATTATGCCGATCATTTCAAAGGAATTTTAAATTAACAATTCAATTATATTCATTTTCTAACGACATCAGCTATAAGAGGCAATAGTGAAGTAGTGAAGATACAAGTTGGCGCATAAGTCACTCTGTTTAAGTCATTAGACTTGTTAATGTTTGTTCCTTAGATGAGTTATAAAGTGTCACACTATCACCTCTTTATCTCCCGGCTTATATCACATTGAAATTGAAGCCACCGGCAGCGATAATCTAACAGAGAAGGGGAACTGCTCATCGGAATAAAAGAACGGGAGACCATAAAGGACAGGACACAGGATATTCGGGTAAACAAAGGTGATTATTTTGGGACAGCAGAAAGGTTCGACCGGCCGAAGAGTGTTCGTATGAATGAGGTCATTACCAAACCCTTCCGCATCAGCTCTTCGTTAATTATCAGTGGCTTTTGCTTTGTACGAAGGTTTTATTTTTATCGTGGTAGTATTGCTTGTAAAAATCTGAACAATCGCCTCGTCACCGAGAAGTCAGGACAATATAAAAAGAAGACAGACATGTACCAATATTATGACGATTTTACAACATTTAAAATATTGCATCTATTATTATTAGAGTCGAATTGTATATTGAACAATATCAGAGTCATATATTTCTTGATTTATTTGTGAGACTATGTGGCTCAAGTGATGTTACGCCTCTGTTGTGGTGGTGCGTTTCCGTCTTCTTGTACGTGTATGTGCTTACACCACTATTTGACTATCTCATTACAGGTTAAATTATGCTTCTGACTAACAGACCTCGTTCGGTTAACAAGGACATGTTTGATCTGGCTGTTGAACGCACACTTTACCGCTGACAGATGCATATAATTATATGTGATACAACCAAGGGCGTAGAAACCACAAGTATATCTAGGGGTTCATTTCATATTGCCAAACGAATTGTCTGTTAGACTTCACATAAGGTTACTCTCAGGAGCTAGCGTATGATGAAAAAAGTTTCTGAATATTCGTCAAATCTAATTTGACCTGGTAATATAAAAAGGGGCCTTTATTAACGAATCTGGTAGCAGATGGCACTTAGTTTTGTCGTATTTCCTTGGAGTAAATCTTCTCCGTCACTGGTGGCACAAAAGGCGTCAGTACTTTCCAGCAAAAAGGATCAGATCCTACTTTGCGCCGCGTTCGTGTTGTCCCGTTAGTCTTAGCCGACGGCGACGCGGCACCATCCCGCTTCTGAAACAAACTCCCACGGGACGTGTCGCGAAGGAACGGCGACCACTTATCTCTCTGCACGCCGGCACATTAAAATTCGTTTACTTATAAATTAACTTTTGTAGCACAAACAACTGTGACTTTAGCCCGCGGACGTCGCCGTCGTCTGCGAAAAGGCGAGTCAGCAGCGACTCCAAAACAAACTGCTCTGAATCGTTTATAAAATCATGTATTATGCATTGCACTTTATTGCCATGGTTTTCGTAGACGGTTATCTCTCTAGCAAGCCGAGGTATGAATACCTTTTCATAGATTTGACTTCAGATAAACTCCATTTAACTTCGGTTTGGATTTCGTGAGATTCAGAAATATGAAATTTGTGCTCAAACGCTAATTGTAAGGTCGATGGCGTAACTGACTAACACTCGCATTCGCAAAGAACTCTAAAAAGCAGCTGCTCTATTGAAAACTCCGTTTAAGCTGCTTGCCTCAAGAAAAATATATATTCCTAAATTAGTTGAAACGAGGAGTGAAGCACCTCCTTATTTTTCATTTGCCCTGCCTCTTTACATACAACGTCCTCCGATAATGAGCGTCTCAAGAGGCAGGCTCGACGTTCAAAACAAAACGTAGAGTCGCTTGTACGAGAATCGCGGAGGATCTTCGGAAATTGCTAGCGAGCCGGATCGGATAGGATGAGAGACAAAAAGAATTTCGGTACCGGGAACGGGGATCAAAGAAGGCCGGTAATGAATTCCTCCATTTGAAATGGAGAGTAAACAGTCGACTGTCTTCAAAGATCGATAAATAATCATTGCAGACTATGATTTGTCGGAGATTATTTCGTGTAAATGCACAATTTATAAATTCATTTGTGTAGGTATTTACGTCGTACAGACTTTCGAAAATTTCACTTGACTGATTAAATATTATTCAAATACATGTTACGTCACCAGCACTTGCAAACTCGGACGACTTCGATGTGTCTAGATGTTTCAAATGTTTACTTCTATTTTGTTATACATTGCTATAGAACCTTGTAAGCGATACATCTTCAACAACTCTTACATCCAATTGAAAATTTGTACTTTTTTTGAGAGTTTCTTTGGGTTCGTTTAACCTTCGATTTGTCTACGGCGCAGTCTTCAATACTGCGCTTTCACCTCAAATTACTATCGATTCAATTCTTGTCAGACATTGCCTATACATTCATAAAACTTCGCCACCACCAAAGTTAAAGTACTGAACTTCCGAAGTATTTCAGAGTTTCTAATAATGATTGCTAGAAGTGGGAATTATTAAGGGAATAGGTAGGGAAAATCCTTTCCCACAGGCTGGTAATCTCTAATTATAGACGTCTGGTTCTCGTCATTTGTCGGAATGAAACCTTCCGTGAAATGAAAATCCGGAATTAAACTGCGATACCTACTGAAATATTCACGCGGTTCGAGAACTTTTGCTCTTGGTTGGGGCTGTACATCGGAGGGGAGACTAAGTATAACGAATTAGATGTCAGGATGGTAACTGTTTTGCTGATTTCTTATTGTGAGATGAAGCAATTACACAGACGTGCCATGAGAATCCAAGCGTCGCAAAATCTCAAGAGAAACTTACTCAAAATTGACGACTGTACTTAAAAATCGTGTACTTGATAGATTGATTGACTTACCTATAAGCGAAGAAACAAGCAGAACGGATAAAACAAGCCTCTTCCATGCCTGTATACCAAGCAATGGCGGTCTCATGTCGCCAGTTGAACTACCATGTCTAATCCTCGTTGCGCTACGCCTAAAAGTCCCTTCTTTGATCGGGAAGGGTTACACCGTCATCGCGATCGTGTGCGGCACTTGTTTGTTTACATCACGATCTGAAATTGAAAAAAGTTTATACAGGGCGGCCAATATACAGGGTGGCGCATCGAAAACGAAACAGACGCACGTTTTTCCAAAAAAAAAAAAAACTGAGCTACCAGTAAATCCGTCTGTTTCGTTTTCGATCCGCCACCCTGTATATTATTGCATAGCGCATGTTTTGCTACGAAAATCTTGCAAAAATATTGTTTGTTCACCAAACAGCCAATCTTTGTGTCGCAGTCGAAAAATCATTATTTTCCATTAGCAAAAACTAATCGCGCACTGCCGGGTTGTGGCTGCGGGCCCTTCTCTCATTTTCCGTCTGCCAGTCGCAATAACGCAAACATTCGCCAGAAAATAATTCGCTTTCACTTCAAATCACTGTCGGTCCTTCGACGAGCGATGCTTTGCCGTCGCTTCTACCCTTTCTGTCCAAGCTCAAAATAACGATGGGAAATGACCGGAAGGCCGGGAATTTCAAATATCGAATCAATCACGTTTTCGCGAAACACTCGTGACTTTGATACCAAAAATGCTCTATACTCATTTTGTACAATGCATTTGTGATGTCAAACCGCGAATACAGTGTACATATTTTTACAGTATAGATGGCATTTATCAAAAAATAGGTATTAAACAAGACGTATTATTAAAGGAGGACGATAGGAGGAGTAACTGCTATCTTGAATCTAAAAGAGTGACGAGTCTGTCAATTCCACAATATTAACCTAACAAAAAATACCTGATCTTCAAATTTGAGGATAATTTGAACCTTTTTTTGTTTGATCATGTCTGCTGTATCTCTAAAAATCAAGTGGTATCTTCGAAACGGCTGAGCGGATTTTAACAACTTGGGCTAGTTGGAAAGACAAACGTTTTAATATATACTTGAAATTTTGTCATTTTCACATGTGGCCGCTAGAGGGCTTTTCGACAGAAACGGTCAATGTTCTCAAAAAAAAAAAAAACAAATGCATTGGTATGATTTTTTTATGAAAAGGTAGCTAAATGATGTCTAAACAAACCCCGCGAAAACCGCATCTCGATATCTTATTTCTAACCTAATATTTAGGCCAAAGAAGGTTTTATAGGAAAATCTCTTAAATCTTTACTATTTATTTTTATAAACTAATTTTTCAAGAATTCTTTGATCTGATGGTGGTGTAAATAAACAAATGACAAAACTTCCTCGCCAACGGTGTTTGAAGTCAAATGCCACCGATCTTCATCTTCTGATGATAAAAATATACTAAGTGACATATAAATCCGAACACCCAGTTTAAATGGTTTTATTTTAATAAAATTTTGTATAAGTACTTAATGAAGCATAATAAGTAAATGATAAAAATTTCAAAATGATTGCACTGCTTTAAAGCCCTTTGACCTTTAATAATGTGTGGATGCACCCTGATGTGCTACGCATTCTCCAACGCGCCTAGGCATGCTTCTGATCAGGTGGTCAATGTCCTCATGTGGTATCTCATTCCAGGCAACCACCAACTCCTCTCGAAGTGCTTCTAGAGTCTGAGGAGGACGTTGCAAATTGAGCAATCTCCTACCCATCATATCCCACACGTGCTCAATTGGGGATAAGTCGAGAGATCTTGGTGGCCATGGTAACAATGTGACATCATTATGTTGAAAGAAGTCTATTGTGACTCTTGCAACATGTGGTCAGGCATTATCTTGTTGGAAAGTTGGATCTGCCGGGGTGTCAAGATAGGGTAAAAGATGGGGTTCTAGAACTTCGTGGATATAACGCTGCGCGTTCATGTTACCTCTGATGAAGATTAAAGGTGACCTGGAACCATAAGCTATAGCACCCCAAACCATAACTCCAACAGTGTGATGAACATGTCTTTCAACAATAAACTGTGGATTCCTCCTTTCACCACGTCGCCTTCTAACCCTGGCACGACCATCGTGCATGCCTAAACAAAATCGAGACTCGTCACTAAAGACTGTTCCATTCCTGATCCTAGAGTGACCGTTGTCTGCACCACTCAAGGCGATTACGTCGGTGTTCTCGAGTTAAAGGGAGGACCCAGTGTGGCCGGTATGAAAACAAGCCAAAACTTCTCATTCGTCGGTAAACACTTCGCATGCCAATAGGTCTTCCGTGTTCTGCAAACCATTCATTTGCAATGGACCTGGTAGTGGAGAAACGGTCCCTTAAGGCCAATAATCTTAGGCGGCGATCTTCACGGTCTGTTGTTCTACGGCGGCGTCCAGTGCCCCTTGCTCTTTGCGTACGGCCTTCTCGAAGCCATGCCTTACAACACCTAACCACAGTGTCTACACTTCTTTGCACTCTAACTGCAATTGTCCGAAAAGAAAGTCCAGCTTCCCGAAGTCTCACTATACGGCCCCTATCAAACTCACTAAGTTGACGAAATCGTACAGGTCTCCGTACTCTAGGCATCGTAACCGATCGTAAAGGATGTCAACAACCAACATCCGCAAACGTTGATTCTTTACTGCGGCTGAAATATTCATTTTTAGAGCGTTAGTGAATTAAAAAAAAGCAGTATAAAAACCGGAATGTCCAAGTGATAAGGCTGAAAGTTTTTTCACTTGTTATTTACAATAAGATAAATACATTCACCAACTTTTATTAAAATAAAACCATTTAAACTGGGTGTTCGGATTTATATGTCACTTAGTATATATCATCCACTCATCTCGAATCCGCGTTGATTGAGTGTCGTCCCCGCTGGTCGTGAATGCGCTAATGGGGACACGTTCGTAGCGTGCAAAAGCCGTGACTGCATGTGAATTTTTGCCGTCGCGTCAACACAATACCCCCTCCCTTCCCCTGCCAACCCCTTCAATCGGCCGCTATTATCCGCCGCGGCCTGATTGATGGCCTATGGCGGATATTTTGACGGAATTCCGAGCCCCGCGAAGCTAGAAGTCTCTGCGACTGATCCCGATGTGTCACGCACGCCTCATTTACCGACAAACAAAATTAGAGCGGTGAGGGAGAAAAGGCGACAAAGTCTGCACCCCACATCATCAAAATGTACAGTCATCGGAATGGGGGGCTCGGGGTCGGATATCAAGATATCATGCGCGATATGTCTGTAAGGGATGTCTGCATCTATGAGTAATAGAATGAGAGAATCTTTAATGGGGGCACTCACAATTGAGAGATTAAACGAACTTACCTAAGTGAAGTTTAATCCTAATTATCTCAGCCTCGCCGGAATAAATAAGGATACGTGTAGTAGCTCTGCTTGCACTCAAATCTCAGATTTATGAATTTATGAAGGCGAGGCGCAATATAATGATTATAAGGAAGATCGCTGAGTGACTGGGTAAAACTTGAGTGCGAGTCACGTTCACACAAATTCGTTATTTTGGAACCTACAAAAGTCCGGTAGAGGTATTTTGAATATGTGCTAGATTAATGTACAATTTCTTGCTATCTCTTATTGTGTAGTTTCGATGTTTGCTGTTTTTTAGCCACAATGAATTTTAAGATAATTTTGTTGGAAATACGACAATAAAACCTTTCACAGTTACGAGAGCAGCTACCCCTCTTAATGTCGTCGACATGCTAGCATGCTCCACTTAACGCTGTACGTTTTGCATGTTACCTTTTTCTGAGAAATTGTGAGATATGTTTTTGTTTGTACTCTAAGCTAAGCCTTTCGTAAAAATATGATGGAAGAACAATTTGATTCCTATACCTCTTTGAATCCTGTACGTTTTTAGATGCATAAAATCTTTTTAGAGATTTCAAAAAAGAAGTTTTTTTCAAACAACAAACTTATTTTCACAAGTCTCCATTTTTGAGTTTAAAACATTTGAGACCAGTGATCTTATTAAGCGCCGATCGTCTTTAGAACGCCTCTATCAACTCCTTGATTTCGATAGTCTTTTCTCTCATTTGGAAAGGCTGGGATATTTTAGATTCCTACTGTTGCAAGTCAGCGTCAGCGCTCTCCGATTGTGAGGTTATGTTTTCTTTTTCGATTCGAAGAAGTTTCAGGCTGATAAAATTTGACATTTCTCAGGAATAAAAAAATACATAACCTCACTATAGGAGAACGCTGAGGCTGACTCGGAACAGTAGGAATCTATAAATACCCCAGCCTTTCTGAACGATAAAAAATACTACCGAAATCAAGGAGGCCGTAAAGGCGTCCTACAATAAATTGGAGAAACGACTGACTTTATTTCGTAATTCCATTTCTGAAAAAACATTTCTTGAGAATTATCATCTATTTGACGCGACAAATAACTTTTTACTTATGAGCTTGATAAAATGACTTTGCCTTCCTTATATGCGACCATAACCGACAGTAAACAATGTTGTTTCGTGCTTTGTAGCAATCATCAGTACGTTTTTCAGCTTGTCTGGAAGAGTATTACTAATACTACTGCATAGAGATTAATGAAAAAAAAGTTATCATCTTATTTTTTGTCAAAAAATGTGTTTTGTCTTCAATCGTAACCTCTTAAATAATATTACAGGTCTAAATTTTTTCACACGCAAGTCGATATGAGCTTATGATGGTGAGCTGACTCAATCGAGCCACAAAAAAAATCCTGATGACCCGTTCAAATAACAGACGGACTTTGCAGCACCAAAGGGACTCGTAAACCGGCTCTCTGAGCCTTTTCCATGCATACGATTAGGGCGCTGCCCCTCTTGACGATCCCTGGAGCATAATATCCAGACTATATCGATCCACAGCTCCATTCGGGATTTGCCTCCCGTTGATTGGGACACTATTCACCAGACGGAAATCAGCTTAGCCTTGATAATGTGTCTCTCTATAAAACGATCTGCGTATGGTGTGTGTGTGTGTGTGCCCGATCCACCCCATCTACCGCAAGGTTGCCAATGTTTTAACTTTACGCTCAGCCGCAACGTTGTTTCTCGCTTTAATGAGGGTAGAACGGGCAGACGGCGAGTTTAACCAGATGATGAGGAAATATTGTAATCGGGGGAAAATTTTAAAATGATATTGCGACTAAATTGACCATCGCTAATTTTTTATGACCTTTCACAAGAAAAATTGCATATTAAAATTATAGTGTCTAGTATGGTCTTTCGTACACAGAACAATATAAGCGTGTGTTTTTTACTTTTTTTGGCGTATATATATAAATTCTCTGTCTCGAAACAACAACAAAAGTACTTATAACCAAGAGCCGTGGTTTGTGTTATATTTCATATTTGACAATAAACCTAAATTCAATTTCAAAATTGCCAACTTTGTTTCAAATCAGTTTCCAATCATTTTTCCAATGCTCCTTTCCAATGTTTTTCAAATTTGAAAGTTCAACTTTTCGGAGAAATTTCAAATTCGATTTTTTTCAAAATTACAAGCTAATAAAACCGTGTTGAAAATAGATAATCATCCGACAACATTCCAAAACGAGTTAGCCGCAAAAAGCTTCAAGATACCCACCCCGTTGATGATATTATTGGCCACCAGCCAAACCCTACCTATCCAAACACTTTTTGTTCCCTACTAATGGATTTGTATGTTGAACTTTCAGTAGAACAGAAGTGCTTTTAACCCGTCGAAAATTACGCATCACTTTAGTTACAGACATTCGGACGAGTTCCGACAGCCAGACAAAAAAAATTCCAACCACTACTACCACCGCCCGTCGAGGCTATTGTAACATTTCAATCTTCCTGCCAAGCCGGCTTAAATTATTTTCTGATTGTTGTTTTCGACGAGTCCGACTACGGGCGAAACAATTTTCCAGTTCTGTGAGCGGACCAACAATTTTATTGCGTTTCGGATATTCGTAGAAACACTGGATGTGAATGATTTTTAATCGAACAAAAGTTATGGCGTCAGCACATTGCATACCTGATTGTACCACATACATTTCCAAAGCTCTGATTCACAAGTAGAGAGCTAGTGCCAGCAGAAGCAAGAGATCCAAAGTGGCTATTAATTCAATCTTTGGAGAGCGCGAGGTTTATTGCTCTGAGGGAGCTTATTAAAACTTTATTAATTACTTTGAAGCTACCACTAAAAGTTCCTTAATTATAAGTGTAAATAAAAACAAAGCCTACGAATAGTTTAATCGAATTCTAAATGTGGCTGGTGTGCCATTTGTAGTTGAGCGTGTCTTTTTCCCAGGAAAACTGCGGCACCAGTTTTCTGATAGATGTAGATGGAAAATTGAATCATTTATTTTAGCTGATTGTACGACTCATTAAAAGGAGTTAATATAAAAAAAATCATCTATATAAAAGAGGCATAATGAAAGAAATAGTAAAAAATAACTTATCTAAATTTGGCAAACTTTTTGTGTTATTGCACGGTTTTCAGTACGAGTCTTTCGTTCGATCAGCTGTCTCAGTCTTTTAGTAGAGCGTATACTTTCATTTGTACAAAAATAGTCTACAGATCCTTCCTATGAAGATACGGGTCCCCGAACTGTGCCTCTGGATGAAGTAATGCCATCCATAGTCTTAAGAGTAGTCGAAACTTAAGGACATTTTTACGTAGTCATTGCACAGATACTGAGAGACTCCTGCAGATTCTGCTGGTAGATAAATCCCTTTATTGCTTTTTCTGACAGTACTAATTAGCCCTCCTATAGACGACAAGTGCAGCCACACAAAAAACGTCGACGCGTATCCGACGCGGCAGTATTTCCTCCGCAACAATGAAACTAGTAGAAAAACGATCCATCACCGACACACCGGCCGCATTGTTCAGCAATGAACGTGAACGTGAACAGAACGACGTCGACGGTTTTAATTGGAATACCGGCAGTTCAAGAGGGCGACGTCACGCTCTACTGTCCAGACAAGTGCAGGCTGTTTGTGTCTGTCTACAAGTTTGATAACAAGGTCCACTCGAAATTATGGTTGGACTTCAGCACAAACTGAATAGATTCGAACTTAGGAGTCTCGATCGGAAGTATAGTAAATGGAAATGAAGATTTCGTCGAAGAGGTATTTTGCGGATCTGAGTTCGTCAGTCAGTGGAGACTGCCATGTCGTTCATCAGAAATGATGTTAGCATGTATCAATCTTCTTCTTATACCATTTATGAATCTATGAAGTAAATCTATTAGAGTCAAACAAAGTACAAAAACAAAGCTTCAAGTGTCCTGAAATGTTAAACGGTCTAAAATAATTTGCAAATCTGTATTCATATACATATAAGGCTGTCAGTATCAGTGTAAATGAAGAAAGAAGTATGGACATACTTATAACTCGGCATGTTCAGTAAGTTGCTAATGTGAGAGTCTTGCCGAGAGTGAGGTTGTTGGTTGGTGATAGAAGAAATGTAGAAGCTAAAATTGTACCCCCGAACGATGTTGAATTCCCTAAAAAAATTTACAAAGCTGTATTCATATACAGGGTGGCGCAACGAAAACGAAACAGACTCATTTACTGGCGATCGATGGACTGGTAGAAGAGGTGCCATTGAATGGCCCCCAAGATCGCCAGATTTATCACCTTGGGATTTCTTTATGTGGGGTCATTTAAAAAGCAAAATCTGTGCTACTCAGCTAACATTATTAGAAGACATCCGACAAAGAATTCTGAATGCGTGCCTTCAAATGACTCCTCAAATATTGCAAAATGTGCGGCAACCTTTTGAGCAAAATCTTTATTATTGCATGAGAGAGTCATGGTGGCCTTTTTCAACATTTACTTGCCCAACGGGTCAGTTCATTCTTCATTTTTAAATTACTTTGCTGCCAAATGTATTGATCTCCACTAATGATGATGTATTAGTTTTATTTAAGCTTTAAATCAATAAATCTTCAAAACTACTGAACTGAAGTACATTAATTTTATATCATTATAAAGGGAATTGAAAGACCTTTAAAATAAGGTATCACTCGACCCCCCTTTCCATTTAAGATTTTGGGGGTGGTGTCACCCCCACTCAGGGGGCTGCACGTGCTAACGTGATTTTTTGCCAAACTTGTGTCCCCCACGAAAACAAAATCGACGGGTCTGAGCGTTTTTCCAAAAAAAAAACTGAGCTGTCAGTAAATGCGTCTGTTTCGTTTTCGATGCGCCATCCTGTATAAGGCTGTCAGTATCGGTGTAAAGAAAAAACTAAATATGTGTGTAACTTTCAGCCGCCATTGCGTCACGTCACCGAACGTTATCCAAATAATTGTAACGGACAATTCTCGATTTCCGTCTGCGCGTATGCACAAGCACAAACACACATCTCCGATGATGTTATCTGGCAAACAACAGCAACACCAACAGCAGCAGTGCTTCGGTTGATTTATCCAATTCATTATCCATAAATTCTGAAAAGCAGTGATCGGAGCCCGTTCGATGCCATTAAAATTTCGACTGCATGTTTCTCGAATTAGAGCCGTTAGTCAAAAAACTAACAGGCCATTTGCTGCTGATGCTACTATTGACTCTACGGCAATAATACTCTATTCTGTTCTGGTCTGTTCGTCGAAGAGCTAACGTTGCCGTCCGCGTATATGCGAGATTCGGCAGTAGATATGCATCGATAGTTCGGGCTACATTCGCGTCGCATAGTACGGAACTATTGGGGTCGATTCTGTCATTAGATGGATTTAAAAACCTCATTTATGTAGAAATGAAGATCAGTGAATAATACATAGAAAGTTGATAATGTATAGGACAATAAAAGACGTTGAGCAAGATGTAAAGAGATTTAACGTATTAGGATGAGGAGCAAAAGTCTGACGGATTCATCTGGAAGGTCTAAGATCCGCTGTTTTCATGCTTAAAACTTCGGAGCTAGTTTGTCGGTGAATGTAAAGTCTTGTAAACCGAGAAGCTGTGAACTGTATCAATCAGCAAGTAGATAAGGATATTGATGAGCAGTGACCGTCAAAAAAACTTAGAAATATCGGTTCAGTTAGAAGTCTTTGTTCAATTGTTCGTGGACCGTACTATCAGCATCAGTTTAAATGAAGGAAGAAACTTAATCAGAGATTATTATCTAGTCTGACTGGGCTATGCAGTGTAGCGCTATAGGCGGTTTTTTATGGGCATTGGTGGTCGCATCATAGTCATTTTAACGTAACGAGCTTGCAACCAGAGAATTTCGCAGCGATAAAATTAACTATATATCTCCCCTTTGCAAATTACATGCCAGGGTAAAAACAGTACATCAATAGGAGATAACAGAACATAGACAATTTCAGTTGATTATGGTATCGTATCAAAAAGGTCGTTCTTTCAACAAAACTAAGAATGTTATGATGCCAAGCGCAGTTTTTCAATCGCTGATCAACTACCATTTGCCTGTCAATTTGTTTGTCAAGTTCTGGTCGACAATCTATGAACCGATGATCCGGCATGAAGCTTGACATTGAAAAACGTTTTTTGAGAGTTAAATTCTGGCTAGCACTCAAGTTGTAGTGTACAGTAAATTGTCAACTTTAGGTAATTCAAAAACCGGATCAAAAGGTACATTTAAGCTTCTTAAAAAATAGTTTCCAATCCTAAATTCTTCAGACACTCCATTCCGCATTCCTCCTTCCTTCCACAAACAAGAGGATATTTTTTCCCGGGCAACGAGCCCCCGGATGCCGGGGTATCGTTCAACTTTCCTCGAATTACGGCATTAATCTAACAAACGCGGCCATTTATCCGCGATGGCAGCATCCTAGTTAGCCATGCAAAACTACCGAATTAATTTCCATTTCGGCCGCGGGATTAATGTTTTGTGTCCCTCTTTCGGTGCCGGCGCTAACTAAACGAATTTTTGCGTCATTTCTGCGTCCATAATTGCGTTAAATGCACTACCGGGTGATTAATGTCACTTTGGTCTATTATAGAAGCGCAACACTGTATCATCAGCGGTCTGTTATTATTCGATAATTGGTTGCGTAACAAGGAGCAGTTGAAGAGCCGCATTTGAATGAAAATCCACTTTTAATATAAGAGCGCTCGTGGTGTAGGTATGAATGTCCGAACTTGTTTTTTTGGACACTATAATTTCTAAATGGCGTTCTTGAACACTTTTTCACGCCAAGCAAGCTATAAGAAATTCAAATTCCAATATGGGTGTCAAACGGAAATTAGTCGATGATGCATGTCTTAATGATACAGAGAAGAAACGACTAGAAGCATAAACAGGGCACCATTCAGATACATCCTCGCGTCACTGAGGTCCTGATAGCAACTCGTCATCCGAAGTCTACGAGAAAACTTTGGTCGATAGTGCGATTTTCACTGTATCAGGATCGCAGAAATGTCAAGATGATGGAGTTGAATTTAGTTCTGTGGTCCTGATAGCAAGTCACCATCCATCAATTTAACGAGAAAAGTCTGGTCGATAGTGCGATTTCCAGAAACCTACAGATCTGTATCAGGATCGCAGAAACGACAAGATCATCGATGTCATAGATTTGAATTTAGTTCGTATATCATATCAGAAGCAAAGTACAATTTGCATGCCTCCTCGCGTTTCTGTAAACCTGATAACAAGTTTTCAATCTAACAGTTTTACGATGAAGCTGTGAAGATATCCAGAAACTTGTAGATCTTTATCAGGATTGTAGAAGCGAAAAGGGGCATATATGCCAAGGATGCAAAGTCGCGCGGGTATCGTAGATAGAGCACGGTACTATTCACATACCTCCTCGCGTTTCTGCATTCCTGATACCTAGTCACCATCCATCAATTTAGCGAGAAAAGTCTGGTCGACAGTGCGATTTCCAGAAACCTACAGATCTGTATCAGGATCGCAGAAACGGCAAGATCATCGATGCTATAGATTTGAATTTAGTTCGTATATCATATCAGGAGCAAAGTACAATTTGCATACCTCCTCGCGTTTCTGTAAACCTGATAACAAGTTTTCAATCTATCAATTTTACGACTAAGCTGTGAAGATATCCAGAAACTTGTAGATCTTTACCAGGATTGTAGAACCGAAAAGGAGCATATATGCCAAGGATGCAAAGTCGCGCGGGTATCGTAGATAGAGCTCGGTCCTATTCACATACCTCCTCGCGTTTCTGCGGTCCTGATAGCAAGTCACCATCCATCAATTTAACGAGAAAAGTCTGGTGGACAGTGTCATTTCCGGAAACCTACAGATCTGCATCAGGATCGCAGAAACGGCAAGATCATCGATGCTATAGGTTTGAATTTAGTTCGTATATCATATCAGGAGCAAAGTACAATTTGCACACCTCCTCGCGTTTCTGTAAACCTGATAACAAGTTTTCAATCTATCAATTTTACGACTAAGCTGTGAAGATATCCAGAAACTTGTAGATCTTTATCAGGATTGTAGAAGCGAAAAGGAGCATATATGCTAAGGATGCAAAGTCGCGCGGGTATCGTAGATAGAGCTCGGTCCTATTCACATACCTCCTCGCGTTTCTGCGGTCCTGATAGCAAGTCACCATCCATCAATTTAACGAGAAAAGTCTGGTGGACAGTGTCATTTCCAGAAACCTACAGATCTGTATCAGGATCGCAGAAACGGCAAGATCATCGATGCTATAGATTTGAATTTAGTTCGTATATCATATCAGGAGCAAAGTACAATTTACATACCTCCTCGCGTTTCTGTAAACCTGATAACAAGTTTTCAATCTATCAATTTTACGACTAAGCTGTGAAGATATCCAGAAACTTGTAGATCTTTATCTGGATTGTAGAAGCGAAAAGGGGCATATATGCCAAGGATGCAAAGTCGCGCGGGTCTCGTAGATAGAGCACGGTACTATTCACATACCTCCTCGCGTTTCTGTGGTCCTGATAGTAAGTCACCATCCATCAATTTAACGAGAAAAGGATCGCAGAAACGGCAAGACGCATCAATGACATGGATTTGAATTTGGTTCTTATATCATAGCAGGAGCAGAGTACCATTTGCATACCTCCTCGCGTTTCTGTGGTCCTGATAGCAAGTCACCATCCATCAATTTAACGAGAAAAGGATCGCAGAAACGTCAAGACGCATCAATGACATGAATTTGAATTTGGTTCTTATATCATAGCAGGAGCAGAGTACCATTTGCATACCTACTCGCGTTTCTGTGAGCCTGATAACAAGTCTCCAATCTATCAATTTTACGATGAAGCTGTGGCGATATTCAGAAACTTGTAGATATGTATCAGAATTGCTGAAACGGCGAAAAGCATGGATGTCAAGGATCCATCCTCTCGCGAGTATCGTAGATAGAGCACAGTACTATTCACATACCTCTTCGCGTTCCTCTGATCGTGATAGCAAGTTATCGTCCATCAATTTTACGACAAAAGTGTGGTCGACAGTGCGACTTTCAGAAACCTACAGATCTGTATCAGGATGCATCGATGCTATAGATTTGAATTTAGCAGGAGCAAAGCACCATTTGCATACCTCCTCTCGCTTCTGCGAACCTGATAACAAGTCTCCAATCTATCAGTGTTACGATGAAGCTGTAGCGATATTCAGAAACTTATAGATCTGTATCAGGCAAGAGGTATCGATGTTATGGATTTAAATTTCGTTGTTATCCCATAGCAGGAGCAGTCTGTCATTTGTAAACCTCCTCGCGTAGCTGTGATCGTGACAACAACATTATAGTTAGCCCGCCACTTTGTTGCAGCTTTTCATCATAAACTTCGTAACTTCACATCCAAAAAACTCGTTTTGAATACAAGCACCGACCGGCTGATAAAAATGTAGAAAGCGTCCCGCTCATAAAGTCTCACTTTATTAGTTAGAGTAAAAGTTTCTGAGGCTCGTATACTCTGCTTCTTTATATTTTCACAAGTGTATGTGTGCAGTAAAAATGTGGAACGAACGTTCGGGAAGCAGCGCCAGCGTAGCGAAATATCCGAGCCGGGCCAAGTTCCAAGAGATGTCGAACTTATATTGCACACCTCACTAAAACTGAACATCAAACTGCGTACCTGTCCCGGTATAAAATTCCTTTTTATGTGATGGATCTTACTTTACGGGCTGCGTAGAGCTATCATTTTTGTTTCTGCAGGTATAGATATCTGGCTTGAGAATTATGATTGACGCAGTCTCGAATTCTCTCCAAATACGATACAGTAAAATATCGATATTTATTATTTTATCGGTCTACATCGAAACAGCTATTCATATTACCCATGTTTATATGAAGTCTTTTTTATATGGCTTATAAATCTTGCCATTATTTTCTAAACACGCATTATATAACAAATATCACAATCCTAATCGTATGAAACGTGTGACGCCGTTTTCAAAATCAATATGACACTGTACGTAGATCGGTTTTCAATTAGTCGTTTCCATTTCATTTGACATTTCATAATTGCTTGCGTTTCCCTTTATTTATGAGCGCTACTGTCACTGTGACGCAACAAAATTGAACGTTGCCGTCTGATTTACGGTCAAACAGCTTTCAATTATTTTATTAAATTCACAAATCTAGTTTGTTGGTTGGTGACTTGGTCAAAATGCGGGTGTTTTGATGCGGGAGTTAAATAGAAATTTCAGTCATTAGGCCTGTGCATTTCTACTTCATTTACCGGCTGTTTTTTAAAGCTAATTATGTCTATTTTCGATGTTACTAGCAGGGAAGTATAACGAAAAATCGTGACATTAACTTCCATCGTTATGTAGGTCTGTTTGTCTGTCCGTCCGGTAATCCTTGTACAGTCTAGGCAGAGTTTTGATAAAAGGTTACTATTACGCCAAAGACGAAAAATAGTTTGTGGATCTAAGTGCAAGAAAGATAAAACAAATTAACTCGATCAAACTTTTTTCTTTGGCGTTTCAGAGACCCCTTTTAGTGGGCGACTGGAGGATGTATCGCAATTTTTTTGGCAATCAAAAAACTTCCCATCCCAGTAAATTTGCACGCCTATTAGGTATATTTCACACATACATTACCCTGTATATCTGTTTCTAAGATATATACAAAGTGAACCGCTGTGAGGCGAACATCCACTCGACGAATTTGTTACCTACCTAAACAACTGAGAAGAGGTTAATTTATTGAATATGAAAATCAGATACACGTTTACCAGTCTTCTGCAAATATAAACATATTTATTATATTAGGCAGTACAATCATCAAAAAAAAAACTGCTTTTTGCATATCAGTGGCAAATAATGAATATTCTGCAAAGGTGTATTATTCGTCGCCGGTAGGAGGCCAACAAATGAGTACCTTTTCTATTCCATTCCACGACTGAATCCAAATTCAAGATGAGATGTAAATAATAACAGTTAGCGCGTGATCTCTTGGTAACAGGTAGGGACAACGCCTCTTATTGGTCAATTCGCCATTAAATTTCAAGCGGTCGCCTGGCGGAATAATGCGCGGGGCAGGGGCAGGGCAGGCAGAGTTGCATTCAGGCCACCGACCGTCGCGTGTATCACTGCGTGCTCGTGTTTCTGTATTCACCTTGCTTGGGTGTTGTTGTTGTTGTTAAGTGTATTTGAGTAATTTGTTAAGTTTCTCTTTGTTATTGTTATTCCTCGTTATTATTTTGTTTTGAACGAATCCTGAACATGTCCAGTACAGATACTGCTGACGAGGCTGTAGGCTATTCCCTTAGCCCTCCTAGAAAGCGATAAAAAAAGACATCTTAGCGTAGACATGAAAGACGTCATATTGATGCTATGTTACCAAATTTCAAACGTTCGACTATTCATAAACTTTTGAAGCATCTTAATTTCGAATGGAAGAAACGAGGTCATAACAGCTTACTTATGCATATAGAAGAAATTGTTCTGTGGAGGAGAGAAGTACCTAACCAAAATTAAATCATTCAGGGATCATCACAGGAAGATCTATTACCAGGACGAAACCTAGATTAACGCTGGACACACTACTCCGAAGGTAAGGGTTGACAAAACTGTGACTTCATCCAGAAGGGCATTTCTAGATGGACTGTCGACCGGATTGAAAAATCTAGCAGGTAAATAGATCGAAGTTCGCGTTTTTGTTTTGTCACAGAATAAATATTATGGGAATCCTAGTTATAGTGAAATATTGACTTACAGATAAACTACAGACAATGCAATTCCGAAGTGCACCTTCAAAATCTATTTTTTTTTAATAGTTATCTAGTTTTAGGAGCTACATAAAATGGCCACTGTTTTTAACCCGTGGCCTGTTTTCACTATTAACAATAGCATACCAAAGCTGGCTTTGTGATTTTTTATTTATCAGTCAGCATGCATCGAGGCTTTCCGCAGGATTTTCCATAAATCGATAGTCGTTTTTTATGGAATTTATATGCAGCCTGACTTTTTTCAGGAATTGAAACAACTATGAACGGTATTTGCATCATAAAAGTACATTGTTTGGAAAAAAATGTACGCAATCAAAGTTGTGTCGCAATCATTTTGTAAATAGTTGATTTTAATGGTATATTTTCTGTAAATTTTTTGTTAAGCAATGGGTTAAGTTGAAAAACGCTTTTTAGCGACACTTCGCCTTTTTATACTTTGTATAAATAGGCGGATTATTATTATTATTATTATTATATCAAGATCACTATCTAAATCCACTGATTTAAAATTTTATAAAATTATTATGAAAATTAAAAGCAATGGAAAAAATTGTACAGAAGGGGATTTTTTAATTTGAGGTAAACGGACTCTTAAAAACACTTATACACACAAATAATTACGATCATTTCTTACGCCCTGCGAGTTATTGTCCCAGGGACATGCAATGAAGTGCTTTTAATTGTTTATGTCGCAAATAAAGCGAGTTATAAAAGAAACTCGCGAGACAAAAAAGTTGTATTTTAGCTGCTTAATTAAAAAAAATAGAAAAATTGAAAAATTCAGTGGCTAACAAGTTTTTGTGAAAGATATTGGTTAGGATGTTTTCCGGGACGCCACTGGACTTGATATTTAGAAAAAACCGATTTTTTTGAAAAATCTTGTATATGGAAAATGAATCATGTCTGGACTTATGTATATGTGAGTTTTTCATATTATATATATTTGGAGAGTAACAATATATTGTCAAAAAATCGACAACTACAGCGCTACATTCTTCCTTCGATGAACTGGTCAAATATCGTGAGACATGAGAGTGTCCTGTTGGCATCTTCTGTGACCTAAGCAAAGCATTTGACTGTGTTAACCACGATTTATTATTATCGAAGTTAGGTAGATATGGATTAGTTTGGACTGCTTAGAATCATACTTACAAAATAGGTGGAAATCTGTGTGCATTACCTATAAAACTGACTTTGGGGTTTAACAGGCGATATCAGATAGACAAAGAAAATGGAATTCTAGGAAACAGCAGCATCAATGGCAATTGAACCACAAACAGCTCCATTTAGATAGCAAAAAACGTCAGTTTTAAGGTTTCACAATCCTCAAAATTCGTTAACATCATTTAACTTAACTACAATCTTAATACTAACGATAAAACAAAGTTCCTTACTTAGATGATTGTATCAGCTTCCAAACGCATTGTGAACATGTAAACAGCGAGTTAAATTCGCAGTGATTTATGTAGAACATGAAACCCAGTATTGATGTTGTATTACGTACAAATTGAGTCTCGCCTGCGTTATGCGTTACGCTTTTGTGGCTCTTAAACTAGTGCCAAAAAAGTACTCGTGAGCCAAAAGAGGGTCATTCGATGTATGGTGGGAATTGACAGTACACATAGCTGTAAAGAGCTATCCAGAAAATTGAAAATTCTTACATTACCTGGATTATTTTTTTACGAAATGATAATCTACACTTTCCGTAACAAAGAAATCTTTAATCTAAAGACGTGCATGGTATTAATACACGACATCAACTAGACATAAATGTTTCTTTCATGAAACACAAAGTTGGCTGCAGATCTCCTAAGATCCTAAAATTTTAAACAAAATTACAGGATGATCTTAAAAGGATAGAAAGCTTAAGCGTGTCTGTTAATATGAGTGACATTAGACGTGTTACACTCAGAAAAAATAATTTCTTCAACTTGTTTTTTTTTGAAACATAATGACTATATTTAAAGGATTTGGCGGCAATAATGTCAACATTTTATCTTTGTTCTTGTTTGCCTTTGTTAAAATGTTATCTCTCAGTCTTTGCGAAGAAAGCAGTTTCTGGAAGCTGAGTAGTACAGATATTTTCAGCTATCGCCCTTCCACTTACTAGCATAACAAAACGGACAACATCCAAAAAACATCTCAATTTCTGGATCGCAACAATTTGAATCCCTCTCTGAGATAGAACGAAGAAGCTGGATGAGACAATTCCGTCAACAGCGGCCGTAAAAGCTTTTCCCCTCTTCCCCAAACCAAACCTACCTGAAGTCTCGCTTCCAACTGGTATATCCACGGACGTCAACCGCACTGAATCACAAATCACACCGACAGCAAAGAACCAAAGAATCCCGGATCGCGTCCGGCGAACGTTTAGATGTTGTCTCCGCACAGAGATTTCACCCGACCGGCCGAAAGCGTCCTGATGTTCCCGAGGACGCGTTGCAACTGAAAGGCAGCATAGGAGACAGCAGGATAGGGCGTCGGGACGCCAGCGTCGCCACTGAACTGATCTTGGACGCGGACGCGCGCATTCCGCTTTTGCTCCGGCCCGGAACCGTGCACATAGAGGCTGGTGGATATAGGGTGGTGTTTGAAGCATGAATCGGCGGCTCAAAGAGACATCATAATTTTTTTATTACCAAAACCGACCGCTACGAAGGCGTGTGGTAGCTATAGTTGGCTTTCGTACGTTGTCCGAGAGACCAAGCCTGGATCGTACTGATGAGTTGCCAAAAAGCACTAAACAACTGTCCATGTTTGGCTGTATGTAGTCGGATGGACAGTCAATGGCGAGTAGAACACATAACAACTGACGAGAGACATGAAAAAATCGTTTTTCCTAGTGCAAATTGGTCTTCCATCTTTATGATAACCATGTTAATAAATAATTAGCGTCATTTTACATTAAGAAATATTGAAGTTTAAAGACATATTGGTTGTCAGTCTATTTTCTCTAGGTGTACCGCAAGGCTCTAGCTTAGGTCCCCTTCTATTTTTACTGCACATAAACGATCTGTATTGCAACACGTCTTGTTTGAATTTATTATATGCTGATGATCTGAAACTCTTTTCAATAGGAAAGCAGATAAATGATCATCTCTCAAGAGTTGATCAAATTAAGGAACTTCTTTTTATATACTTTTTTTCTTCAGATATCTAGATATATCCTTTTTTGTGTTTTCGTAGTATGTACTGTAAATGGAATCAATTTCTGTTGGGCAATAAAGCATTATTATTATTACTTTTGTTACATTCACAATATTTAAAAACCCACCCCTCCTGCCCTGCCACGTTATTCGTTTCCATAATTCCCAAGGCGACAAAAGACAAGTGGTGAGACGTACTGTCGGCAGGGAGTATTTACTTCTCCATCTCGCACCAGTCTTCGTTTACCGTCACCCCCCGTGTCTCTCATCATATTTTAACAAACGATTCTTCTGATTTAACAGCCCATTACGGCTCCCCTATGCTCAAATCACCTTCAACACAGTGACGTGCCTTCAAAAAGGTCGCGCTTAACAACAGCAACAACACAATTTGAACCTCCCACCTAAATACATATTTAGAAAACTATGCATTCGAGACAAAACGGCTGAAAGATTCGTAAGGATTTGAGAGGCGAAAATGATGCTGACCTTGAGAATGATTATCATCGCGACCTTTAAGGAAATTTCAAGGTCACGCAAATATTTTTAAATAGGGGCACTATTTCAGGCTCAAGTAAAGGCATTTTGCTCTAGTAAAATGCTTGATAGCACAATTGTGGGTTTTTTATCGACAATATTGCCGGTTGGCCCTTTCTGCCCGAAGTGTGAGATTTTCCAGAAATGGCATACTCAGTAAAACCCCTTAGTCGTTTGCCACACATCCCACCACGGTAACGTTTGTTGCATTTCTTCATAGTGGATAGCGTTGCGTCAGGTTTTCATACTGAAAGTATTAGTCATCTATTTTCTTCAGCAAATCAATTGGCAGGATGCCAGCTACCACACCGAAAGTCCTTCACCTCGCTGGGACCTCCGTCAGATGGCATCAGCCGTATCAGAAATGCGGAGCTCGCCCGAAGGTAACCTAGAACATGGCCTTGACCTTCAGGGTCATGTTGAAATTTCCTCTCCCCTCGTTTGAAATCAAGGTCATGTCGATCTTAAATGTTGTTTGCAAAAATTGTAGAGAAGACGATACTTCATATTCAAACGTTTACAATTTTGACATGATGCTGACAGTAATAGACAAGGTTAAGGTCAAGGTCACCTTTGAGTGATACCAACAAAGCGATCGAACATTGTTTCTGGAACAAATTCGTTCCAATGTCTCGATTTGACCTTAAATTGGCATTGGTCAAGGTCATATGCGGACGTAAAACTTCTTCTATTCTGTTTTTAAATTGTTTTTTCCATGTTAACGCAAAAGAGGTGTTACATCCGATATAACATCTTTTCTGAACATTAAGCTTGCTTTTCACGGGTTTCTAGGAGCTGACTGATAATCAGTTCTTACTCCTATAAAGGAACCTATAATTTTTCCTAGAAAGCCACCGGAAATTTCATTAAACTGAGAGGATTTAAGTGCCCTGATGACCTATATACGACAACGAGGCATGGCATAACTAGAATGAAAGCCATCAATAATTCGGTTTTCAGTAATTGCCAGGTCGGGAGGCAGGCAGGCATATAGAATAGAGTAGATCAGGTGATGTGGTAGGGTGGTTAGAGTGGTTGCACGAGCGATGGCTTATTGATAGTGCCACGCTATTTGGCCCCCTGTTCAGAATCATAGAGTACACGGTAATAGCATTATGATATGGAACAAGACCTAGGGGGTAACAGACTCACAGGCGAAAATCTGATTAATGCTAGCTTCAATCAATTATGCTGACACCGCTCGCAGATATACAGAGTCAAAAAGTTTGCAGACACTTCGATTAAAAAAAAAAACATATTCCGAAAAGTCGGAAAACTGAACTAGTATCCAAGATTACCGTTTTCTAGGTACGATAAATAACTCTCAAGTACAATTACTTAAATCTTTTCTCAATTTGATCTTGTGATCTTCATACTAAGTACATATATAATAACAGTTTCAATTCGGTTTGTACTTGTGTCTGTTGATAAACCTGTTGGTGTTGGTGATTATAGACCGTTTTGAATTTGAATTTACGCTTACAACTTAGAAATATCTCCTACAGTCGGATGTCGATACGTGCGACGTGGTCCTCCGATGGACAAGCGTCATCGTCGGTGGTCGTAAGTCGCAGTCGGCAAACGCTTCCTCAGTGTGGCTGTGTGCAGTGTGCACCGTGCGTGGTGAAAGCTAAGATCATTCTAGAGGGACCAGTCATCGCAAGAATCATAGCACATGTTAACAAATCGATAATAATCAATATGTGAATGTATGTAATAGAAGTCTCAAGGTTGCTACCAAAACGCAAACAAAATCCAAAAGGCCAGAAAGAAAGCTTGTTCTGTGTTTATATTAAGCTTTTACATGTTCTTTTTATTAATCAGAAATGTTACAAAGTTGATAAGAAAAAGTACTTACACGTTGAAATCCTGCTTCAGGGCATGCAATCTCAAAAACGGAGAAAAACATTAGATCATATGACTATCCAATCCCCATAAAGTAAAAAAATGTGCAACGAGCGTAATTCCCCGCTACCCCCCTCGTTAGGTACGCCCCAGAGACCAACAACCGCCTGTCGCGTCATAAAACCTAATCCGCTTCCGATTACAAAATTAGGGTGGTCATCTTATAACGAGAATGCTTCGGGGGGGCGCTTCTCCGGGATCCTCTTCACAATCTTGGGCGTAACTTCGGCCGCTGCGACGTGTACAAAAGCAGTAAATCTGCGGTGTATGTGTGGGTGCGATGTCAGACGCAGATGGGGCCTTTGGGTGTTCTCGAGGGCCGTAAATCAGCCCCGAATGGGGCTGCGGACCGCGTCGATAGCCGGCGATCGACTGCGAGAGCCGAAAAGGTGCTAGGGACATGTCTGACGTCCACGCCGGTGTGAATGATCTTCAGATTTCGGGATCATTTGTATTGTCCGTTGTAATCAAGTTCATGTTTCTAGTTGATCAAGCTTAAGCTGCCAGTTTGACAGCTGATGATATTTTACGATAATTATAAAAGTGACAGATACCGAAAATAGTGAATGGTTTCTGTGGATTGAAATACGCAATTTAAACTGAATAAAAGCAAATATTTTTATTGTACCTCAAAATTAGGCTTTTAACTGGATAGTCAGTCATGAAATAATTTTGCTTTATTTTATTTTTTGTTTCATTGAGCACTCAGCTCCAATCTAAGAATTGAATACCTACCAACTACCCGCAAAAATGCATATTGGAGACAAACCAAATTTGTTGATGGAACTAAAAAGTGTCAACCACCAAAACAAACTAAAATTTAACTTTATCTCCTTTTGCGTTATACGATTTCCTAAAGTCTAAAAAAGTTCTCAATGTGTGCTTGACACTGACAAATGTCAAGCGAACGTTGGAGACACATCAAATCTGTTATGAACAATTCGAAAAATCCCGAAAACTATAACGTCTGTTAATTACCTGGGTATTGTTTTAAATTTAAATCAAATTTCTTCTCGCTGGCAGAGCGTCTTTGACTTATAGTATTTGAAAAAATAGGTTAAACTGCGCCATCTATGATGATGAGTTTCAACTAGAGAAATTAGTGTTCGCCGCAATCATCAGATGTCACTCAAAGCAGGGTATAGGTCACTATGTATGGCTTACACTCCCTGCTACCAACCGAGCTACACAGACATATCTCAATCATTTGGAACGCCGAAATCGATGACGATGTTGCTCAACCCCACCCAAAAGCTTCCCGCATCCTGGTATATCATTATAACGATTTCGATACGAAATAGTGCTTTTTCAGTCGCTTAATATCAACCAGACAGCCCTTTCCTTTCTTCAAACCTCGCATCGCAGCCCGCGGCAATTCCGAACTCGCAATACAAGAGCGTATAGAACCGGTAGCTGGCAGAGCCACTGCTCAGTTACACCCCCTTTTCATTCTGATGGTTACCATGGTTGCAGACGCATCTTTCGACGTGTCGCAGCGTCCGACGTTGCCAAGTTTACATTACTCGCGAAGAGCTTATACGGCCAAGGATTATTAATGACATCATTGACATATACTGATGCTCAGTTTGTCACGATTACGGCCGTCACTAATGAAAAAATAGTACCTGCCTCTAATAACGGAGGACACAGTCATCCTGATGACATTCGCAGAGCGACGAATCTTGTTCGTGAAGTAAGAAATGCTCTTCGTGAATTCCGCAATGAGCAACGGAACGACTTTCTGGCGGGGATGCTTGACTCAAGCATTCCTCTCCGGAAGGTGGCGAAGTCGCTCAAAAACCGAAAGCGTGAATAACTCCCGTACATTCAGGGTCCTGGAGGCATTGTCTTCAGGACAGAGGTTGAGGTTTTCGCCGATAAAGACAGTTCTCTCCCAACTATGATCTTGATAATGACCTCGACGAGGAGCAACACATCGTAAGATCTGTCAGGAGATATTTTAGGGCCAACGGCGTCAGTGACAGTCGCGCTATCGTTGGTGATCAGAAGAGTCTTCTTCAGAAGCTTCTTCAACCGAAGATCTGCTTAGCACATTAGCGGCATCTCCTGAGATCCCGCATTGCACACCAGCAGGGATGCAAGGTCATATTAAAGACCTTAAAGTGCCTAAAGTACCTGGGGAGGATCAAATCACTAATAAGGTACTGAAGCTGCTTTCGCGGAAATCCTTAACTTATCTCGTGGCAATAGTCAATGCCATGCTAAGGAACCAGTACTTTCCATCCGCGTGGAAGTCCGCTGAAGTTATAATGATTCCAAAGAAGGTGGGTTCGATATTTCCCCAGGATTATCGTCCCATTAGCCTGCTGTCAGCTCCGTCTAAGCTCGCTGAAAAGCGTCATCTTGAGAATTTCTCGTCAGATCACCATGTGATTCCTGACGTGCAATTCGGTTTTCGGTCTGAACATAGTACGGAGGTACAGGCGGTTAGGCTGGTGGAACGTGTAACCAGAGGATTCACCCTTAACGAAAGATGTGGCACGCGGGCTTCTTATATAAACTAATCCAAAAGGGCTTCCCTTTTTGGCTTCTAAAACTACTGAAATCCTTCCTTGACGGTAGGAAATTTCGCATCAAAATTGACAATGTCCTGTCGACAACACGGCTGATTACAGCCGGCGTCCCTCAGCATTCGGTCCTTGGACCTATCCTTTACTCGCTGTACATCCATGACGTTCCTAGTCCCAACAACTGTGAAGTCTATCTCTGTGCTGACGATACTGCATTGGTGGCTCAGTCGTCGTCTGGTGACCTAGTCCATGACAGGCTGCAAAGTGCGGTGGAGGAAGTATTAGATTGGGCGGATCGGTGGCTAATTAAAATAAACCATTAGAAAACGCAGGCAATCTACGTTCCGTCTGAAGTTTCTATGAATGGACTTCGTATACCATGGGAATCCTCTGCTAAGTATCTCGGTGTCATTCCGGACAAAGGGATGACTTGGCGGAACCATAAGGAAGCGCTAAAAACTAAATTCCAAATTACGTTTCGACGGCTTTACCCATTATTATGTAATCGTTCAAAATTAAGTTTGATTAACAAGATTTGACTTTACAAAGTGGTCACAAGACCAGCAATGACTTACGCATGTGCGGCTTGATGTTTTATTGCTAACACACATGCGAAATCTGCAAAGCAGGAAATTGCGCACTATTGCTGATGTCCCATGGTATGTCTCTAACGAAACTCTACATAGAGACCTCGATGTCCCTTACCTAAAGGACTACATTAAGCAACAGGCGCAGCGGCGCTATAGCCTAGCGGAATCGCACAGCAACCCTATGTTGCGCTCGCACTGTAATCAAAACTAACTCGTGAACTCAGAACAACCAAAATTGGAGCATTTTGACACAATCTTTAGAAAAAATCGAATATTTTTAGACCATATCAAAATCTGTGAGGTGATTTTAACAATGCCTAAACGCTGCCTAGCCTAAAAGATTCTCTTCTTCCCCTTTGCTCTCGTTCTTCCGTCTCTCCTTTCCTTCCCCTTTTTTCCTTAAAATTGTCTGGTTTCTGGGTTACCAGACCTGACGGACTTACAAACTGACCCTGTGGCTTGAGGAGGGAGGACACAGTCAAGCGATGATTAGACGTTCTTGACATTGACATTTCTCACAGGTGCCGACACTGTCAACGTTGCCCTCGATCCTCATCTTCCCATGCGATTTTCATTTTCAATCTTCTGGCAAACGTTTACGCTAGTTTTACGCCACTTGGGTACGAGATATACTGTAAATGTATTATTGAAATTGATCAGATGACAGCTGTCACTGAGCGTCATACGAAGTGTAAGGCCGTGTCTAACTATGAAATCAATAAATTACATCATTTATTGATTTTAGTGGCAGACGCAGTTATTAATAAAATGGCCTGCAGTTTTCAAAAACAGAAGTGTCAGGTTTTTAGAGATGTTTAGTATGTGTAAAGTGGTAAAATCAACAAATTCAGACTAAAAGTAGAAGAAATCTTCAATTTGTTTTCCTACGAAGTCGAAGTCTCGGTTTGCAGGCGAGTGGGTGACTTCCTCTAAAGCTCTCCTCTTCAGGGATCGATCTTTGCTTCTACGTTGTTTCTATTACATATCAACAACCTCCTTTCCTGTACGATCATACCGGTTCACAGCTTTGATACATACTTACTTTTATTTTACTGTACTGCTCGATACAAGGCCCAGATAAGACCTAGACTCAAATACTGCTCACGTGTTTAAGGAGCTTTCGAATGCATTATCCATGCTCGATGCTCTTCAGAGAGCTATCCGATTGATCGATGATGAACAGTTTCTCTCACCCTAATCGTGTCGAACTTCACATCCAGGACTAGCCGATACGGCCGCTCCTTTATCCCTAGGGTATCTAGATTGTGGAACAATCTACCTTAGGACGCATTTCCCAATGTTGTACCTTTGCCGCGCGTGATGCTACGCGAAATCTGGCAACGCCATCCTGTTTGACGACACGTATAAAAAAATAAATAATAAGTTGCAAGTACCCAAGACAACTTTAACTTGTAACAAGGTTAACTGAGATCTGCCGCAACGTGGCAACGTCGCTTTTAACGAGCCGGAATGAAAAACTCCCTTCGGCGCTTCACGAGAAAAGCGAAAAGCAGACGACCCGGTGATTAATCGTAGCAGAGCTGCTCTTCTCGCCGACGTTGTGATGCCAGTCGGTGGAGTTACCCGGAGTTGACTACGTGCTGAAAAACTTCCAAATGAGCGTCACGCTCTTCGCAGAGCACCGGTCTAATTGCCTATTTCCCACCGAGAACAGCTTCTCCTTTTATCGGCAGACGAAAATTACTCTAATAACATACATTAGTTCAAATGATTCTCTCTTGGGTGTTCTCTTATATACCATCTGTTTTACACGTAGAGTCAAAGACCTTGATCAAATTATTCTTCGAAAGTTTAAAATACATAATATATTCTAGATTTTTATATAAAGAAATTGGTAAATACGAATTCGAGTTATCGCTCATATGTTCTGATTCTTGTGCACGGCGAATTTCAAAGTCTGGAGAAAAGTCTCGATCAAACAAGAAGGATGTACCTACAACGAAACAGAGCTGTTAGCTTTTCTTGAATTGATTCCGTAAATGCTGTGAAGTGTGGTTGCGTGCAAAACTAGCAAGGGAGGCGAGAAGGCACTCGTCTATACTAATTCTGTTCCATTCCTTTCCGCTAACAGGGAAATCGACCGCAAAACGCTTCACTTGTTACCCTGTTTCAGTCACTGGGGGGTGAGCTTTACAACTGCCTTGGGACGACTGATTAGGTTCGGGGACCTACTCAAAAAAATTAGATATTTAGGGCGGGGATCAATCTCTATTCCCTTACATGAAAAGCTAAAGAGACACAAAGACATGCCACCCCTCATGAAGTATTTTAGGAAATGAATTGATGTGTCTGGGAATTGAAAGCCTGAACTTTAAAAAGAATATTGGAAGGATGAACTTTAGGCAGTTGAATGTGTAGCCTAAATCAAAGTTGCAACGATAAGTAACTTCGTTAACTGCAACGCTTGTTGGTACAGAAGACAGTTTCATTAAGGCGCAAGTTCTACGTGGAAGGATCTTAAATACCTCACATTTCTAAAAAAATGGAAGCTATCTTGTTAAATTCTGCACGCAGTAAGGAAGTTAGATGTCATGCACATTGGCGAGGAAGCATTTGAATTGGTCCATGAATCAATTTTTCATACATTCTTTTACAGAAAACGCTCCATTAAAGGTAGATGCATATTCTGGGTATGCATCTCGTAAGTCTCACCTTAAGATAGTTCAGCGTAATCACGTTAATTGGAAAAACAACATAAGTACTGGTTGGTTTTTGCTCTACTCGGCGGCAGGTACTTGAATAGGTCTTTTCAAAAACAGTACCAGGATCCTTGATTTGTTTTGGCTGGAAAAGTTCTGATAATGATTTTAAAAAGCTGTTCGCATAGCTAGGATAGAAATCCAATTACAGACAAGACCTACCTTCCGGGTTATTTTTTTTTACTGAAAGAATTCATTTTGCAATCTGATAAACCGTAAACAAAAAAGTTCAGCGTTCTGATAGGTATTTCGTTTTTCATTATTTTTCGTGTTTCTAGTAGCGGTGTAGAGGTGACATATTTTAGAAAATGTCAATCGCACGACATTTTTCAAAATTCTGCTTGCTTTTTCATATTTTGAAGTCGGTGTTGGAAACGTTAGATGGATGTGTATCATACCGTGAATCAATCTACATTAGCCAGTATTTTTTAAATTCGGGTGGAAGTACATCAAAGATTACCGAGTGACATTTAACACGGTTTAGAACATTGATTCCCAAAGTGGTCTATATCCACCCCTCAGGGGTCTATGACAACCTGCAAGGGGTCCACGTCGGCGAAAAAAAATTTGGGGGTCCATGAAATGAATATGGGGGTCCACGATAGTGGATCTCAACACATACACTGATAGTACCTATTTACTTACATCATACTATCTTATAATAACAAAACATATATATACATTATTTATAAAAGTACCTATGAAGTAAAAAATGTATTATATATGTTTATAAAATTGTATAAGTTGTAGGATGTTGGTATTCGCTTTGTGGTCGCAATACATTTTGAACTTGTAAAAACCTGAGAGTCGCAGTCTCAGAGCTTCGCTACCTTGCACTGACTTGTTCAATTCGTCACTCTATAAATACGAATGTGGGACAAATACGTTTATCCGTTTCCTGAATCTTGAAAAGGAAAGTACTAAGAATATATTTTAAAAAATATAAACAGATAGTATATCACACAAATTATAGTGAGTCAGTGTTATTTTGTTTGAGAGTGCTGGAGAAAAGTAAGTACATTATTTTTTATTAAATTTTAGTTTTGTACTCGTAGTTAGCAAAGATAGATACATTACGCCAATCATGACTTTAGTTATTAGTAGCTAAATATTCAATCATGCAAAATTACACGAGTACTCCTCAATAGTTTCTTTTTGAAGGTTTTAGCAATCGGTAATATAATTACAGTGCAATCTCCGTAATTCGAGCTAATTGTTGCAAGAAGATGTTCGAATTATGGAATGTTTTCGGAAAAATCAAAAAATATTTTTAATATACAGCTGCTGGATTTTCTGTCTTATTTAAATAATTTAATTTTGCCCACAGATGACTGATGCATGTCCGAATCTAAAAAGAAATGTAGACAGTACAGTGTCGATTATTTGAAATTTGACTTCATTCCAGCATTGCCGGACAAACAATCGCCTATGTGCCTTTTATGCAACAAAGTTTTGGGCAATGACGCTATGAGACGATCTAAACTGCAAGATCATCTGAGAAGATGCCACTTTTTTTTATTTTATCCCTCTTATTTTTTTTTTTCAATGCGGGCACTTATTTATAATTTAAATTCAATTAATAAATGTATAAATTAACATGTGTTTTTACTTTAAGTTTTTAACACTAAACTTCACTACAGCTAGAAATTTACAGGAAATCAATATCAGGTAAGTAGGGGGTCTACCCAACACGGAAAAAACATGGTAAGGGGTCTACGACACAAAAAAGTTTGGGGAACTCTGGTTTAGAAGATACCGGCGCTTCTGGCTTTTCTGCACGCCTCTGCTTTATTTCGTGGAGACGCACCGCGAAGAACTCAAGCCTTTCTCCCTTGGCGACAGAGGGCGCTCGTTACGTAACCGCCTACGGGGAAATCAAAGCAAATCCAAAGAAGATTGAATGTAATTAAATTAGCCTTCCTTTGCCGGGCACTTTTTTTATGACTATCACGGAATGTAATGCCATTAATAGCGGCACTGACACTGACGGTTTCCATAATGGAAACAGAAACTCAACCGCAGAGTTCATTAATATCTCAGTAATTTCATTTTGAATGCGGAATGATTTGGAAACCTTTATTCAGAATTATGCTTTAGGTGACTTTGTCCTCGTTGTCTGTCTACCTTCGCTTTGTTATTCGACGAGTCCGTATTGTTGAAATTTTCAGTTGGACGTTTTATAAGCTGCTGATGTTATACGGAGCTTAAATTTACCTTGTCGATCTCATTTCCAAATTGGCCAAGATTGGTAGAAATGGAGAAATCCCCTTTTGATATTAACTTTAACCTCTCCTTGTTCTGCATTCTTTGATTGAATCATAGTTATTGCCAAGTGTAAATAGTAGCTCAGGTACCTTCCATGCTGTGGTGGAGCGTTCGTGCACCTCGTGTTACATGTTTTTTAGGAACTCTTTTAAAATGTTAAACAGGGGCGACCTCAATAATTTACAGTAACAAAACCCCCGAAAACAAAAAAACTTTTTGAGATTTTGTTAAAGGATGTTTGAAGAAATTTTTCAAAGCAGCCTGCTATGAGGATCCCAAAGAAGCTTTTTTATCCGGTTTTTGAACTACCTAAGGTTAGTATATCATTGGGAAGAGCCTCTTCAAGTAGATTGTTCCACAATCGACATACCCTATGGCATTGCGGTAGAAACCTCTTGCTGCTTTTTGAAGTGTACGACTACGATTTTTGACGCATAAGAATTAAAAATTAGTATCTGAAAATCCATTGGCATATAGAGACTAAAATTGACAACTATGATAAGGATGTGATTTTTTTTGTAACTCTACACCTTAGGCGAATGATAGTCGTATCAGGTTTGGGCTTAAAAAGAGATTTTCCCTTACTGAAAGATGTCTCGGTACGCCAGTGGTAGGTAAACGTTCCGACAGGGACACACGATGAGAGGACTGGTGAAATAAGGCTTACATGCCTTTTATTGGGTTATTAATTAAGGGTGAAAATAGGGAAGCCTCCGCTGTTTATGACTCACCACATAATCGTAGTTGTCGGCGATATAATCTGCCCCGGCTTTGGCGCGGATGTATGTATACAAGATGGAGTTTTCGAATTTCCTCATTTACCAAGAGATGGAGAGGCATTTAGGTATGATTAAAGATGCATCTTATATACATCCTGCTTTCAATGCAGGGTATATATTGTATTAATGAATAGTAATGCGCCAGAAAAAGTAAACAGCACGTTGGGATAAACATTTTTTATTTGCTACCCGCTGGCCAATGTGACTTTTTTCATGCAGTTTTAACGTTAATATGATTAAACCATACGTCAGAGGTATTTTTTTTTGAACAGATATATGTTCATATTACATCCGTGTACACGTGAATTCCGGGTTTCAATCTCAATTCGTGATGTTTACACTCTGAAACAAATACAATGGATAGGAAACTTTTTTCCGGAATTCGATAAATTTCACATGAAGTCAAATAAATGTAGGGCTGGATTTATTTTGACCACTTCATCGCTTTGTAATAAACCTTTAAATAACAATAACATGTGTGTATTTACAACGTACCGGGTGTTAAAGAAGTTCATCATGCACTAATAATATCCGAACGCCTCAGACATTGAGATGTTCTTAGTTCGACGTTTTTAAGAACATAAAGCAAACATCTTTAAGCCCCTTCCTTATGACGTGGGTAAATTTTTCACAATTACGAGCACATCTCTATACTTACCAGTGCGACATCTCTAGCTCGGGCATCTGTCAATGTCATTTGTCATTTGTGTCAGTATTTTTTAAGCCGTAGGGCGTAGCGTATGCGGGAAAAGTTCTTGCCTACATATGATTTTCCAACTTGTCTGGCGTGGGAAAAAGAAGTAAATTGGCAATCGGGTTTTCCCCAGGAATCATTACTTGACAAGCTAAAGGGAGAGGTTTCAGAAACATGGCCACATTTGCAAAGAAACAGAAAAAAGGAATCCTCTTTTACCACCGTCTTACACCTCAGCGGTTGCTATGGCGAAAATCCACGAATTACGGTGTGAACTGCTTGACCATTCGCCTTAGAGCCGTTTTACACACAAGAGAATTACTCCGAAAATTATGGTCATAATTATGCCGAAAATTTTGGCTGTCGTATTACACGTAAAAGAATTCTTGTGAAAATGTTCATGGTAAAAATATAAAACCGTTCTATATTATATGCGCGACAATCGGCGCAGAGGGTTATTTCCGTGTATGTCAATATCAAATGTCAACGACAACAACAACAACATAACCTCACTTAACATTTGTGGGAGTGGTCCTGTTCGAGTCGTACGAAGGAGCGTTTATTGTTATTGTTTATTCATAATGTCGTGGAATCGGGAAGAATTTACAATGTTGTTGGAGGAGTACCAAAAATAGCCAAACCTGTACAAGGTGAAGTCACCCAATTACAAAAACAGAAATTTGCGGCGTCAGGCGCTGGATGCGATAGTCCAAGCATTGAGAAGTTTTATAATATTAACCAAGATCTCGATTTCAAAAATAAATTTAAATTATCGACGTCTGTTGTCTGTCCGATTATATTGGACGTCATACCCGTTAAGGTTATGTCCATTTGAAAATATAACTCTAATGCGCAGGCGTATCATATGAATTACTCCGAAATTTTGTTTGCTTGTCATACAGGTTGTAGAGAAAATCTTCAATATTTTTTCCATGCAAATTTTCAGCATAATTATGACCATAATTTTCGGAGTAATTCTCTTGTGTGTAAAACGGCTCTTTTACTCACCAGATCTAGCCCCAAGCGACTTCTTTTGTGTTGCCTCATTTAAAAATTGCCCTCGGAGGACAGATACATAGACATAGACACATAGAAACATTGTAGGCCACTTTTTAAGTGTCATTAGGAAAATGGAACTCAATCGAGAACATTTTCGCACCATAATTTATTACAACTTTCAGAGACAATTATCGCAACAAGAATGCCTTGCTGAGTTATTGTCTGTTTCCATTCAAATAAAATCACTTTTATTGGTTGTTTATGATTTGCCGCAGAGTATAATCGAAACAGATGTTTGATGGCTGGAACTCAATCTACGTAGACGGAACGTAGCCGTCTTTACGCAAACAATGCTTAATTGACAGAATCACCGTAACTGCAGTAACAGTCTTCCTTGCCGGAGAATATTTTTCCGAAAATCAATCGCGAAACAATTAAAAATGAAGCGTTTGTCGAGAACGGCGCGTCAGGGATGAGAGGAGGGGCAACAACGGGCGGTGTGAAAAGGGTGTCGCATCCGGCACTGAACCAAGGGTAATCTCCGCACCAGTAATGAATTTTTGATTCCGGACAATGCGAAAAACAATGCTGGCCGAAACAGCGAAAGGATAGGTTGGAAATGAATGTTTGTTGTTCGAAATTGAAGGCCGGATGGCGTGTACGGGGATGTATGTAGTTTTGTACGAAGGGCAAACGATTCGTAATAGAGGGCGACACGTTCATTGTAGGAAATCGCAACATTCTGACGCTAAAACAAAAAATTGAGATTGTTGAAGTTTAAAATTAGCAGAAGTTGAGTGTAAGGAATTTATCTAAGTGTATTGCCAGGATTGTAAAATAAAAGTACACCTTAAATGTTTTGTTATTGAGAAAAGCTCAAGGGGGAGTTCACCTACAGGCGTTTTTCGACTCAACCCTTGCCAGTAGTAGAATACATATAAAAAATAGCCTAGCCTAAAACCAACAAAAAAAACACAACTGAAATTGTAATAACTTAATTGGCCATAAAGTAATCCGAAACTAGTTCATTAAATTTATGTGCATTGCATGATTTAAGATAATAAGCAAGAGAATTATAATTATCTATTGTGGTAACGCAATTACTCTGACCAGACAGCCCAAACGTTTTGACGAAAATCAGGGAGATACAGTCTGTGGAGCTTCTTTCTAAATTATAAATACGATTTCAAGACGCCATTTAAAAAAATACGAGAGATAGACGACAATATATAAATTTTTGAGTTCTCAGACTTTTTATTTCATTTTTTTGTGTTACTAGAGATATGTATCAACAAATTGGATTTATACACAGGTCAATAGAGTATTTAATTTATTGCAAAAATGTATTGACATTGACATTTTCAAGCCTCAATCATTTAAAAACAGACTTTTTTAAGAAAGCCGAAACTGGCTTATCAAAATACTCAAGTCTGCAAAAGATTCCATAGTGAGCAATTGAAACTTCTGTAATTGTACTTTTAGATTTCTCTTGAAAATATTACCCAAAGCGTATTTGTGGTTTGCAGGTTAAGAACACTTGTTAATAAAAATAAAACCAAGAAATATTCAATAACAATCATTTATTATCGATATGCTTACAAGCTTCAAAACAGATGTAGAAAAATGCAACAAAATATAAAAAATCAACAAAATGTAAGCACAAAAATCAACTAGAATAGAACGATTACAGAACACTTGATGTATAGAAAAAAACCCGTTCCAAATGAAAACAATATAATGACAATTTCAGTGGAAGGTTTCAGCTAAGCAGAAAGTCCACATTTCCTGTCTCTAAAATACTGCCAAGATTCGTAGTACCGACCAGACGAAACTCAAATAAATAAAGTATAGAACATCACAAACACTTTTTTCAGAACTATGCAACCAACACTGGCTCAAGTCTAAAGTACTGTTATCAGCGCTTTCGCCACATTTCAGCAACGACCATCATGAGCACCGAACCAAGCACAAACAGGCCTCCTGGAACGGATTTTAAAATCTTGTCACCTGCCAAAAAAAAACCTAGACTCAGCTAAAAATTGGAAAAAAACAAAGATAACATGAAATCTATAACGATTCAAATGATTCATTATTAGGCATTTGAAATAGGTGCAGATTAGTTGCTTATATACCCAGTGACATTACAAGTGTTACACCCCGAGACGGCTCTAAAACTACACAATTTTGAAGACAAACACTGCAGTCTAAACATAAACGCTTGGCTCCTTCTACTCTATTATTTGTTGCATATCGTATGTCCTAAAAATTTTGCCACAAAATTCATGAGCTTCAATTTTAACAAACGTAAAATAATATCAAGTTACCTTTGGAAACAAAAGTTTGTGTATTTGAAGTTTTCGCTTTGCAGATAAAATCCTTTTCTGGTGCAAAATTTCTAACAGGGGTGTATCCCAACCTTTTTGGGGAAGCGTGAGAGATGATGCTTTGAATGTTTTTAAATAAATTTCATTAAAAAAAACCGATAAATATTTTGATCCAAAACTTTTACGACAAACGTTACAACAGCTGTCTTGTCCTTACTGCGACACATCAGTACCGAGATAGTGAGTCGTTGGTGTTATAAGTATATCGATGAGTGTTAATATTGTGTATGTATGAATTCTTTTGTAGAATAAGCACAGCTAAGGTGATTATTATTAGCAACTAGTATTCTACGGGTTAGTCATTGTGTTTGGTGTGTATACCTTTAACCGCGTCTTCACCATCTACCAACCGAGGTAAATCTAACAGAAATAAATAGGTTAGACACAAAATTAAGCAAGTAGTAAGCAGAAGATAATATTCGTCGTGGAAAACTAGAGGAGAAATGGCAGTGATAAAACTTACTAGATCCGCAAATGTTACATTGAATTTTCATTTACATGTCCGTGATCATTATTCAATAATAATATTCGAATACCCACCAATATCGTCAGGTTTACTATCTTCTGTTGCCCAGCCAAGGCTTCTTTTTATCGCCATTTTCCATCTTGAGTATTTCACGTCTCTCACTGCAAACAGAAATACGTCGAAATAGGCGGTAAATTTTACAATACAAGCACATTTTTATTTTTTAGCGATTTCAGGATAAATACGAAACGATAATCTTACTGTTTTCAGATATAGATGGCACAAAGGTATCGCTTGGTACCGGTTCGATTTTTTCAACATGCCAAACTTCCACACCTTCCGCACTTCCTGCCGCTATAGCTGCTCCTAAACATGTGGTTTCCGCCATTGTAGGCCTCACTATAACAAATAAGAATACATCGTATATACTGAAGTAAACTCTCTGCCATTTTATATCACATAGAAACTTTTAATCGACGAGATCTTTTAATCCACTTTCCTCACTGGAATCTTGAAAAAATTTAAAACGTATGGATACCTTGATAAAGTAAATTATTACAATGTTTTCGTATTTAGAATAATAATTTTATAACAGTTCTTAAAAATATTGAATTTTATTGTTATAGCAACACACTTCTCTTGTTTTAAAATTTTTTTGCAATTTCCGTCGACCTTAATACATAAATACGAGAACTGCACGTCAATTTTTTCCTACGCTCTCGTGTAGAAGTTCAGCGGCCAAAACCGTCGTTAGTGAAAAAATGTCACACCTCGTATAGGTTTTTACGGGTTGTGGAAATTTTCCTAATTAGGCGCCATGTCCCTTTAAGGTGTTTTTGATGATATTCAAAGAAGACCTACCGACGGGAATTCCACAGTAGTCGGCTTGCATTTGCATCAGGTAATCGTTGGCGGTCATTCCACCGTCAACAAGCAGTTTTGTGAGAGGGAAATCGCAGTCCAAAGCCATCGCTACCAGCACGTCTCGCACTTGGAAGCATACGGCTTCAAGGGCGGCTTTGACTAAATGCTGGGGCCTCGTTTCTTCAGTCAACCCGCAAATTACGCTAAAAATGCAACATAAAATGATACTAAAAGATCTACAAGTAGAAGAATAGGCTTGTATATCTGTTTGAAGAAAAATATAAAACATACTTGTATAACCATTTTTTGTTGACAGAGGTTTCCCTATTAAGAAATTTTATTATATATTATATAATAGGTGTTAACCTTCTGGCATCCTTCCGCCAATACGGAGCGTACAGGCCTGAAAACGCAGGTACAAAGTACACCTCCCCAGATTCCTCCGCAGTCATAGCCAATTCGGACGACTCTTTGACATCATTTATAATTTGCAAATTATCCTTAAGCCACTTTATTGAAATACCTAGAATAATAAGTCAGAAACATATTGGGTATAAAATTGTTTTTTGCCACACCTTATTTAACGTAGGATTTCTCAATAAATATTGCTGCTTTTTCTCTATGTCAAGATGGCATTGTTAGAATAAAAAGAGGAGAAAAAGTGGCAATGTGAAATTTATCTTGAAATCATTCAAATACAGCTAGCAAAAAATTTAACGTTTTTGAAAAAAATCCTGTTTCTTTCCGCTTATGTTCTGAAATACCCTGAATTACACCCATCATCTTCTTTGTGTCAGGATTTCGGAAAAAAATCAAATTTTTCTTCTTCGGAAATACTCGTAATGGCGAAACTTCCTGTGTCACTTTTTCAGCTACCTGAATGCGTAACTTTTTTGTTATTGTACGTTGTTTTGATTTATAAAATGACTTATAAATTTTTTTTTTGTTTTAGGAAATTTCAAAAACGACTTCATAAACTTTAACAGTTACCTGCTATGGCGACAGACCCCTCCAAGGCGTATACAGGTTTTGAATTCGCGCCAAATTGATAAGCAACAGTCGTCAGCAAACCGTGCGTTGATCTGACAGTCTAAAATAAAAATTTAGACGTCAAAAAATGTATATAATTTCATTAAACAAACTTACATATGCTCCAGTATTGTATAAAATGAAACAACCCGTTCCATAGGTGCTTTTTGCTTGCCCCATTTTAAAGCACATCTGCCCTACAAGCGCCGCCTGTTGGTCACCTAAAATCTGAAAAAATGTATCCCTTTTATATTTTCAGAAAACAGAAATATCTAGTTTACAGTTTCAATCTTCTAATTCAAATAATTATACAAAAACGGTCTATGTAGATAGAACTTAAAATCAAGTTAAACTAGTGCCAAAAGATATTTACCCCTGATATAGGAACCCCCATCAATTTCGTGACTCTCTGTATATAGCCGTAAATTTCGGATGAGCTTCTTATCTCTGGCAATATACGCATAGGGATATCAAACACTTTACACAGCTGCGGATCCCATTTTAAGGTCTCTATGTTCATCAGCATAGTTCTCGAGGCATTTGTGACGTCCGTTATGTGAAGACCGCCCCTCACACCCCCTGTTAAGTTCTGAAAAAGCACGAAATTCGAGACGTCAAAAGAATCAGAGACAGCGTGAAGTGAAAATTAAAAAACAGCACCAACTGGAGCTTACCCAAACAAGCCAAGAATCAACATTTCCAAAGAGGCACCTACTTTCTTTAATAGCCTCCTTTACCTCATCTACGTTGTCCATTAACCATTTTATTTTGAGCGCGCTGAAATATGTGCTTACAGGCAAACCGCACTGATTTTGCAAGAAACTCTGTGGCTTCTTGCCATTTTGTAAAATTTCATCTACTGTGCTGGAAGTCCTGATGTCCATCCATACTGCAAAAACCGTGCAATATACGAAATATGCTTGTACTAAGGAGAAAAGTATATTCAAATTCATCACAGCTTTGAAGAATATAAGAATACAATAATATACACTTAAACACTTGATAATGGCTTCCACAGTTCTGTTGGTATTTGTGCTACTTGGAGATTCCTACCTGTATTAATAAATACAAAGTCACATCAATATTATGAGATTCCCTATGGAGAATATTTTCACACACTACCATGAATCATTAATCTAGATAAAAGCTAGTCTTCTAGTGAATCGGGTGCATAAATTCTGACTCTAGAGTCAATTTGAATCCTCAGATAATGAATTTCTCACCTAAAGCATTGTACAATGGCTTTCCAGTGGTAGGATCCCACAGGATGGTGGTTTCTCTTTGGTTTGTAATACCAACAGCCACGATGTCTTCGTAGTTGATGTTGAGCTTTTTCAAATTATCACAAGTTACATCTACAGTTTCTATCACAGCTTGCAATATGACATTCGGGTCTTGCTCAAACCAACCTTCTTTTGGTACGATGTGAGGCACTGGGACCTGATGGAAAGTGAGGACCTCTGCTGTTTTCGAGGCAAACACCTGGAAAAACAATTCACAAACGTTAATAAAAAAGGATCAACATCGTCTATAAAGTTTTACCATTTAAACATTTCAGAACCTTCATTAACATTTTTTTTATTCTAGCACTTTTTTATTCATTAGAGCAACTTAGGAATCAAATCTGTAACAAAACACATTGAGGCACAAAACATATATATCAAAAGTGTTGTAAATTGTGCTGTCAATGAAAAAAAATTGGAAAAAAAGAAATACACAATTATAATGAGAATTCAGGCAAACACCTGGAAAAACAAATCACAAGCCTTAATAAAAAATTATCAATATCGTCTATAAAGTTTTACCATTTAAACATTTCAGAACCTTCATTAACATTTTTTTATTCTAGCACTTTTTTATTCTTTAGAGCAACTTTGCGATCAAATCTCTAACAAAACACATTGAGGCACAAAACATGTATATCAAAAGTGTTGTAAATTGTGCTGTCAATGAAAAAAAATTGGAAAAAAAGAAATACACAATTATAATGAGAATTCAGGCAAACACCTGGAAAAACAAATCACAAACCTTAATAAAAAAGTATCAATATCGTCTATAAAGTTTTACTATTTAAACATTTCAGAACCGTCATTAACATTTTTTTATTCTAGCACTTTTTTATTCTTTAGAGCAACTTTGCGATCAAATCTGTAACAAAACACATTGAGGCACAAAACATATATATCAAAAGTGTTGTAAACTATGCTGTCAATGAAAAAAAATTGGAAAAAAGAAATACACAATTATAATGAGAATTCAGTATTCATTGTATATCAATGTGATTCATCTTATAAAGTTATTAAGTGCAAAATTTCATGGTATCACCTTGAAATTTTTGATGTATTAAGAGCTGAAAAATCCTCTCATTACCCCTGATCCTTTCATCATATAAAAATCAACATAAGATGAGAAGTGGAGAGTCAACCTACTGAATGTAAATTTATTATTTTATAGTTGTTTGTTCAAGTTAGATATTGGGATTGAAATTTTTTTGTCATATTCCCTTTATTTTTTGGCTCCAACATATTAATTCTGTACAGCATTAGCAATATCTGCACAAAATTTAAAATAACACAAGTTCAAAGCAAACAATAGTAAATATACATAATATTACATTGCTTTATGTTTCATGTATTGCTAATATTCTGTTGTTGATTAGCATATGACTCATTTGAACTATTTTCATTTGCAAATGTATGAACTGCTCTGATACTGAAATAAGTAGTAGGAGGTTTAAAGCCTACATTCAGATTTATCACAAATACATGCAAAGAATTTCCTTTAATACATAATGCAAAATCAATTTATTATGCAGAACTGAATTATCAAGCTAGTGGTACTGATATAAACATAGATAAAACTAAAATAGATTCTGATTGATAAATAAAGAAATCAAATGAAAAATAAGTATCAATTCAGGAACTTTTGAGCCTGACTTTGCTATTTGTATTTTTGTATATTGATGCATTATTTTATTGAAACAACATGTTAATAAGCTGTTAAAATGGGGTGCACTGGACCCCTAAGTGTTTACTTATGAATGGTTCCTTACCAAAAATCTGGTGCTAGAAGTCCCTTCGTCTATAGACCCTATCAAAGGGCCATATTTACGTCTCGTATCTGCCATCAAAATGATGTCCTTGGACGTCCGCTGTATTTTGCTTACAAGTACTGCGAAAACAAAGTTCACGGAACTATTTCACGCTAACTATAAAAGAATATTATTGCATTCATTTTAGAAAAAAAGTTGATAAAACGTAAAGGCAATTCAAGGTTATGTTTACATTAAGGAAGCAGCGTCAGGCAACCAGCGTCACACCTTCGACCATCACCAGTTGCATAGGAGTGAACGTCGCAAATAGTTCTTGTACGGATAATGGGCCTTTACACATTTTATGAATTTTTCGTAAAATGCACTTACATGGAGACCCAAATTCAAAGTTCGCTATGAAGATTTCTTATGACGTCTCTTGTTATTACAAACGAATGAAACTTGGTAGACCTACGTAATTTGATGCGCCGAATAGAAATACGACGATAACAATTTTTTCGAACGTCATGGGGCAGAATTTGAACAAGAAAATAGGAGAGAAGAGAGAGAGAAGAATAAATTCCTGATTTTGCTTTTGCTCATAATAAAGAATCTTTATAAAACACCGGATTTTCAGTTGAAACGCTAAGAATTACTATACAGGGATTTTCAAAGTTGAGTCCTTTAATTTAACTGCTTGTAGGACTCGTAAAAAGGAAGTGATATACCAAAAATCGACTATAGTTGTTGCATATTAAAGGGAATAGTAAAAGATTAAAAATTAATGGCATATGCTTGTTGGACCCTACTTTTTTCCACCTCGACTGACAGGGGAAATTTATTTAGATTATCTTCGACACAATCTGCCACCATTATTAGAAAATGTGAGACAGAATATGTGGTTCCTACATCATGACTCCTCCTCATTTTAGACGAGAAGTTCATTAACATCTAAATAATGACTTTAATAAAAAATATAAAACGTAAAAAAGGCGTGCGTAAGTCAGAGACCAATGACGTCTTTCGTGTCGTGAAAAAGACGTTACCTTAAAACGTCATGTTTCGTTTCGAAAATGCATAATTTGGGAAACGAGATAGCAATTTACGTAACAAGGCGAGAAATAAGTTGGTTACCAAAGTACCAGACTTGTCAGATTTGGTAACTCCAAGTGGCATCGACTGAAAACGAATTTGGGTTCATCACAAAAAAAAACAAATTTTTGCAATCGTACCTAACATCTCCGACATCGTGCAGAACCTCCGGTTGAGTCAACCTTCTCGACACGCTTTTCGCATCGCGGTCCTCTCCTCGAAAACAAAACAAAATTCAGCCGCGCGTTCCAAAAATACCCGGCGTTGCGGCGCCAATAACCTTTGCAACGACGCGTCGCGACGTCGTTCGGCTGCGTCTGCCCAGCATCCCGCCAGATGTCGCCGGCCGCCGATTTCATCTCAAAATCGATAGAAACGCGCCTTCGGACGTCGTCCGCCAGCCTCCATCAAGTGTGCCGAGAGAGGATGGGTCGCGATTCCACAACCTGCACGATCTCAATTTTGCCGACGACGCGGCACTCTTACATTTAAATTCTCTCGTCGCAAACCGCGCCGTAAGATAATCCTAGTGTGCTGTGACAAAACCCGCGGAACTTGCAACTGTTTCTCGCCCCAGAAGATCTAGATAGCTGCGTATGGCGTAATTTGAGGTAGGATCATCTCCCTCGTTTTGACAGGCTGTCTTGTCGCGTTTGTTTTGCCCGGCCACCCTGGATTCAGCTAAAAACGCGTAGGTTTCATCTCTGCTTTACCGTTTGACATTTAACTTTTATCTACACATATACACATACTGAGATTCCGCTTCTAGGGATATGCCCCTGGGTTGTAATCTGTTGATTTGACCTCTACGTTTTGCCCTGATTTTACGGAAAATACTGTTGTCACTGAAATAATGACGCAAATTTTGATGTGTGCGACTATGATCACTTTGGATCAACTCCAGAAATTAAAATAAATTTTCAAGTTTAGTGTGGACCTTGCAACAAACATGTTGTTTCCGGTATATTCGTAGCGTGGTTCAAATTGTGGGATGTATCAATATTATCAAACCGCGAGATTTCATAATGTTGACGAACATATGTACAAAAATTTGCCCGATCGAATCAAACCAAAATCAAATGCAAGAAATTTTGATTACAATTCAAAGATCATTGATGTTTTCCAACGTGCTTTCTTTACTGAAGATGCTTATTGGGGTAAATACAGTCAAAATTCATATCTTCCCCTACAAACAATACGGTGTAATCGCAGTCCGGGTCATTTCAAAAGGATATTTGATTTGTTTCTTTTCATATTTATGTAATATATGCACCCAAAAACCAATTCAATATCTAACAAAAAAAGGTTGCACATGAATACAGTTTAACCACTGCATCATCCGCTTATTCAAGAATTTTCTTGTTTCTTACCAACACTCTTGACTCAACTCTCCTCATTTTTATGGTTGAGAAAGTCCCTCCAATACACACTAAATATTTTAAAAACGTATTCGTATCGATAGTATAAAAAGGGAATCACACATGCGGCCGCATTTTGCAAAATTAATTTTTTTGTTGAAACAAGATATTTTGCTATAACAGATTGTCGATAATTGAAGAAAGCTCAACGAATAAGTCTACTTTTTCACGGTCGCTGATTCATGGTTTAGATATGAAACGGGAAATTGGATTTTCCCAGGCAATCTGCTTTGCTCGGGTTCCTTAGAAATATTAGAACATGACAAATTAAACATTTGGCATCATAAAGACTCATCGAGTTGTAATTTTCCAAAATAAGCAAATAAAAAGAAGCTTAAGTCATATCATATATACCGCTAACCCTATTTCTTGCAAAAACATATGTCCAGAACAGTTTTTCGAGATGTTACCAATGATATTAGTACTAAACTGTGACTGTTATTCCACGCTTCAATCTTTTAAAACTCAGTTAGTAAAAAGCTCTTCAAAATTGGTTCTTGTAAAATTCAGATTGTGTGACCAGACTACATCGCAGTTCTAAATGCAAATTTAAATAAATATTATAGCTTCAAGATTGATCTATCAACAAAATACTGTGTTACAACCTATTTTAAGATAACAGCATTCTAGTGAATCGTACCGAGCGGTAATTTATTCTAAAAGTGCGCGTGTGAGACTGACCAATCTTTCAATTAACCGCATCAATCTTCGAAACCGTTGGTTAAATATGCAACTGAAATATATCTTCCTTGCACGACTACGTTTGTTTTGATTCGGCTGAAAATAAATTTCCCTTTTTCAAGGAAACGCGAACAGCGAATTGGTTGATGAACGTCGGAAAATATCCGATTTTTCTGGAAGCCGTCCAATCGCTGGTAATTATACTTGATAGATTCCTGCCAGGATATCTGCTGTTTGTCATTTCCTTGCTGCTTGGACCAGCCTTGTTAGGCTTCCTACTTGTTATATAAATCCTTCTTACCGTTGAAGAGTTGTTCCTTTGCAAAGCCTCTCTGAAGGGTCACAGAATATATGTATTAAACTTTTATAATGTTAAGAGCAAGGATTCAAGCATGGTTGGTGAGCCAACGCTTTGCTCCGAACCGAGCAGGTTCCCCCATTTGATCAACAATATATATCATGAGCTTTTCGTCATGTTTTAATGGTTATTGTGACTGAATCTCAAGGATTTTGAAAGTATCTTTGATGTTAACTACAAAAGACAGCTATGTGTATGTGTCTCAAAATCTGCATCTGCTTTACATCAATCTTTCGTCTGCTGGGACATGAATCGAGCAAAGTTCCGGAAGTATCAAGTTTCGTACTTTTGGCGAAGGCTTTAATAAATAATATTGTCTATTCTAGGCGATAGGCGTCTGCGAAACGCTAATGCGTGTCTATTTTCAGCTGAACATAGAAGCATATACCCGTCTTAATAGCCCGGCAAATAAATCAGACTCTTTTAAAAACTCAAAAGGATATTCGTAAGGGTATTTTGTCGTTGTTGTCGACATGATCTGGGAGCTACCCTAGAATATACCTATGAGGGATTGCTTCAAATCAAACTCAAACGAGGAGAAGTTTCATAGCTCTAAAATTAGGTAGCATTAGATAGGTGTCAGTTAAGTATTCCAAAAGCTGTTTTTATTATTGTTTCCTATAAGCAAGTCCTCCATTCAAAGCGAGATACCGAATACTGTAACTGACCAGTGGGATGGCAAATTGTCGCCACCTTTAAATGCGCGCAAGTCTAAAGAAGAACGTCTACCGTGCTATTATTGACTGGAATCTTAAAGATAAAGTTCAGATTCTCTGTGGTATACTACTGCTTCAAATACGGGTCGCGAAGATTCTTCTGGAACGACCATCTCGTGTCCGCAAACTTTTTTAGGTTTAGGAAACGAAACATCCTTCCGAATCGAAAGCTTCGTTTCCCGGACTATAAATTGTCGGGCAACGGCTGCAAATAATGCCCCGCCACCTGCTCAAAATCGTTCTCCACGCTCGGAAGTTTCTAAAATGGTGTAGACCCAACATTCCTGTAGTTAATCTGCATTGGCCGTGATTTGTGGCCGCAAGGCTTTCGACTTCTGTATCTCTGTGCTGTTGCCACCGACCGAAATAGAACGGCTTGGTTCAAAAACCGTTCTGGAAATACGACCAACTAAAACAAATAATACTGACAAAGGCAGAAGCTGCATCAGTATACGTTTCTTTTTACTTAAAATCCGCAAGGAAGGATTGTAATCGCGACGTGTGTGGTAGATGGAATTATGAGCAGTTTTTCGAGCTTCTGATAATTTTTTAGCATGGTGAAAGAATTGTTTGGAGGGGTCAATGGATTCCAAATTCGCACTTGCGATTTTTTTAGCATGGATTAATAAACCAATTTTGTCCAGTAACATGCAATAAAACAGGTTTTATTTTTTTCTCGAAAACGAAGTTAGATACGAAAAAAAGCAAGAGACAAAGGAGTTGTATTTTCAGATGCTTAATCAAACCACAAATATTAAAGGTCCAAAAAAGGCAGTGGCCTACATTTTTTTGCCAATAATATTCGCTGAGGAGCCCCCAAGTACGCCACTGGACCTGATAATTTCAATATATTCAGGGCTAAATTAATCTCCTATTACAGCAAAAGATATCGCCATATTTTAACAGAATCGAATAAATATTTTTTAAGATAATATTTTTTTTTATTTATCACCTCGTATCTCGAAATCTCTGCATTTCTCGACCCATGTTTACGGAAACTTTTTTCATATTTCTTAACAAAAAATCACCCTCTAAGATATTAAAAATGTCATGCATTAATTTTGTGAGATCATTAAAAAGTATTTCGTAAGTAAGCCTTGAAGTCATCAGTCATTTGCTTCAAAATATTATCAACCAAGCATTCCTTCATTGTGGATGAACAGGGTATAGCTAATAAGTCTCTACTTTCCGATTTTAATGCGGTGATACTGAACATATTACGTGATATAGATTGATAAAAAAATCCTTTAAAAACGCTTCTCAAAAATTGTAAATATCAGGGCTTTTCGTATTTCTTACCCTTTCCAATATCCTATATTTTTATCATCTTATTCGTGTCAAATAATGAAAATCATTTTTTATACTTTCAGACGAATCCGGCAAGAAAATCTCCAATAATGCTCACTCCACGCGTCAGAATACGTCTTCCGAAGACTTCAACCAAGAATTCGTAGACGCAGACGTTGGTTCGCCATGAGGTTCGCACTTCCATTTCTGCTATCTTTCCTTCTGCAACACGCAAAAACCGAAGATGCCGCGACGACAGACGATACGCAGCTCGCCATCTTCAGAGATGACGATGTATTCCGAGATATCTTCGGAAACAGGCGGGATATTGCTAGGATCCGGTAAGAAAACGAATATTTTAACCAAAAGACCATTTATATCAACACTTGCAGCTCGAGATGGCTATCGATACTGCTCGAACGCTCCCGATTCCGATCGAAGCTCCTGAATGACGCCGCAATCGATCACGCACAGCCGTGTAAGACTGGTTGCCTAAGCGTCCGTGTTTCTGGACACCTGCCGAGTCTGCTCGTTCATGTGCGAAGGTGTCTCGCTGGTACCCAGAGTTCCAGTCATACGAGGACGTTACAATATACATGCAACTTTTATATAGATGATTTTTGGTCTTTTGACTAGTTCTACAAGCTGTCAAAATAAATGAATCAACTTTGAAAACACCCTGTATTTTTGTTTAGCTTTTTTTATATCAAGCAAACCCATGATGGAAATCGAAGCTCCAATCTAGAAGACGTAAGGTTTTTATAAAAGACGTGGCTAAAGATCAACACTCAAAACAAATCGTAGGCTGAGGGTTTTGGGAAATTTTTGAAACTGAAATGTTGCATCACTGTACGTGTTAGACTTCACAATTTGTATTTTTGGGATGAAGGATTGATGGATGGAATTTGAATCACCAATTTCGAGTAGCAAGAGCTTTGAAACTGAAATGTTACAACAATGCATTAAGTAGAAATTTTTGACTGTATGTACCTTGAGGAACCTTTTCATTCGGAGAAAACGATGAATTGATCTGTTTGGTTTCAGCTATTTTAGAAGTAAAAGGAACGCTATTGAAAGAAGTATATCGACGATACGGAAAAAGCTGAACGATGAGAAGAAAAAAGAAGAAAAGGAATGGATGGCAGCGGACGCAAATCCTAGACTGGAACCTAACGAAACTGGAGCTAAGCTGGGCTTGGTAGAATATGAACAAGGTAAATATAAGCATTACCTGCAACATCCAGGTGTACCGATTTACCGATAAATTTGTTTTTTCAAATAAAAAATTCCTTGTTCGTGAAAAAAATGTGCGAACCTTATTTTTCAGACATCCCTCGTATAGACGGAAACCTCTCTCCGCAAATCCTTGCTCCCTTTGTAACTTTCACCCTTGTCTAATTTTCGTTTGGCCCCAATTTGGAATTTAAGTGGCCTACAGTTTGGCGTAAAAATGTGTGGAAATCGTGGTTGTTCGAAAACGAGCGAAATTTATCAGCGAATTGTCAAAACAATAAATTTCGGACAATGTTTTTCACTTAAATGTGGCTTATTTTTTCATGATCATCAAATTCGAAATAAGCGTTTTAAATTCAAAAGTGTCGATATGCTGAATTCATTATCACATCAGTAAAATGATTGTTGATATTCAGCCAGAGCGTTAAAAGTTTTATGTACTCCGCATTATAAGCAGATACTCGATAAATCTACCGGAATAGCATCAGTTATGTATAAATCTTTTAGCTTCTATTGAAACTTGAATAATTACGGACAGCTTATAATCATCATTCATACGTTAATTCAATATCTCTCCAAATATTTCACGAGTGACTAATTAACAAAACGACTTTCTTGCGAAATACTTTGACTCTCAATTAGTATCGTTTTGTAAAGCTGCTTCACGGTTAACTGTAAATCTACGTTTGAGGTTTTGTTCTACAGCAAGCACACAAAGCATATTTAAAAGAGGTTCATAGTTTTTAAAGCGAAAAAAGATGCACACCTCATCAATTTATAAATTCGGTTTAAATTACATAATGTCAAAGTAGCAAATTTTTACTGCACGCCACTGGAGGCAATAACGTTCAATGAGTAATTCAATCTTTTCTCAGGCGCAAGGTATTCCACTTAATGCAAAAATACCTATTCTCGCGAGAAACTCCCTTTTTTAGCGATAAAAACTTCTTTAAAAGTCGATAATTTGAGTTATAGTCAACTTCCGAAAAATTTGAGATATCACTTTATTTAGTATAGTCCAAAGTTCGAAAAAATGCATAGATATATTTCAAAGATCAAAAACTGAGAATCTAACATAGCCGGGAACTTTGCTAAAAAACATCACTTCGTTTGTTCACCCTGTATACGTAGATAAATAAAAGAAATATACCGTTCGAACCCTGCACGTGTTCTCAAAGAGTTGGTCCAGAAGCTCCCGAATATGCAACTCGATATCGCTTTCCGTTCCGAAAATATCGAGATTTGAATTTGATAGATATAGTCGAAATCACGAAACATGACGATTACGTCATCATTTTATTCAAACAGAATTGTATTGTCTAAACAAACTGGATTGCTAATTAGCATGTATCCGACAAAGTTTTCATGTTGCATGATCGATCATATTTAAAAGATGAATAGTTAGGTTATGTTAAAGCAGGTTAGGTTGTTAGTAATACTTTGGTGTTCCTGTCTTAAGGTATTCTACGCATAACTGTTTTTTTTTTCAAAACAAAAACTCCTCACTCAAATTATTATTAACGTATCACTCAAAACCATGAAATAAAATGAAAATAAACATAATCAGTGAAATAACCTAACTTCGAAAGTTGTTGTCATTAAGTTCCTGACATCGCCATTTTATCATCGACTTACGTCCATTGATTACTTCAGTACAATTTATGGTATGACGTAACAATAATCTTTCGTGATTTTGATTATAGTCGTGCTGTTATGCTTTATTGTCTGAATAATACAATTATTCTTAACGACAAAGGTAACTTAAAATCAAATTATAACTGCATAAGGGGTTGTTTGCAGAAAACTTTTGAACGATATTATTTCTTGTTTCCAGGCGAGTCGAAGCAAAGCCAACAAGCGTACAACAAGCGCAAGGACAAGATCGTGCAACTGTTCAACAACATCCGCACCAGACAGCAGGATTTCGACCGGAACGTCAACTGCGATTTTGAAGACAACTGCCTGTGGTCGTGGAGGAAGGACATCGCGAACGGATTTTTCATTGCTTCCGGTCATAATGTCGGGGCCAACGAGACCGGCCCTAGGACGGACGCAGAAAACGGAGAGTTTGGTAAGTTCGTTCTTCGTGACAGCTCTCCGAATACAGGGTTTCACCAAAGCATGTTGAGATTAATTACCTTCCTTTCGGAGATACAAGTCCTTGACGCACGACGCTGGAAATCATTTTTTCTTACCTAAATAATTCTTGAAACAATATCGTACAAGACAAAGCAATTCTGGCATGATAGCTAATATTTTCTTCCCCTGTAGTCTAAGTACTTATCGGACCGCACTGGTATATAAAGGTCGAACCGACTGAAAACCAAACGACTGATTACGTATCTTCAAAAGTGACATTGTCATTTTTTTTACATTGTATTGTTTTTTTTTGTCACATTATGTAAGTTTTTTACAAGATGTCAACGCACTAGCTGATGGACACTAGTGAACTCGTTTTGTAGTTGTACGTGTTGCCTAAGCGTCATAATGCTTCAGTTACCAATGTTTGGCACTGATGTGATGTAAAATCTGCTTCAGAGATGGCATTACTGGAGGTTGTATACTATAGCTAGAAAGAAACGGCAATGCGTAAGATGCATAGTGAGGATTTGTTTGCTAATAATATCTGTAGATGATAATTCCTTTGAATCCTTGTCTCAAATGTATTTACTTGAGATTCGAAGCGAGAAATTAGTTGCGCGTTTTCTTATCCATTCTGGAAATTACATATGCAAATTTGATGAATTTCAAAAATGAGAGAGATTGCGAGTTTGCTATTCAACCAACTTTCTTCTCAGAGATGAAAACTACAGACTATTCGGCTTCACAAAATATATGCAACCAACAATGCGTGTAGTCGAGTCGTTCCTCCGTAGATGAACGCTCACAACGATCCTAGTGAGCAAACGTGGAATGACTTCTTGCACCGTAAAAACTACAGTTTGTAAGATGACATTTTATGTTTTTTGGCAGCGGAGAAAAAGGCACAGGACGTCAAAAATCGCTCGAACTTCGTTTTTTGGCGTTTACTGTCATTTTCAAATATTTGCAGTGGTTAAAAACAGGATTTTGGGAGTTGTAGAAGAGTACATGTTTGGCGCTTCCATTTTGTAGATTTTGAATTTGCCATTAAAACTTAAATAAAACGAAGTGAAAATAACATTTATTTCAGCTCAAAAATAATAATTAGGAAAGATCCTATAAGAAAATACTAACGTATTCACACAGCCTTTGATTTTCCCTCTTACAGGCGTAACTTAACATAACCTTAAGAACTATTCTTTACTATTGAAAAATATACAATACAAACATTTAAGCTAAGACTAATAACTGATTATTATTTCAGTTTCTAAGTAGAAAGTCTACGCGTTTTCTCAATTCTCTTCCACAAACAGTAGTAGAGAAAAACATAATGCAAAACCTAAAACATATTTCGTATGTATGAAAATAAAAAAGAAAAAAATTATTCTCGTAAATTAAAAATACCTAAAAATTAATATGCTACTTATTTGTAGGTAAAATATGTTTTTAGTAACTCAAAAAAAAAACAAACAAACCCTTGCAAATCTGATAAAAAAAGGTATGTAAAAAGGGGAATCAAATAATGTAGAAATTTACAGGATGTTTTTGAAAATTTTGAGAAATAGTTCTTCTGTCATCTTCTATCCAAAAAATTGAGAAACTAGCTAGACAGGGAAAAATATTAGGTCATTTCAAAAATTTAGTAATCAAAGTTGAGTGTTACAATTTTTTGAATTCAAATGTTTTTTTCAATGCGTAACTGCGGAGATATCAACTGACCCCACTCTAAAAACTCACCCGGTATTTAAAAAAAAAACAAATAACTAAATAAGCTCTGTTTCTGAGTTACTGAGAGTAAAAAAAGGGATCGTTTGTTCCTAAAATAGACCATCAAGAAATAAACAAATTATAACAATTCAAGTCTGATGCCTTGTTATTAGTATATCATAAACCTAGAAGTTTGATAATATTGAAATGAAGATATTCAGAGTCCAGAAAAATTACATTTATGACATTTACACTTACAAACTAACACTATCTGAAAAGCAAACGGATAAATCTTTTAGGCTTCCTTTATGCCACACATAGCCTTGCTTCTTTCTATCTCCTCTCTCCTGCTCTTCCTCATATCGTCCTCGAGATTCAACAATAAGTTCAAAATATCCGGATTTTTCGGCTCCGCCCTATAAGCAACTTCCAAACGTCTCTTCGCCAACTTGTAATCCCCGAGCATCCTCAGACACTTCGCATTGTTGTAATAACATTTCGCCGGTATTTTCAAATCCGTGCCTTTGACCAGATCCATGATCTTGTTGAAATTGATGCAACCCTTTTTAGGCTCATCGGTCTTGGCGTGGCAAATCAAAAGGTTGGTGTACAGCCTCATCAGCAACTCTTGTTGCTTCTCCTGCTCGGCCATGTCGGCCAGGAAGCAGTGTTCCAACTTCGACACGGCCGCGTTGTATTCCTTGGTAGCACCGTTTATATTTTTGCCGAACATATCCTTGCCTTTCGCGCACAGCGCCAGGCAATATTCGTAGACGTGTTTGAATTCCTTTTGTTCCTGTTCGGGCAGCTGTTCGAACGTCGCAGCGGCGCCGCAGTCGATTATCTCGATTAGTTCTATCTCGAAAAGTACCTCGGAGTCGCCGGGCACTCGTTCTAGGCATCCAAATTTTCTGTAAGCGTAGTCGGGGTGGACTATGAACTGGGACTTCTCGTTTAGTTTCATCGATTGCACTGCTAGGTCTAGGCCCACCAAAACCTCGCCGTTGTTCACCTACGGAAGTGGAAATAGAATTCTAAGAAACAGGATTTTATTTAGATTATATACTAAGTGACATATAAATCCGAACAGCCAGTTTAAATGGTTTTATTTTAATAAAAGTTGGTGAATGTATTTATCTTACTATAAATAACAAGTGAAAAAATGTTCAGCCTTATCAGTTGGACATTCCGGCTTTTATACTGCTTTTTTTTTAATTCACTAACGCTCTAAAAATGAATATTTCAGCCGCAGTAAAGAATCAACGTTGGCGGATTTTGGTTCTTGACATCCTTTACGATCGGTTACGATGCCTAGAGTACGGAGACCTGTACGATTTCGTCAACTTAGTGAGTTTGATAGGGGCCGTATAGTGGGACTTCGGGAAGCTGGACTTTCTTTTCGGGCAATTGCAGTTATAGTGCAAAGAAGTGTAGACACTGTGGTTAGGTGTTGTCAGGCATGGCTTCGAGAAGGCCGTACGCAAAGAGCAAGGGGCACTGGACGCCGCCGTAGAACAACAGACCGTGAAGATCGCCGCCTAAGATTATTGGCCTCAAGGGACCGTTTCTCCACTACCAGGTCCATTGCAAATGAATGGTTTGCAGAACACGGAAGACCTAAGTTTTGGCTTATTTTCATACCGGCCACACTGGGTCCTCCCTTTAACTCGAGAACACCGACGTAATCGCCTTGAGTGGTGCAGACAACGGTCACTCTGGGATCAGGAATGGAACAGTATTGTCTTTAGTGACGAGTCTCGATTTTGTTTAGGCATGCACGATGGTCGTGCCAGGGTTAGAAGGCGACGTGGTGAAAGGAGGAATCCAGTTTTTTTGTTGAAAGACATGTTCATCACACTGTTGGAGTTATGGTTTGGGGTGCTATAGCTTATGGTTCCAGGTCACCTTTAATCTTCATCAGAGGTAACATGAACGCGCAGCGTTATATCGAGAGGAGTTGGTGGTTGCATGGAATGAGATACCACAGGAGGACATTCACCACCTGATCAGAAGCATGACTAGCCACGTTGGAGAATGCGTATCACATTAGGGTGCATCCACACATTATTAAAGGTCAAAGGGCTTTAAAGCAGTGCAATCATTTTGAAATTTTTATCATTTACTTATTATGCTTCATTAAGTACTTATACAAAATTTTATTAAAATAAAACCATTTAAACTGGGTGTTCGGATTTATATGTCACTTAGTATAGTTATACAAAATTATTTATTGATGTTTCACAATCATCATCTATGCACCCAAATCACCCAAAAAAATAAAAATATTTTTTATGCAAGAATTTGTTAAATTCTTCCCCAAATAGATGCCTAAAAATTCAAACGTTTCTTGAGGCAAAATTTCCATTTTCATCAAAAAAAAAAAAAAAAGAATGTGTCTGAATTGAAGAAATAACATTTTGACAGATTTCTCCTAAATAATGTAGCTAAAAACTTGAAACAATCACATCAAACCATTGATAAAAATGAAAAAGTCATAATGTGTAGAGTAATACACAGTGAAACTTAGAAATACGGAAATTCCAAAGTGCAATATTTCATCAAAAAAGGGAAGATAGTTAAGCAAACTCAATGCATCTGAAAAGGCAAGGCTTATACCTTGAAATGATTCCTATAGTTATTTGAAACAATAATAATTCTCCATGCTAAATAACTTTAAATATAAGTAAAAATTGATGTATACCCTTTAGCTAAGGATATCTTGGAAATTTTGTTGGCCTGTGTTAGCATTGGCAAACATAGTATTATCGTAGACTAAAAAGGAACATACAACACGAGATGCTTAAAACAGTTCAAAGAAAAGTAAATTAGCAGTTGAAGACCATGTCATATGAAACAAGCCTTCAAAAACTCCAGTTTCCAACTCCAGCACAAAGAAGATTGTGCTGAGACAGCACAGAAACTTAATGGCCATTAAAAATCCAACTTGCAAACCTTGATCTATTATCAAAACAGAAATTTCTGGGATCAATTATGCAAGGAATGACATGTGATGTAAACCAATTAAAAACCAACTTAGAGAAATTGTTCCATGGCAAAATATACTACAGAATAAATGATTGTAACTTAATAGTAACATATTTTTCTTACCGTGAATTGATGGGGCTTGGTTCTAGCATAGGTCGAATCAAACGGCTCTACTTGGTACTCTATGTAACCATTATAGTGCACCCTGACCACGGACATGTCTGGTGGTTTCTGCCCGTAGCCCTCCCTCAACACGCGCTTCTTAATCTTGCCATTACCCAACAAATTGAACATATTCGAGGCAATCTTTTCGAAAGGATGCCCTTCGACGTAAGTATCTTCTGCCTTGAGGTCATCTCCGGCTACCTCCAAATTGAGGTATTTGAGAAGGTTGTTGGTATATTCCACATCTTCGTCGTCGAGTTGGTGAGCTTCTTCCTCTTCGTTTGTATTCACTTCAAAGACGACGCCTTTGTCCATGAGTTTTCTGAAAAAAGTTATGGGATAAAAATAGGGTTAGGTTCATAGATCGCGAATACTTACGTTAAATCGAGAGGTTCCTTCAATTCTACTGCCGGAGTCTTCATTTTGCCGACTAGTGTATTAGTTTACCAGAAATCCAAGTGGAAAAATCCGAATGATCTATAAAAGAATGAAAATATGCACAACAATTCGGAAAAATACATTGATCCAAATCGTAAATGTAAATGGACGTTCTAGCTTGAAGAATGACAGACTGGCGACGTTGCCAGACTGTCAATTTTGTACGAACGCCTAAGTACTTCATTGCAAAAAAAAGGTGGTCCCAGAAGTACCCGGCCTGACCTAGAGATGGCGACAGTTGTTTGAAAAATATCATTGTATTAGAAAGTATGCAACCTATAAAGCATATGTGTCAAGTTTGGCAGCCATCAATACTGAACGTTTTCAGTGAATTTATGAAAATGGAGAAAATTGGTCATCGTTATGTAGTACAATACTTTTATTTCAAAGCCTCAGCCCAACCTATATAAAAGCTGAACTGTATTCTACTCAGGGTGAGTCTGCTCCTTCGTTTACAACAGTAAAATATTGGGTAGCAGTGGTCGACCAAATGAGGTGACGACTCCAGAAATGGTGAAGAAAATTCACAAAGCGGTACTGAATGATCGTCGACTGAAAGTGCGCGAGCTAGCAGACATAGTAGGCATTTCAAAAAGTGCGGTACATCGCATATTATCTGAAAATTTGGACATGAGAAAGCTGTGTGCAAGATGGGTGCCGCGATTGCTCACGATCGAGCAAAAACAGTGTCGTGAAGATGTTTCAATTGAGTTTTTAGCGAAGTTTCACAGCAACTAAGCAGAATTCTTGCGTCGTTTCATAACCATGGATGAAACATGGGTCCATCACTTCACACCCGAGACAAAAGGACAATCAAAACAATGGCTTCAAAAAGGACAACCGGCTCCAAAGAAGGCGAAGACCGTTTCATTTGCACGCAAGGTTATGGCGTCGGTTTTTTGGGATTCGCGTGGGATAATTTTCATTGACTATCTTGAAAAAGGTAAATCTATCAACTGCGAGTATTATGCGAACTTATTGCAACGTTTGAGCGATGAAATCAAGCAAAAAGGGCCGCATTTGGTTAAGAAGAAAGTGTTGTTTCATCAAGACAATGCACCAGCTCACAAATCCGTTATTGCAATGGCCAAAATTAACGAATTGAAGTTTGAATTGCACCCTATTCACCAGATTTAGCCCCCTCGGATTATTTTCTGTTTCCAAACTTGAAAAAAATGGCTCTGTGGCCAAAGATTTTCCATCGATGAAGAAGTGATGCCGGCAGTTAATGGCTATTTTGAGGAGCAAGACAGTTCTTATTATCGCTAGGAAAAGTGTATAGAGCTCAAAAGAGATTGTGTTGAAAAATAAATACATTTTTTTTTACAAATTTTTTGTTCTCTTCGTGGGGTCGGGTACTTCTGGGACAGCCCTCGTACAGGGATCTCGGCTCCTGTTATACCTACAGTATAGAGTATACTCCCATCTTTTCTGCACTCGTGAGACATCACTAGACTGGAAATTTTATACACTTTTCAAAAATAAAAAAATCCAATATGGCAGCTATAACAAAAATGAAAGTTGGGGCAGGTTACGGGGGTCATATTTTGATAGCTGTCAAATTAATCGTTTTGGATTCACTGACAAAAAACGAAATTCGCCATTTTCGGTTTTTCGCCGATATTTCCAAAACCCAATAGCCGATCGTAAATCTAAAGCCGGCTATCGAATGCACTTAGTGTTCCTAAAACTTTCCCTGTTTAACCGTTGCTGTAGGTATAACAGGAAGGGAAATTCCAGTATGGAGAAGCGAATCTGGGACACCCTGTATACAATACACCAGTAGAAACACTTGTGAAAAGAATAGCTTTGACTTGGCAACGTTGCACAAGCAGCGGCCTCTCCTGGCACGGAGCCGAATTATTGATTGATTAATGGGGCTTTCGCAACTTTTACATCGTGTCTCAAACTGTTTTTCGAGTTGTTCTTGACCCGATTTTTTCTTGTTCAGGGAGCTTTTTGTTGCTTCGTCTTCCCCAAGAAGCGACCGAGTTTCAAGTGAAGAGCCCCATCTTTACACCGACGATATCAAAATGCAAGTTTGCGATACACATCCACCAAGAGAAGATGCAAGGAGGTCTGATCAAGATCATCGGAGAAAAGAAAGATTCACAGTGGATTTTGAAAACTATACCTGGAGACGACGCAAGAAAGTACGCATTTTCGTCCTGCCTCAAAAACTGTATTAAAAATTTTCAATTCACATTCAAAAACCCTCAACCAAAGAGAATAGTTCTTAAGAACCAAAATGATCCAAAAAAACTTTTAAAGGCCTTATACGGAGCAAAAAATCAATTTAGATCCAATTAAGATTTTCACCAATTTCCAGAAGTTTGATTAACTTGAAACTGTAGGCCAAGTGGCAAAGCACTGGTCTTGTAAACCAGAGGTCGTGAGTTCAATCCTCACAGGAGGCAGATTGTGTTATAGCTTTTTTTATTTTTTTTTAACACGCTTTTATTAGCCTGGCGTGTATGACTAGACGTATTTTCATTTTAAAGTGATGAATTTGCCCTTCACTTTTTTCTGTACCACCTTTTATAAAGTTGACCTTTTTATTTTTGTCAGCTGTTGTAATTCAACAAGGAGGAATCATAAACGTAAGTGGTTTTGATTCGGGGATTATCAACATTGAAAGCTCAGATTAAATTTCAGATCTTACAACAAACTTTTCTACATTTTTAGGTGGACATACTACGAGCAATCCGTGGGCCAAATCTCCCAGAACTTCACCATCATGCTGGAAGTAGTCCCAGGCGAAAACATGGCCAAAGGGGCGACAGTCGCTTTCGATAACATCAAGCTGTTCCACTGCTACGAAACCATGGATGATTCGTGTTCACCGCATCAGTACAAATGCAAAAAGGGGACGAAGATATGCATAAATACCACGAGCATTTGTGATATCACAAAGGATTGCGATTATGGAGATGACGAGACGCAGAATTGCGGTGAGTCTAGTCGCTTGTCACATGTGAATGTAAACATACATCATAAATAATTTGAATTTCAGACATGATGCCTTACGGCGCACGCTGCACCTTCGAAGACGACTGGTGTGGCTGGCAGAACATCGATATCAAAGTGCTGGAATGGGCGAGACACAACGGGTCCACGCCCACGCACCAAACAGGCCCGAACTACGATCACACCTACAGAAACACGACTGGGAAGTACCTGTTCGTGAATATGCTGAAAGAGAACGCGAACTTTGCTTCTATGGCGACGTTGAGGAGCGTCTACTTCAATCCGCCGCCCAGAGTGCACGGAAACTCGTCTTCTAGGTTCTATAATTCTTGCGCGGTAAGTACGACGATAAAACAAATTGCAATGTGCTTCTGAAGTTCTTAGGGAAATGATTGTTTATTGAGTTTCATGCTTTTCAGCAACTCATCTGCATGGTCTAGGCTTCGCCCGTGAGCGAAATCTTAGCAACTATCAACTGCTATTGTCGAAATATTTTTTTTTAAAAACGATCCAATCCTTTCGATGCCTTTATTTCAGATTCGTTTCTACCTCCACAAAACCGGCAAACATCGAAGCTCAATCCAGTTACAAGTTACCGAAATGCGTCCCTCAGAGAACGTTACCAAAGAGATGTTGTGGAGCTATCGAGACTTTGGCGATCAATGGGTTAGACAGGTGTTTATTCTGCCTAATATATCCTGTAGGTAAGTCTACTGTGAAGCATTTTATCTCTGCGTACAAATCTTTCGAAAATATTATATATACTAATTTTACAAGCTTTAGGTCTACTGATAAATAGAAAGTGATTAGATGGCATCTCCTGCTTTTTGTATGGTTTCTATTTTTGTTAGTTTAATTTATTTTGGGATTGTCCTATAAATGGTTTCCTTAACTGTTGAGCAACATACGATCTTTATTATTATTGTTAAGCATGATTTATACTTTTTTGAATTATATTTGAAATTTGATATAATGAAAATAATTTCCAAAAATGTTATATTTCGAAAAGTAGGTGCTAAAACCGGAGCACTGCTAACGGTAGTCATTAATTAATATTCTATTGTATTGTTAGGCAAGATATGTCTAAAACAAATTGATTGCTTGGTGGGCTTATTATTTGACTAAGGAGGACATCGAAAAATGGTGAACGCGCTACTTATTTGACGAAAGAGTTTCATGTGATTTCAAGAATTGGTGAATGTGATCGCTAGTTGCGATCTGAGCAATCTTATTCGAAAAATGGTGAATGCGCGAATAATTAGACTAAAGTGGTTCATGTAATTTCAAGAAATGGTGAATGTGATCACTAGTTGTACCGAATAATCTTATTTAAAAAATGGTCGATGCGCCGATCATCTGACTAGATGGGTTAATGTAATTTCAAGAAATGGTGAATGCGATCGCTAGTTGATCTGAATCATCTTATTCGAAAAATGGTGAATGCGCTGATCATCTGACTAGAGTGGTTAATGTAATTTCAAGAACTGGTGAATGTGATCGCTAGTTGTTTCGAATAATCTTATTTGATAAATGGTGTATGCGCTGATTATTTCAATAGAGAGATGTGCATTTCTCGGTGTTTTTAAAAGGTTTCTTGTGTTTCTGATCCAGGCGTCTTGCCACACTGAGCTTTGTAGCATATCCTGAAGTATATCAACTGGGATGCTGTAGCTATTTCTTCCATTGTCACTTTGCTCTTTAGCTGTTTGGCTTCATTTACCTCGCACAAATAATCTATTTGTCATATGAGCAAATGATTTTTTATAATTTCGTTTACATTGTTAGGCATGTACGTTTGCTGTAAGCGCTCTTTGCGTTTTCCAGATACTTCTTGCACTTCGAAGCGAAGAAAGGCGTGCGGTACATGAGCGACGTGGCGATAGACGACGTCTCGTTAAGTCCAGAGTGTTTCGGTTTGAACATACCGGAAGAGGAGCTGCAAGGTTACAACTATTGGAACCCGGTGTGTCAGAACATAGTGAAAGAGACCCACCAAGACTTTGTGAACAAAACGTACTACAAGATATCGACTTGTGGCGCGAAGGGAAGGTACGGGCCTTCGCAAAGTGACTGTAATCGCGAATACGAGAATAACAAAGTGAGCGTTAGGGTTTTGAAGGAACCGGGACTGGATGGTGTGCAGAAGTGGGTGGCGCCGAGAAGCGGATATTATACGTAAGTACTCATTTAAGAATAAAAATAAGTAAATTTATTATTCGTCTTAAATATTGTTTTGTATATCATAGCTTTGTCTGCAAACGTACAGGGTGCACCAGAATCGACTAGGCAGCTTAAAAGACTCTATAAAAATGGCATGAAAGAAAATTTGTTCTATGTTCATGTCAAGCTTTCGGAAATACTGTTAATTGTAATGCTATAATAGTTGTAATTTCTGGAAGTTTTCGGGTCGAATTTTATCTCGGTGACAACAAAACCCTTGTCTGTTGTACTTTTATTTTTCCGAAATCTAAATTGCTCCTTTGCTAACACATTATTGCTCTCAAGTTGTGCAATAATCTGCCTTTCAGAATTATTTTATAAATTTTGGTTCGCTCTGCAGCCTCTCGTATCTCTTTAGTTGAAGATATAGACAGTTGTCGAGCACTTTTGTTTGAAAGCGCATATACTCATGTAAAAATTTGGTTTCAAAGATTCATTTTGGCTGGAGCAAGTGGTGGTAAAGGCAGTTCAGGAATGGGATCGTCTAGAGGCGCCATGGTTCGAACTATACTCAACCTGCAGTCAGGTCAAGAGGTATTGATGCTTGTAGGACAAGAAGGAATGGATTCCTGCATCAAGGTAATTGTATTTTTAAAATGTCGATGCAGCCTCATATCCATAAACAAATTAAACTCGGGATAAGATAGAGTTTTGTTGAACAATTTTTTTACAGACTTGTGATTATAAATGTTCTTTCGGTTTTATGTTTCATTTCGAAAAAAAGTTCCCAATAACTTTTTTCTAAAGTTTAAAACCTTGCTTTACAATAGCCCGAAGAGTATTTTGAGATTACTTCAATTAAAATCGATTTTTGACCTTGTCCATTGGGCTAAAAATTGTCGAAATTTTGGTTATCTGTTCAAATGGTCATAAATCATTTGTCATCTAGCTTTTTCAAAATTCTGATATTTTCAGATGCTGGGCTCGCAGAATAACTCATCGTGCCATTCTCAAAGTAACAACGGAACATCGATCAGGATCATCCTGAATATGGATGTCAGTGATACTGGCGGAGGGGGCGGTGGTGGAACGTTTGTCTTCATGGTAAGAAATATATGGCTGCCTCTAATCAATACGCAACTAATGGCTGCAGTGACTTGAGTTATCGCTTTATAGATAAACCTAGTTTTAGTCTTTCGAGCTAAAAATACCATTTTGATATCACTAGACACTCTGTATTTTGTATTTTAACCCTTAGATATCGATTTTCAAAGTAGAATTTGAACCAGTCCAGTCGCAACCCTTTTATACTCAGCCCAAGAGCTATAAACACTCACATCACTAGACGGGCAGCATCGAGCCACTATTGCCACTTTTACATTGATTTACATGAATGTTCTGCATGTGGTTTATCACCTAAATTGTAATTGCAGTTTAATAGACTGAAGGAAAAAGTACCTTTGGCTGTTGCTGGAGGAGGTGGAGGCCTTGGGATTGGTAGATTTAGCATCGAGAATGTGCTGCAACATGGACAAGCCATTAACATGTCTAGGCCACCGTATACTGGACAGGCTAGCGGTTTGAGGTAAGAAATTTTATATGTTCATAACCTTATTATTAATAACATAAATATCGTGAATGTGTTACTCTAAAACACAACTAATGAATAAACAGTGTTGGATGCGACTTCTATTTCGACGTGCACAATCCTGTTTTAACAAACGTTGGATCAGCTTACAACTTTATACGATCTAATTTCGAAAAATGGTGGACGTGCGTACTACTCAATATCCACAATCTTTTAAAAACTGTGAATGGACTCACGGTCTAATTATGTCATCAAAAAATGGTGACGGCGACGAGAATGTTCCATGTGATTTCAAGAAATGGTGAATGCGATCGCTAGTCGATACGAACAATCTTGTTTGAAAAATGGTGAATGCGCCACGTATCTGACAAAAGTAATATTCATGTAATTTCTAGAAATGGTGAATGTGATTGCCATTTGATCTGAAGTCTTATTTGAAAAATGGTGAATGGGCTGATTGTTTGACGAAAGTAATACGAGATTTTAAAAAATGATGAATGTGATCGCGAGTCGATACTATCTTAGTTGAAAAAAATGGTGAATTGACTAGATATTTGACGAAAGCGAGTCATGTGATTTCAAGAAGTGGTGAATGTCTCGCAATTTGATCTGAACAGTCCTATTTGAAATGTGGTGGATGCGCTAATTATTTCATCGCAGTTGACGTCGCTCATACTTTAAAAACGGCGCAAGCGGTCGCTATCCGACATCAGCAATTTTATTTAATGTAATGGCGATTGTTTAGGTTCGGAGGTGGAGCCGGTGGGGGCTGGGCGATGTACACGGGTGGTTTGACATCTCCGCTGAACAAAGACATGACAGGTGGCGCTCTATTATCAGGCGCTATCGGCGGGAAAGCCTGCTACAACTCCACCGATCAACGAGGAGACGGAGGATTTGGGGGAGGAGGAGGCGGTTGCAAATATGGAGGAGGTTAGTATCAAAGTTATGACCAGAATTTTTAGCAATATGTATTTCTAAAACTGCAGTGCATAATTTATGCTAAAGTTGTTTGTTTTTAGTAAAATAAATTCTAAGACTTTCGTTATATATGTTTACTGTCAACGTTTGCTATATACTTCTTTTTAGAATCTATCCAGGAACAGACGCCCTAGATCTAACTAGATCCTTGCATAGTCCATTTTAAAAGAAGTTCGCGTCTACTTGACACTTTTCTTTCTCAGGTGGTGGTGGATACTCAGGCGGAGATGCGCCCGCGGTGAACTCCACCAGCGGCGAAGGCGGATACTCCTACATAGACCCGACAAAGACAATGATGAGGCTTTCGGAAGCCAAAGGAAGCCACCATACAGGATCCGGTTACGTCGTCATCATCCCTGATACGAAAGGGTGCAACTGCGATTACAAATGTGTCGCTTTGGACGCCGAGAGGTCCGAGGTGACTTGCATATGTCCTCACAACTGGAAGTTGAACGACGATAAGAAAACTTGTATAGGTAAAACTCGTAGCATACTTTTTATTCACCATATTCTCATAATCTTTCGTTTTTCAGCTGAAACTATAACCCAGGTGGTAGAGCCTTATCCAAAATGGTTCGTTGTTGGACTTATTGTGACAATCCTCTGTCTGATAGCCGCATTTGCAGCAGTGTGTTTCATACTATGTAAGTATGCTGACATTTTAAAGACATCGACAAGATAAGAAAAATTACGATCATGCTATTTTGTGCTTAGACATTAAAGCTTTTCATCTCTAGTTCCGACTTATTTTTGAGAGTATTTTTTTAAGTTTATTCTGATGTTTCAGATAACAGGTATCAGTTGAAGGTGTCCGGAATGAAAAGAAGGAAAATCATTTCTGGAGCAGACGTTCAGCTGGACAGATTGAGAGGAGTCGGATCTGACAATATGATGACCGAGTATAATCCAAATTATGAATTTGGAGGCGTTGTTTATACGTTAAAGGATCTGAAGGACATCCCAAGGGACCAACTGCGATTGGTCAAGTAAGTATCAAAAATAAATTATTGAGCGAAAATTTTGATTTATATTGATGTTGTTAAAGGCAAATTGAATTCTTTATGCTGGAATAAGTTTGGACGCAGATTTCTAATATGAGTTTTAACAAGTGCCAAAGAATTGCAAATGGAGTGACCTTGGATTTAAGTTTTTAAATCCTGTCTCTAAGAATTGTGTTTAAAATAAATGTTTACCTATTAATTTTAGACGCTATTGTATTCCAGGTATTTCGGGGTTTTGATATTTTCACGTCTTATTATAATTCACGGTTATGTAGGATATAATAATGTAGCATTCACAGTTTTGTCAAGCCTTTCGAGCAAAATTGTGTGTAAGACATTATTTTCAAAAAACACCTTTTACCTATCGACTTCAACATTCAAAATATAGCGTTTATCTCATCGTATGTCTCAGGGCTCTAGGACAAGGAGCCTTCGGCGAAGTGTACCAAGGTTTCTACCGACAACGACCATGCGACACAGTCGAAATGCCCGTAGCTGTAAAAACTTTACCGGAAATGTCCACCTCGCAAGCGGAAATGGACTTTCTCATGGAAGCTTTGATCATGTCAAAGTTTCACCATCCGAATATCGTACACTTTATTGGAGTGTGCTTCGGGAAACATCCAAGGTTCATCGTGTTGGAACTTTTGGCCGGAGGGGACTTGAAGAATTTCCTCAGAGAATCCAGGCCTAAACCAGTAAGTATTGAAGCTCAAAAATATACAGGGTCTCATGTGTAATCTTAGTTCGACTATTATCAAAAGAAAACTTAAGTTTGATTTGAGAGACACTTAGCTTTTAAATTATCAGGTGATCTAAGGTTTTTTTGAAGATTCTTTTCAAACTGAAGTTTCATAATCACCTACACGTGAGCAAAACTTGATTCAGTGTGCAAAGAAAATTTGAAGAAAGCGGCATTCGTATGAATTCAAGAAATGGGGAATGTGAACGCTAGTCGACCTGAACGATCTTATTTAAAAAAATGGTGAATGCGTCAATTATTTGACAAAAGCGATTCGTGTGATTTCAAGATATGGTGAATGTGATCGCTAGTCGATCCGGTCAATCTTATTTGAAAAATGGTGAATGCGCCCATTATTCGACTAGAAAATTCATGTAATTTCAAGAAATGGTGAGTGTGATCGCCATTCGATCGTAACAGTTTTATTTGGAAAATGGTGAATGCGATAATTATTTGAGGAAAGTAATTCATATGATTTCAAGAAATGGTGAATGTGATCGCTATTTGATCTGAACAGTCTTATTTAAATATTCAGGTGATCTAAGGTTTTTTGAAGATTCTTTTCAAACTAAAGTTTCATAGTCACCTACACGTGATCAAAACTTGAATCATTGTGCAAAAAAAATTTGAAGAAAGTAACATTCGTATGAATTCAAGAAATGAGGAAACTGATCGCTAGTCGACCTGAACGACCTTATTTAAAAAATGGTGAATGCGTCTATTATTTGACGAAAGCGATTCGTGTGGTTTCAATATACGGTGAATGTGATCCGTGAGTAGATCCGGTCAATCTTATTTGAAAAATGGTGAATGTGCCGATTATTTGACCAGAGAATTCATGTAATTTCAAAAAATGGTGAGTGTGATCGCCATTCGATCTGAACAGTTTTATTTGGAAATAAATATATACGTAGTCGTGCCATAAGTTCTGTCCCATGATAATCTCATGATAAAAATGAAACAAGATAAGATATATTTATATGAAAGATATTATTTATTCGACAACATTTTTAGAATTCATAATCAAACAGTTTTATTCAAAATGTCCCCCCTTGGCCTTCACACACTGCTTCAATCTCGCGGGCCACTCATCTATCACTGCACGCACAGCTTCCAAAGGAATAGCTGCCGCTGATCGGATCAAATCCGCTTTCAGGGACTCGATATTACGGTGGGCTTTGGAGCAGGCCAACTGCTCTAGCAGGTCCCACAACTTGTAGTCTAAAGGATTGAGGTCCGGACTCCCTGAGGGCCAATCTTCCGCAGCAATGAACTCTGGCACATTGCTTTCCAGCCAGCGCTGCGTACTCTTAGCCTTGTGAGCGGGGGCGGAATCCTGCTGGTAGACCCAGTGTTGGTTGGCAAACAATGTACCACTTAAAGGCTTGACGATAGGATCCAGTATGTCGCTCTGATAGTTTGCCGCTTTTGTTTTCACGCCCTGTTTACAGAAATGGAGCTGAGTGACCCCTTCGTAGGACACCCCCCACCAAACCATGACTGACGCAGGGTGGTGGCCTCTCTCAACTCTCGGAATGATCTCCGAAGCTTCCTGTGAACTCCTTGCATACACTTTGTCATTTTGTCGGTTGAATTTTTCTTCTATGGTGAAGATTTTCTCATCCGTGAACAAAATCTTTCGGAATCCCCCAGCTGCGTACCTCTCCAAGAGCTTCTTGGATCTTGTCGCCCTGATGTGTCGCAAGGTGGCCGTAAGTCGCTGGCCCGTACGTCTCCGGTAAGCCCCTAGCCCTAGGTCTTGTTTAATGATGCGCGACATCGTCCGGACAGGAATCTTCATTTCCCTGGATAGGATCTTCTGCTTCCGGAGTGGATTCCTTTGAATCCTGGCTTTTACGGCTTTGATGGCTGCTGGAGTCCTTACTTGACGAGGTCTTCCGCTTCTTGGCCTGTCATCAACAGAGGACGTCTCATTGTACCGCTGAATGGTCCTAGACACAAATTTACGCGATATTTGAAGGCCGCGTAAGAGTTCAAAAATCTGACTAGCACTGTGATTACACTTATGTAAAGCTATCACTGCAATACGGTTCTCTGCCTTGCCCCACTCCATCGTTATGCTTCGAGAGATCAATACAAACTGAGGTATATGTAATTACCCGAAAAGCGCTTAATCAACTGACACCACAATGTAAACAATCGGACAAGTATTAACAGGTCTACACTTGTTTGAAAACGAGGGACAGAACTTATGGCATGACTACGTAATATTTGAGGAAAGTAATTCATATGATTTCAAGAAATAGTGAATAAGATCGCTAGTCGATCGGGTCAATCTTATTTGATGGTGAATGCGCCTATTATTTGACTAGAAAATTCTTGTAATTTCAAGAAATGGTGAATGTGATCGCCATTCGATCTGAACAGTTTTATTTGGAAAATTGTGAATGCGATAATTATTTGAGGAAAGTAATTCATATGAATTCAAGAAATGGTGAATGTGTTCACTATTTGATCTGGACAGTCTTAGTTAAATCTTCAGATGATCTAAGGTTTTTTGAAGATTCTTTTCAAACTAAAGTTTCATAATCACCTATACGTGAGCAAAACTTGATACATTGTGCAAAGAAAATTTGAAGAAAGTGACATTCGTATGAATTCAAAAAATGAAGAATGTCATCGCTAGTCGACCTGAACAATGTTATTTAAAAAATGGTGAATGCGTCAATTATTTGACGAAAACGATTCGTGTGATTTCAAGATATGGTGAATGCGATCGCTAGTCGATCCGGTCAATCTTATTTCAAAAATGGTGAATGCGCCGATTATTTGACGAAAACGATTCGTGTGATTTCAAGATATGGTGAATGCGATCGCTTGTCGATCCGGTCAATCTTATTTGAAAAATGGTGAATGCGCCTATTATTTGACTAGAGAATTCGTGTAATTTCAAGAAATGGTGAGTGTGATCGCCATTCGATCTGTACAGTAGAACCTGAGTCTTTTCAGTCCACCTGTTGATTCTAGTAAAAACTTAATCGGATACCGAGTTTTCATTTAGATTGCAGATATGTATAGATTTTTTTTCCAGGAAAGACCTAGTCCACTATCAATGAAAGACCTAATAATGATAGCAATAGACGTAGCAAAGGGCTGTAAATACCTCGAAGACAATAGGTTCATACACAGGGACATCGCTGCAAGAAACTGTTTATTGACAACCAAGGGCCCAGGAAGGGTTGTTAAAATTGCCGACTTTGGAATGTCTAGGGATGTTTATAGGTGAGAAAAATTTCAATAACTTTTTTTTGTTAGTAGATACAGAAGAGTCTGTTCAGCCACTCAAAGATATAATAGTCTTGAATTGTAATAGATTGTTGCTATGATTTATACTTGTTTCCAGATCTGACTACTACCGAAAAGGTGGTAAGGCGATGCTTCCCATAAAATGGATGCCTCCCGAAGCGTTCCTGGACGGAATCTTCACCAGCAAAACGGACGTTTGGTCGTTCGGGGTGCTCCTGTGGGAAATTATGTCCATGGGGTACATGCCGTATACAGGCTGTGCAAACAGGGATGTTATGCAGTTGGTTACTAGCGGAGGCAGGTTGGATCCGCCAGCTAACTGTCCAGGTAATGAGCCATTAGAACTATTTTGGTGCGCAAGAATTCTTTAAAATTGTTATCATACTCATGGTACAATTTCTTCGTGTTTTTGAACTATTAATTCTTTTATAATTAGAGATGGGTGCTTGTCGGAATTTCTTTAAGGGGATCGATCATCGGAGGAAGCCACTTTTTACATGCCTTTGAAGGAGGGTTTTATGTTTCCCGAGCGGGCGTATACAGGGTGTTTCTTTCAAGGAGGTGACCTTTGGACCCATTTTAGGAAAAAATTAATATGAACGTACGCCATAAAGGGATAAAACACAGGGCGATAGTTTCGAGGAAAAAAACTGTATTTTATAATAACTGTGTTACTGAGGTTGCATTTTATGATGTACAAACAATTTTATTATTTCTACCAGTGGCGTCCGTGCGGATTCTGCATTGAATATTTTTTGCAGAAAAAATGGTACGCCACAGAGTTTTATTTAAATATAAACCATTGTTCAAATCTTCATTCATTTCCGAGCAAATCCGATCTGTTTATTTTTTATCGTCCGACGCATCGTTTTCTCGTAAAAAAATAAAAATCGTTTTACTTCACGGTCAAATCGCTGACGCGGCGAAATTTACGAGGGTTGTTTAGGAAATAAGGTTTACACATTTTTTTCAGCCACAAGGAATTTTTTCATTTGATTCAGCGAATTCAAAATTTGAACCGTTGATTAAGCTATTTTTCTCCAACGTCATAACTTTTTTAGACGTGAAATCCACTTTTGAAATCCCTCCTCAAGGAACTCCGACGCCTCTCCGTTTAGAAAATTCGCAACTGCTGCCTGCAACTGCATAGCTTGAAGATCAACATTCCCAATGATAAATCCGCTTTTTCGAATAAAAAATGTGTCGAAAAAAATGTGGGAACCTTATTTTTGAGACAACCCTCGTATATAACTTGTATTATAGTCTGGGAATAGCCAATAAGGTCACGTGTTCTCTTATACGTCCTCTCAGTCTGAATACAGGGCGTTATCACGCACCTATAGGAGTATACAAAAAATCGGGTCACGCGATACAAATCGTGATCGCTTGGACGCCGTATTTAAAAATGGCCGTAAGTTACAAAACGGTTATTTAACATGACTTTGTAACCGGTGAGTCGTTTTTAACTTTTTAAAGCTAGTTTCACTCTTTGAAAAAACGTTTGTTATAATTAAATATTTTTGTGTGCAAGTACAACCATTGTACTTCCTCTCCAAAGACAAACATATTTTAGCATTAAATATTGTTTGATTAATTTAATGATTATTTAGATATACTAGAATTTTTAATTTTCACGACTTTACGAAGTCCTTTAAATATCTTTGGATGTAACGTGATCAATTTTTGGTAAAACCAATATCGAACAGTGAACGTTAAATCCAAATTCTAAAGGCAATTTTCGCACACAAAACAAAACTAAAGCATCTCAAACCTTGCATGCAGAAGTATTAAAAGAGGATTACTCACCCCGAGTCATGATCCTTATTGAAAAATGTCGACCAAATTTCAAAATACTGTAGCGTTTTTCTGGGTTCTTTTGGGTGCGGATTGAAACACTGGATTCCACAAAAAGAAATGCACTAATTTATTTAACTTGATATGACTAATTCTTATGTCGCCATTGACTGCACTATACTCCACTCCGCTCTGTTCTGTACTCTCTGCTTCCATCTATCGGCCGCCGAGTTATATAGTGCGCATCGTTGCTTCGAGAAAGGTCTGGTGAACCACAAAGCGGCATCTAGAATATTGGAGGTCACTTCGCGTCGATCTAGAAGGCGATCCACTGTCACGCTCGTCACAGACGCCGCCAAGCGGCTTGCGCGGTCGTAAGCAGAGATCGGCCATTAAGCTCAAAGGAACTGGATTCCCAGGGAACTTCGACACTTCCTTGGGGTGCCCATTATATGAGAACATGTTTCCTTTCAGATCCAGTGTATGGGATAATGACCCAATGCTGGCACCCCGCGCCTGAACAAAGGCCCAACTTCGGCACCATCCTCGAACGATTAGGGTACTGCGCGCAAGATCCGCAAGTGATGAACGCGGCGTTGCCAGTCTTCCAACGACCGCCTCCCTACGAACGAGACACGACTGTCATGCGGCCTAGCGGATCCGAAGAGAACAACTGTCTGCAGGTAAATGTTTTTTTTTTGTCATTTTCAAGTATCGTATGGATTTTTTTTATTGTGGTGTGGCGGACTTCGCAAGTTTTTTTCGATTTTTTTAAGGGTGTTTATTTCCACAGGGTGGTGACTCACATACATTTTTCTTAAACAAAAAGACCTACACTTTATTGCAGATTCGGGTACGCTTCCCAAACAAACCAAATTGACATACTATACAGTTTTATTTCTAAATTGTTGAGGTATTGGGAAATTTCAGCATTCTGCAACCAACAAAGCATGATGAGGAACTTGCAGCATAGTTGTGTCGTTCAGTCATTGCTCCATAGATGGACGATTTTGTTGACGCTCACAGCGCACACTACGAACCATCTAGTCAGCAAATTGACGTTTTGTTTTTTTTATGTTTTGTCCGTACGATGTTGTGAAGCACCTTCGAGAACCTCTGTGAACCCTCTAACGTTCCATCGCCTATCTAATCCGTGTTCGTTTTCTGTGTTTTCTGTTCAAGGTGGTACCTACATCCTCAGATTACCTCATACCGAATCACACGGCCCCCACGACTCCCGATCAGATCGAGTCGACCTCATCGGTGGAAAAGTTGTTGCCTCCCGACAGTTCCTCGAACAATTGGGAGACCTCATTCATTATGCCGCATTCGAGGTCGACACAACCTCTGCTTATGGCCGATAACAATAAGGACGATGAGGGTGCCACGTCTGTAAGTTTGACAGTTTTGTTTGCTTTCCCTTGTGATAGTCCAAGCATGACGATATCGTTTCAAAATTAGTTGTATGTTACCTACAGTCTGTGAAAACGGAAAGTTTATCGCTTTTCGGCGTTAAAATAAGCTAACTTCAAAACACTTTGCAGGATCTTGTAGAGCAAGGTTTTAACTTTAATTTGGCTCCTTGAGGAGCTCAAAAAATGAGTTTTCAAGCACTGAATATACTACCACGGTGACCGAGGTCAAATTTGTTTTAGACAATTTTTTAAATAAATTACAAAATACGCTTTTATTTTAGCTGATGATGCAATAATTTGATAACAGTTTTCCATTATCCTTATTAATAAGTAAAATTATGTAAAACGCAGATATGTTAATAAAAAACCACGGATTAACTTTAAACTGTAGCCCAAGTGGCAAAGCACTGGTCTTGTAAACCAGAAGTCGTGAGTTCAATCCTCACAGGAGGCAGATTGTGTTATAGCTTTTTTTATTTTTTTTAATACGCTATTATTAGCTTGGCGTCTATGTATCTAATGAAATCTTTGGGCATAATTTTTACCAATTTCCAAAAGTTTGATTAACTTGAAACTGTAGCCCAAGTGGCAAAGCACTGCTCTTGTAAACCAGGGGTCGTGAGTTCAATAATCACAGGAGGCAGATTGTGTTATAGCTTTTTTTATTTTTTTTAACACGCTATTATTAGCTTGGCGTCTATGTATCTAATGAAATCTTTGGGCATAATTTTTACCAATTTCCAAAAGTTTGATTAACTTGAAACTGTAGCCCAAGTGGCAAAGCACTGGTCTTGTAAATCAGAGGTCGTGAGTTCAATCCTCACAGGAGGCAGATTGTGTTATAGCTTTTTTTTATTTTTTTTAATACGCTATTATTAGCTTGGCATCTATGTATCTAATGAAATCTTTGGGCATAATTTTTACCAATTTCCAAAAGTTTGATTAACTTGAAACTGTAGCCCAAGTGGCAAAGCACTGGTCTTATAAACCAGGGGTCATGAGTTCGATCCCCACAGGAGGTAGATTGTGTTATAGCTTTTTTTATTTTTTTTAACACGCTATTATTAGCTTGGCGTCTATGTATCTAATGAAATCTTTGGGCATGATTTTTACCAATTTCCAAAAGTTTGATTAACTTGAAACTGTAGCCCAAGTGGCAAAGCACTGGTCTTGTAAACCATGGGTCGTGAGTTCGATCCTCACAGGGGGCAGATTGTGTTATAGCTTTTTTTTATTTTTTTTAATATGCTATTATTAGCTTGGCGTCTATGTATCTAATGAAATCTTTGGGCATAATTTTTACCAATTTCCAAAAGTTTGATTAACTTGAAACTATAGCCCAAGTGGCAAAGCACTGGTCTTGTAAACCAGGGGTCGTGAGTTCAATCCTCACAGGAGGCAGATTGTGTTATAGCTTTTTTTATTTTTTTTAACACGCTATTATTAGCTTGGCGTCTATGTATCTAATGAAATCTTTGGGCATATTTTTTACCAATTTCCAAAAGTTTGATTAACTTGAAACTGTAGCCCAAGTGACAAAGCACTGGTCTTATAAACCAAGGGTCGTGAGTTCGATCCCCACAGGAGGTAGATTGTGTTATAACTTTTTTTATTTTTTTTTAATACGCTATTATTAGCTTGGCGTCTATGTATCTAATGAAATCTTTGGGCATAATTTTTACCAATTTCCAAAAGTTTGATTAACTTGAAACTGTAGCCCAAGTGGCAAAGCACTGGTCTTGTAAACCAGGGGTCGTGATTTCAATCCTCACAGGAGGCAGATTGTGTTATAGCTTTTTTTATTTTTTTTAACACGCTATTATTAGCTTGGCGTCTATGTATCTAATGAAATCTTTGGGCATAATTTTTACCAATTTCCAAAAGTTTGATTAACTTGAAACTATAGCCCAAGTGGCAAAGCACTGGTCTTGTAAACCAGGGGTCGTGAGTTCAATCCTCACAGGAGACAGATTGTGTTATAGCTTTTTTTATTTTTTTTAACACGCTATTATTAGCTTGGCGTCTATGTATCTAATGAAATCTTTGGGCATAATTTTTACCAATTTCCAAGAGTTTGATTACCTTGAAACTGTAGCCCAAGTGGCAAAGCACTGGTCTTATAAACCAGGGGTCGTGAGTTCAATCCTTACAGGAGGCAGATTGTGTTTTGTTTTTTTTTTAACATGCATTTATTAGCTTGGCGTGTATGTATCTAATGGAATCTTTGGGCATAATTTTTACCAATTTTCAAAAGTTTGATTACCTTGAAACTGTAGTCCAAGTGGCAAAGCACTGGTCTTGTAAACCAGGTGTCGTGAGTTCGATCCTCACAGGGGGCATATTATGTTATAGCTTTTTTTTATTTCTTTTAACACGCTATTATTAGCTTGGCGTCTATGTATCTAATGAAATCTTTGGGCATAATTTTTACCAATTTCCAAAAGTTTGATTACCTTGAAACTGTAGCCCAAGTGGCAAAGCACTGGTCTTATAAACCAGGGGTCGTGAGTTCAATCCTCACAGGAGGCAGATTGTGTTTTGGTTTTTTTTTTAACATGCATTTATTAGCTTGGCGTGTATGTATCTAATGGAATCTTTGGGCATAATTTTTACCAATTTCCAAAAGTTTGATTAACTTGAAACTGTAGCCCAAGTGGCAAAGCACTGGTCTTGTAAACCAGGGGTCGTGAGTTCAATCCTCACAGGAGGCAGATTGTGTTATAGCTTTTTTTATTTTTTTTAACGCGCTATTATTAGCTTGGCGTCTATGTATCTAATGAAATCTTTGGGCATAATTTTTACCAATTTCCAAAAGTTTGATTAACTTGAAACTGTAGCCCAAGTGGCAAAGCACTGGTCTTATAAACCAAGGGTCGTGAGTTCGATCCCCACAGGAGGTAGATTGTGTTATAGCTTTTTTTATTTTTTTTAACACGCTATTATTATCTTGGCGTCTATGTATCTAATGAAATCGTTGGGCATAATTTTTACTAACCTCCTAAAGTTTGATTAACTTGAAACTGTAGCCCAAGTGGCAAAGCACTGGTCTTGTAAACCAGGGGTCGTGAGTTCAATCCTCACAGGAGGCAGATTGTGTTATAGCTTTTTTATTTTTTTTAACACGCTATTATTAGCTTGGCGTCTATGTATCTAATGAAATTTTTGGGCATAATTTTTACCAATTTCCAAAAGTTTGATTAACTTGAAACTGTAGCCCAAGTGGCAAAGCACTGGTCTTGTAAACCAGGGGTCGTGAGTTCAATCCTCACAGGAGGCAGATTGTGTTATAGCTTTTTTTATTTTTTTTAATACGCTATTATTAGCTTGGCTACAAAAAAATTAAAACATTAAATTTACATTGCCATTAGTTAACGACCAAAAAATACTTAAGTCATAATGAGCTATTAAAGCACATCCCAAAATTTTATTAAAAACATAAAAGATTCCAAACATACACAGAGACCTTCGAAAAATACTGACATCTCATCTTCCGTCTCTCCCAAGGTGGACAAACTGTTATCCATCACGCCGTCGGAAAGCGACGACGTCGCCAAATCCTCGCCCAACTCAGTCCCAGTCGGTAACATCCTGACACCGACGAATAACAACAACAACGTCGCCCGCCCTACCGCGGACCAAGCTCACCAGGCGGCGCTGAAGTCGGGCGTCGCGCTGGACGCCGGCGCGCTAGCAAAACAGGCGATGGCGCAGAACAAAAAGTATCAGAACGTGAATCCCGGTGCCGAGGCGAACGGGATCGATGCGTTCCACGCTGGCACGCTTCCGGTTGGCCAGCAGAATAAGTACCATAACGAACCGGAGATCAACTGCTAGACGATTCGGACACAAAACAGGTAAGAACATCAAAAAGATATTTTTATAAGGAAATTTACGTCCGTTTCTTCGAATAAATTGTTTTGGTTTGCTTTGTGATTTTTGAAAATCGGTCCTGTGGTGGCAGAGCTAGAGACAAAGATATGAGAAAATGAAAATCGGTCAAACTTTGTTTTTTGACGTTTCAGAGACTCCTGATCATTTTGAAAAGAATTGTGAAACTTGGGGGTAGGAGATTGTAAATTTTTAGTCTTTAATGTCAATCAAATACATTCTATCATTAAGAAGCTTATTATTTTTATTATGTGCTTATAATTCGAAATAACTTTGCAGTCGTTGCAATGTGTAACAAACTCCAACTGGTCTGCGGTGATGTCGTCACTGACACACCGCTACAGAAGAAATATTTATATGGAGTGTAAATAAAACTACAGGATATGATTCCTTAGCTCATTTTGGAAAGAAAAGTTTATATGAATATATGTCCTAAGCCTCTCAACTTTTGAGCTACAGGATGTTAAAATTTTAAGAAAAAAATCGTTTTCTTATAATAACTTCAATACTGTTCTAGATATTTTCATGAATTTTGACATGCACCTACTAATCAGCAATAGCAATTTTTTTATGTAGAATGTGTTTTAATATATCTACCAGTGGCGTCCGTACACTGGAAATCTTTAAAAAAATATGGTACGTAATTGCTTTTTTCAAAAATAAAAATCATTTTTGAAATCATCATTTATTTTGTAACAAATTTTTGAATTTTTATCATCCGATGACCGTTTTCGCGTAAAAAATAAAAACAATTTTGGCTATTTTAATCAATTGAATAAAAATTAAAAAAAACATTTTACCTACAAACTAGCACATGAGATTTTAGTGAGTTTGCAATGCATAAAAATTAAAAAATCAAGTTTGCAACAAGTTTTGACAATATCTACTATTATTATTATTTAATTTAATTGACACAAGAATTGTTGGAAATGTCCTCCTCAATTGCAGGCGTATCACTTACATGTCATCATTCTTCCCTGAACTATTCTAATAATGACAGGACTTGCTGAAACTTGGATAAAAATTAAGTCGTTTTAACGTTTGACGACTTCTCACAGTTTTAATCTTTTCAGGTATCATGGACAGCTTCCTGCTAAAAAATCCCTCGGCCAGTTACGATATAAGTGACATTTTTCGGTACAAAAGACGACGAAGTCGTTAAATCAACAGATCTTCCTCGATATTAGATACGGAAGACAAAACTTTGATCACAATTCTGATGATTGAAAAATGATACAGCATAAAAGCTAATTGTATCAAAATTTGTCATTCTTATTATTGTGTAAGGAGAAAATGAGAAAGATTTCTAATTGGCATTTACCATCATTCCAGTCGGTTGCAACATTTTTGGAAATGAATAGCAACAATCGAAAATCTAATAAATGCCGAGGAATATCAATTACGAATGAAAGACAAATATAAAAGACATCCCGAATTTATACATGAGCCATCTTTGAAACGTTGCTCAAATTATTTTCTTCGAAAGACAATAGATATAAAAGACATAAGCGACCTGGGATGAATTTGTCTGATTCGTTACTATCTGATACGAATTTTCTTATTTGTGTGTAAAAATAGTCATTTTCATCATTTAGATACCTTACATTGCTTTATACATTCATACTTGTTTCATTTACTATACACTGATACGGACTCTTTAATCAATTTAGTTTTATACACGGTCTTCCCAAAAAGGTGAGACAAAAATTCAAGAGGTGATTCTTTGGACTTTTTCAAGACCGTGCCATTTAAATTTTGCCTCATATTTTTGGACACGACTTGTATGATTGAACGAGCTAGTCTGTCAACGTATTTCAAATTGAAAACATAATCTAGTCGCTAGAAAGATTTTTAACATTTAACTGTGTATAGGTTGTGGAGTAGCAGAAAAAGGCTCGAGGTGCTTTTTCTAAAATAAGACACGTCCTTTGAGTGAAGAAAGGTGATACGTTTTGAAAATACTTTGCAAATTTACTGTGATTATGTTAGGTTGTTGTATAGTTCAGAATCATTCTGACATGTTAAAAGAAATCTTTTTATGAAAGCTTCTTCTGGATACTTTATGAAGTTGGGGTAAGAATTAACAGGCACAAAGATCAAACTATATTGATGATTTTTTTCGATATCGTTACACTCGGAATTTTAAAAGACATAAAGAAATACACTAGGATTGTAAATATATTTATCATGACTGTATATTAGGATATTGCGCTAAAAGTATGTGCCAAAGTTGAAGGAATAGGATTTAGTTTGATATTTGCAGGGTTTTTCCAAACATTTTTTGCTGCTATATACGTATATTGTCGTACAGGGTGTCCCAATGAATACAAAAGTGGTACTCACAACAATCAAGGAATGAAATATTGACACGGATTCGGCTGGGACACCCTGTATACTTTACTTTGTTATATCATACATATATCTATTGAAGAGATGAGAGGTTTTTCTATGGAACACATGGTATTACTGTTAGATATAAGCACATAGAAAAATATACATCTGTATATTTATATACAGGGTAATGTGTACAATTCATAATTGCATTTTTGTGTTATTTTATATGTGTGCAAGCCCTGTATTTTTAATGTTACGTATTTGTAGGCTTGACAATTTTTGTTTGCGACAAAAAAGGATTTTTTTTTATATACAGGGTGTTCGAAAAATGTTTTCAAGATGAATGTAAATTTTTTTTATTAATATCTCAAAAAATATTTAGTTGATTCTGTTAAAATTTGAACTGACCGGCAAATGTCACACCTCCACGCAGAAAGGCTCTTGTGATTTTTTTAGCAAAAACTAGCCAATTTTGTCCAGTGACATTCAATAAAACGGTTTTTTTGTCGAAAACGAAATAAGATACGAAAAAAGACAAACAGGAAAAGAAATTGTATCTTTAGATGCTTAATGAAATATCGAATATTTAGGTTACACAGAGGGCAGCGGCGTGCATGTTTTTGTCAATAATATTCGCTAAGGTGCCCCCGGGACGCCCCTGGTCCTATTTAGGGATAAACTACCCTCTTGATACAACAAATAATTTTGCAAAAAATCAACAAAATCGAGTAAATACTTTTTCAGATAATGATATATTTTTTTAATGACCCTTTTCCTGCATTTCCGGACCCATGTTTATTGGAACTTTTTTCATATTTTTTGAAAACTTCTACGTCTATTTTTCCTTAGAGGGAAAATATATCTGTGTCTGAACCTCACCTCAAGTTATTCAACCCCTGTGTTAAAAACTACCCGTATCCCAAATTAGCGACTTGATGTTTTTTTTTTTAGATATGAAAAAGTTTCTGTTTTGTCGCAAACAAATGTAGTTTTTTATATGACTGAACCTGATATGAGTAAAACATAGTATCTTGTAAGCAAACTTTTTTGTTGTAAAAACTTTTGCGCACCGGACCCCAAATTATCGATACCAAAAGGTATACACTTTTTACAATTGACAAAGCAGATCACAATAGTTTATGATACGCTTAAAGGCATACAAGGCTCTTTGGGAAAAATATATCAAACGAAACTGTCGGTTTTTTTTAGATCATGACTATTTTTTTTTTCTTTAATAAAATATATCGAAATAATATTCGTAAGTTTAAGGGGTGATTCCTTGCATTATTCTAAGCAAGAAAGTTCATTATAACTTATGTCCGAAAATGAATGGTTTTCGAGGAAAGTGAGTCGTAAATAATTACATTTTCTCAAACATTTGGCAACGCTGCAACGCAACCGCGATACGAGCGCACGACGATCGCAACTAATTCATCGAATTGTTTACGTTCAGATGATATTTTTGTTCAAAATATGCCTTGAATTATTGAATACTTTTACGCAATTTTTTGTGGCTAACATTTTTTATTTAATAACGCTTTCGGTACAGTACATTTACTTAAAAAATGACAGAATTTCGCGGTAAGTGGCGATACACACCACCAATTCCCACGATTATCGGTCAATTATTTGAAACGATGCGATGTACGAAAAAAGAAACGCCCGTAAATCACATAAAGTTACAACACGCGATGATACATACAGAGTACGACGTTGCCAGTTGTGTGAGGGATTTTTTTTGTCTGTGTTTCTTCGGAAAATTATTTTGTTAGAAACATGTATTTATTGATTGACATTTTACGCTATTAGGCATATGAATTTGAATTATTAAGGTGCAAATTTAATTTATTTCATGACTAAAAAGTTCAGCATTTTTTTGCTCCGAACATTCGGACATAACGTATAATGAACTTTTTTGCTTACAATAATTCAAGGAATCCCCTCTTGAAGTTACGAATATCATTTCCCTAACACCCTGTATGTGTACAATGTTAAAAACCATATACGTTTTTCGTGTAGAAAAATACGTATTATTGTTTGGTCATGGAGATATATTTTTTCTAAAATGCATATGCCAAAATATCTTGCCTCCAATGCAGAAGTAGAAGAGTCACAATTCAACGATTTCCTCAAAGTAAGTCATGTGTAGAGCGGCATCCTCAAACTTAAATTAAAACTAACTCGACAACGATGCTCTGGAGACTCCATAACGGGCTAATTCGGACTGTGTGTAATTGTGACATACTTCAGCAGGTACAGCTAGTACCTTCCCGAAAGTTTCCTAAACGACACATTAACAATCGTTTTGCTTTTTAGTGAACATATATATGAATTATGGTTGTGTATAGTGCACTTTTTCATTGAATAAATTCTATTATTCAGAGCTCAACGAAACCCCTTTTCACTTTAGTACAATAATGCTATCGGTTGTGTATTCGTTCGTATGTTACTTACGTTGTTGTTGATTTTACGCGTGCGTGTTTTTTGTAAACGTTTAAATGATTAAAAAGAGAATGCTTTAAGTAATACTAAGGACTGTAAATACTGATCGTACCTTATCTATAATTGGGATGTTTATATGAGGACCCCTTCTTCGGATCAGTAATTTCATAGCTAACTTTGTTTTTGCTTACTGTATATAAAGCATTGGGCGTAACACTATAGTTATAGGCCAGTCATTTTAGGAAAAAATTAGATTGTTTTTATTTCCAGTATTGTTTTGACGCTATCAAGATTTGCGTCAAAGTCAGTATAAAAGGTGTAAATACATGGTGTCCCAACGAAAACGAAAAGTGGAAAATATATCAAAAATCTGTTTTCCTAGAAACCTTGATGTGTATTTTGAAATTATTTTAATATATTCCATAACTTCATGGCATAGCAAACATGTATTTTTTACATGTAATGTGCAAGTTTTATTGCATATTTGGATAGAGCTTCTTAGAAGTTTCAATTGTTTGGATGATATTCAATGAAATGTTTGAAAAAATTCCCAATTACCTCTCACAGCTGCGCCATTTTTGAAAATATTCTGATAAATTTTAGTCCACAAAAATTTTATTATCATCGATTTTAAGCAATGCTAAGATGTTTTTCTATTTTAGATGGAACACCCTGTATATTTCTGCATCATTAAATAGATTTCTTTATGAACTTTTTTATATGGTTTTTCCACTTTTTTCGATCAGTTTTCGAGTTTTTGCTATTGATTCAAAGAAAAAATTCACATTAGGCTTAAACTCAGGTCTCCGATTAAAACAATGATCAATTGGCCAGCGAGATCTACCGATCTAACGCCTCTCGACTTCTTTCTCTGGGGACGTGTAAAAGGAGAGCTTAACCAGACTTACCTATTTTATTGATAAACGATTTGACTTATGTTTAAAAACAAGATGCATTTCGTTTCTGTTGAAATTAGTGGCAATACTCGAAAACGTTTACATGGTGTTCCGTTTGAAATTCTTGAAAAAAAGGCACATTTTGCGGTATAAATGAAAAAAATTCAGAAATCCAGATTTTTCTAAATATCGTTAAACATGGTGGAGCTCGAGCTCTCAAAGCTGGACATTTCGATCAATACGTTATATTTAATCATGCTTCTTGTTTTTAGAAGCTCTATCCAAATATGCAATAAAATATAGGGTGTTTTTAAAAAAAAATATATGTTTGCTATAGCACGAAGTTATGAAACACCCTGTATATTCTAAATAATTTTGAAATATGCACTAGTAACATACAAAGTTGCTACGACAGATTTTCGATATCTTTTTCAGTTTGCTAGTAAAACTACTTTCCATTTTCGTTGGAACGCCCTGTATATAAAGATCTGTGAACGTTTGAATTCAAAAAGTTGGAAAGTACCTAACTATAGAGTTTGAATGTTTTTTTCAGTTTTGATTATAACACATAGTCATGTTTGATACTATATTCATATCGAAATGATTGATTCAAAACCTTAAATGACTGGGCTATAACGAAAATCAGCACTAATTCTCGTACCATAAATGTAGCGTCGCATAAAGACTGTTTATATTATTTTCGAGGCAATTACGGATCCGAAAGGATGAGTTCCTTTCCAAAAATGTAATATCCGACAAAATAAGTCTGTTGTATGTATTTTAGAAATTTTCGGAATATATGGAACATACTGGATTTGTTATGTTACATGGAATATATAGGTGTTACAGTATAAAAGATTTCCTTGTTTTATACCTAAAGTACCTAGGCATCCCATATATCAGCGTATACGTCCAAACCACTTATCTCAAAAGTTTTATTTCGAACTTCCATTTTGAGATGACAACATTTCGATTGATAAGATATCTTCAAGTGGATTGTACAGTCGTACAAAATAAAGCTATACGTAATATTGAATAAAAATAGTGTAGCGTTTTTCTGGGTTCTTTTGAGTGGATTAAAACACTGGATTCCTCCTATTTATGTCTGACTAATTCTTATGTCGCATCATTGACTGAACTATACTCCACTCTGCTCTACTCTACTCTGCTTCCTTCCCCCGGCCGCCGAGTTATATAGTGCGCATCGTTCGTTCGAGAAGAGATCGGTGAGCCACATAGCGGCATTCCAGAATTGTCGAGGTCACTTCGGGTCGATCTAGAAGGCGAGTCACTGGCACGGTCCTCAACAGATGTTACAATAAGTACACCACATATTTGGTCATTTTCATATTTAACATAAAAAATCATCTTTTGCCGTGACATTTAGAAGACAACATGAAATTGAATAATCATCAGCACAATTATTATGCAGGAGGAAATATATCCATTTACAAAATTGCATTAGCAATATAACTACCCAATCAATATTTCAGAAGGGATTACTTGAATTTAATAATCTAAATAATGATATATAGTCTACTTGTAATTGAAATATGTTTAAAAAAGCTAAAGGAGCCTTTCATGGACAGTGAAAATTCGTAGAGATGCAAGTTTCGTTTATATGAATATCTATAATAAAAGAACGTAATTCTAGCAACGATGCTCAATAAATATTAAGCAAACAATTATTAGGCAACGTTTGACAAGGGCGATACTTGAAATTTTTATTAACTAGACATATGCACTTTTCTTCGTTTTTACTGTTTCGATGCTGATTTACTACACATTGGGTTTCAAAGTAATTGTCTTTGAACAACACCCTGCATTCCCGCTACTAATGCAGCTTTTTTATTAAATAAATTCAGACACCTCGTGAGAATACATGGCATTTATTTTATCAAATCAGGTAACATGAGTTATCACAAGTATTTGAATCTTCTTCTTAGCGATTTACGCTGTTTTCAGGATCACAGTCTCGTGAGGTTCCAACGTAATGTCTTCCAAAATCGAACTGAAACAAAAAAAAAACCATATAAGAAAGTTACTGTTATTCTCAAGAAGAATAAAAATGTCCTTACCCGATCTGACGTTGCGCACTCGGCTTGGTAGTAAGCAAAAGCTTTTGCTTAACGAGATCAACTTTTTGACGTACATCAGCAACGTTGAAAAGAAGAGTATAGCTGCCCTCATCCCGCTCTCTGTAGAGCTTCAAAACTTTGCTCTGCCCACCTACAATCAGCTTGTCCTTCTTCGAAGGCCTATTCACGTATTTCTTCCTGAATTGGATCAAGGACTTGTAGATGCTCAGGTGAGAAGTGGGTGACGCTTTCTCTTTCTATATAAAAAATGAAAAAATATTGTTAAGTATAACTATATACGTAGTATTTCTACTCCTGATGTTGTCAAAATTATCAATATTTGCATATTAATATTTTTTTCTGGTTCTTGGAACTAATAATATATTATCAGCGAAAGATCACCATTTTCAGTTAAATCTGTTCGAAAGTAAATTTCACAGTCACACATTTTTTTAATGTGTAATAAACGGCACAATAAGCCTTTAGCATTTAGCTTTGATATATGATGAGATTGTGAAGTCAGAAAAGGCACAAAACAGCGCAAATTTGAACTTTTAGTTCCCTTTCAGAACCAGTAGTGTTAGAACCCAGTGAACACGATGACGAAAAAATGACGTCATTATTTGGTCACTTTTTGGAAACGTCATCGACTAAAAAGACGACAACAAGACGTGCTTTAAAAGGCTGTCGTTTTAACGCCTTTTTTCAGGACAGTCAGCAATCAAAAATCAACACTTGCTTACAAAGGAAATATAGACTTTTAATGAATAGTAAGGCGAACTACGTAAATATCCAGATACTAATAAGTAGTCCCTTGTTACTCACAAAAAAGTAACGTGAATTCTTTGACTAAAAATCTTGTTATGTCTTTTCTAATAATTTTAATTAGTTTTCAGGAGTTTCTGGATACACCGCGTGATATTGTTTGCGAGCGACTGTTGTCATATCGACGTCATATTGATGTAACATAGACGTTATATCGATATTACAAAGACGTCATATCGACATAGCATAGACGTCATATCGACGTCACATAGACGTCATATTGACTTAACATAGACGACATATTGACGTAACATAGACGTCATATCGATATCACAAATACGTCATACCGACATAGCATAGACGTCATATCGACGTCACATAGACGTCATATTGACTTAACATAGACGACATATTGACGTAACATAGATGTCATGTCGACGTCATATCGACGTCACATAGACGTCATATTGACGTAACATAGACGTCATATCGACGTCACAAAGACGTTATATCGATGTAACATAGACGTCATATCGACGTCGCATAGACGTCATATTGACGTAACATAGACGTCATATCGACGTCACATATACGTCATATCGACGTCACATAGACGTCATATCGCCGTCACAGAGACGTCATATTATGACGTCAATTGGGTGTGACATTAGACTGTCACAATGACATCATTTCTACGTCATTTTTGTTGGTCGGCGTACGTCAGTAGTATCCGAAAAATTCCTAGATTATGACGTCACTGTGTTTACTGGAAAGCAATATAGAATACTTAAGAACCGGTTCGGAATCAGTACGAATTTCCATTTTTTGCTGAACTTTATGTATGCAGGATTTCAATCCTCAGCGTATTTTTAGTTTAAATATATAAAATCGTCAAAAGGTGTGGTTACACATATCCTCCAGCTTCCAAAAACGCTACGTTCAAACAGATGCTATAAATCCCTAGTACGAAACAAACCTTAACGTTAAGTTCCTTGTAGTTATCAGCCACGGGCAACCAAGGCTTCTCGTTGACGGTAAACCCGGCATTCTTCGAGTCGTCCCATTGCATCGGCGTACGCTCGAAGTCCCTGGACGTCGCGTTGTACGTGCTGCAGTCTTTTTTCGCGACGGGGTCTTGGCCTTCTTCGCAGGTCACGTGACCGTCCGTCATGCCGATTTCTTCGCCGTTGTAAGTGACCATGACGCCCGGTAAAAAGGCTGTCAGGGCGTTGAACGGATCCACGTTTTCGGAGCCGAGTCTGGATGCTATACGGTGGTTGTCATGGTTACCTAGCTGTAAGCATCATCGGAAAAATAAACAATAGTGCCAATAAAATAAACTCTATAAAGCGTTCAACGACGTTGTTTGGTTGTGTCAGGAAAGATAAATACCGAATCAACAGTCCTAAAAAAATACGCTGAATAAATAAACGAAACTCGAAGATACAACACTAGACTACAGCCAATGGGTCAATGGAATATTGAGACACCCTGTATAAATTATAATAATATAATACCAACAATACCAAAAAAAACTCCACTCTTCGTTTTAAAGTTTCTGATGAATTAGGGCGCAGCCAAAGAGGAACAAGATCCCCAAAAACTCATCAAAACCAAATCCAAATTTTTCTCAACTCTTCACTAATATCATGATGATTTAAATGTCTCTTCAACTAAGATTTGAGTCAATCTACTCGACTCCATTTTTTCTGCAGTAGCACCGATTGTAAAATTGCACTTACCACCCAGTTCGGAGTGTATATCTTGGGCATCTTGCCCATCCACAAGTTGATCGCTTTCGCGATGTCAGCAACTTTGAAGTCCTTATTTTGGATCATGGTCAGCAGATTAAAATTGAAAGTGAAATGAGCACCCAGCTTCTTACCATCACTGGTGCCGTAGTACCGCATGGTCTTGTCAGGGTCTGCGTATGCTTCCGACATCAATACTCTGTAATAATATTCAAATAATGTAACTAACAACTGGGAGTGGTTCGCGCTCGCGTCGACTACTCCTTACATACTGACTGACTCCCTCTTCAACACCTGCCTCTATAACAGCGTAGCCTCGATATCAAACTAGTACTGACCTGGTGGTGATTTTCTTGTTCTTCGCGTACTCATCCACATGAGTACGAATGGCGTAGACGACGTCGAACGTTTCATCGATGTCCTTGGTGTAGATGCGTTCGACGCAGTCGACGTCGTTTTGGTCGTACTTGTGACCGGGCGTTAAAGGTTCGTCGCGCAGTTCTTTGTCCTCCATGATGTAAGGAACTGCGTCCACTCGGAAGCCGTCTACGCCCTGGTCCAGCCAGTAGGTCAACACTTTCTGAAAGATTAAAGCTTATACGCGGGAAGTGAGGAGAGCCGGAGTTGATACAAGAAACGAAACAGGTAGGCCAATAGTGTATGAGTGAGAGGTGTTGTTTTCTACATATCGAAGACTGCAATAACATTTGTTGTTTTGAAAGTTTTTGGTGAATGAAATACCACACATAAATTGACTTAGCAGTGATGGTACTTGGTATTTACGTACAGCCAGTGTAATTGTTTCACGATAAAAGTGGTGTCGTACCTTCATCGCTTCCATAACCTTGGGATTGGAGTAGTTCAAATCAGGCTGTTGTGTAGCGAATTGGTGGAGGTAGAACTTCTTTCTTTGCTCGTTCCAAGTCCACGAAGACCCTTTGAAGATAGAAACCTACACATAAAAAGCCTTCAGACATTTCCTGCGGTACCGAGTTGAGTTGACGATTTCAACCCTCTATATAGCTTAAAAATTTGTATAGAAAAAAGTTGTTATTCGCTTTAAACTGATCTTTGTTCACTTGCCCAGTTATTGGGAGGTACTCTTGTTCCGTTACTGTCGACTTTCCCCTCGTTCCAAACGTAGTAATCCTCATAGCCGTCGGTGCCGTTGACGGATTTCTTGAACCACTCGTTTTGATCGCTGGTGTGGTTCGGTACGAAGTCCAGGATTATCTTTAGTCCAAGCATTTTCGCTTCCCATAATACCTTGTTCGCGATTAAACGAAAAAAAAAATTATTCTTTGAACCTCAAAATGTATAGTTTCACTCACCTTTTTTAATGCAGCGTTCCCGCCAAAGACGGCATCGACGGTATAATAATCAGAAATGTCATAGCCTTGATCGACACCTGGAGATTTAAAGATAGGAGACAACCAAGCTCCTGTTATTCCAATGTCCTTTAGGTACTTTAATTTAGCCTTGACACCTGAAATGACAATAGTTTTTCGCTTCTGAGGAATCACCTGGTACATCAGGGACGGTATAGGTCCCAAAATAGGTCCTTGGGGAACACCATATGTGTAATTTGGACTGTCCAATTATCCTGTTATTTTTCTAACATATACGCGTCTCATTGACATGAAACTAGCTCTGAATGCTTCTTGCAGTACAAAGTATAGTAGACAGGATTGTTTCATGAGCCTGAAGTGTAAGATTTCGAATCCCTTACTTACCCTTAAGGTCTCCAACACCATCTCCATCTCCGTCCATGAAAGACCTTGGATATATCTGATAGAATACGCCAGTCTTCCACCAATCATCGGTCTCCGTTACCCCAACTATCTTTTGTCTGTCTCGTACTTGTACTACGTGACCTTGAGCGGATGTCAAGCATAGTGCCAATACGAGCACTAAAAATCGCATTTCTAATGTTTCGGATGCGCTTATTGTAGGTATTCAGATGCGATTGTCATGTTGCTAGATCAACGAGTTGACTTATATACGCGGAGTTATAGTTTGCACTTTTGATAACGAGCTATTGAATTTTTATTATTTGAAGAATGTATATCCGTATTACGTAGCTTAGTGATTGGAAAATATAATAATTCAACTCTGATACTAAGATATCCTGATCTGGTTCGACTCTAGGAAATAGATCGAGCGATAATTAACCAAAAGGGGCTAGCTGCTAATTTAGAATCCTGACGAAAATAGAATGCGATAGGGAAATAAGTTCAATATTATTCTACTACTTGCTTAAATACTTATCGGAAAATATAATAACCATGTAGCTATGTATTATGTATGTATGTCGTTTTATCGTTGGAATTTAATTATTTTATAAAAAATGGCTCCAACGAACGCGCAGGAAGTCAATCAAATTGGCGCCATTTTTTTACTGAAAATGCTTAATTGGAGGTAGATGAGGATATTGGGTTTACACCCCGTACGTCGACACATTTCAGCGCCTTTATTGCATAAACAAATTCTAATCCAGGACTTGTTCATTTTTGGAACAACGGGGAAAAAATTAAAATTTTATATTTTTGGAAATTCTTGCGTATCGAAAATCTAGATGGAAAATATTTTTTTCGGTATATCAAATTTACAAATTGAACAATTAGCTTGACAAAACTCCTCATGAGAAAACCATAACCTTTCATTCCACATTATCTTATCATATCTACAAGAGTGAGCTGTACTTATAATTATTTTAAAAAGTCGAGTGTTCAAGTTTGATAAAATTATTAATGGATGGAAAGCGCCCAACTATTTTTTTTATTAACTTGTATAAACCACTCAATTGATATGGGTCGCTGTGAAAAATAGACAGATAATAATGATAACTTTGAATCAGTTTGCATTAACCAATTTTGTATACATATTTGGTTGTCATAACAACATGAACACAGTTTCCTATGTGGTATGAATTTATTCCTTGTCAAAAAATCAATTTACTGTTTTATAGCCAACATTTGTAGCGTCAGTTTTTTTTTATTAAAAGACTAAAAAATGTTTTCTATACATAAAATAAAGTAATAGTCTTTCATATCCGCCATCGTGCCTCATATTTTATTGGAGCATCATCCCTTTGAGCCCTTTAAAATGCTTCAAGTAGGTGCAGAGACAATCTACTCGGCATTCTTTCGATAGTTCATCTAGATCTCCAGACAAGTAGGCGGTGCAACCATCTGACAAACGTCAACGGTGTGGCCATCGTTTGACGTGCAGCTCCCGCTTCTTCAGTCTTATGTGTTTTGTGCTGCCCATCACTTTTTATTCAGCTATTCTAGACAGCTGACGTTTGTCCCAGCTGTATTTTAGGTTAGGTGTACTCTAAATTTTAGCACTTTCGGTAATTTTCCTCCTACATTTCCTTCTTTATCTTTAAGTTGCAGTTTAGGAATTTATTTTCGAAATGTCGATGAGTAAGTCATGATTTTTTTGAGTCATATCGATTATTTCCGTTTGTTATTGATGACTTTCATAGTGTGTGATGTAACAAAGTACAAATTATTATGGCGCCAAATGGAAATATACAACACTTTTTTTTCAGCAACTAACATGTCCCAGTCTCAACTTTACTACGACGAAGAAACTTCATCCGAAAAATTAGCCAGGAAATCTAAGGAGACACCTTTCTTTCCCATAGGTGAGTTTGATATAAGGGATGCCTGAATGTTTGTGAGAATTGTAATTGTAATTTTTCAATCCAGTCTAAGAAGACACACATTTTGTTGAATTTCAAATAAAAGCAGTTTGAAAGATGACATCAAGTAGAACCACTTTTGGGCACTGTCATGTACAGTACAGCTAATACCCATTTTACATTGACAATAAATCCACTGATTTGTTCAAGAATTGAGTTCATGGCCAATTTTCAAAAGCATAAATGTGAATTTGACATCAAACTAGCAATAAAATTTCAAATTTGAAATTCACGCGTTTGCTGGTTGACATTGGTCACTGACGTTTGGTCCTTGACAGTGGACAGGTGAATGAAGATGGAAGGAGGCTCTGATTTATGCGTTTATAGTGGCTTTAAAGTGTATTTAGCTTTATCGTTTAATGAACTGATTATTACTGAAATTATTAAAAATACAGTGCCCACAAGGTCTACTACAAAACTATGAAGGCCTTCGTGGAGTTTTTCGCGCAAATATGACTTCTAATTTTTTGGAACGAGTGAAGATAACATGGCCACGCAAGACAACTGTTAAAATGTCTAAATTGGAAAATTGCCGCTTTGACGTTCTAAATGACTCCGTCGGTACCGCGGGATAGACATCCGTGTTGACAGATAACCTTGTCATTCTTGCCATCTGGATTGCGGCGTTGCCAGCTCATCGGACGATTTTGCTACCTCTGCTATTTTGATAGAATGTTATAAAAAAAGGAAGTTCCGATTAAAATATTGAAGAATACCCATGGAGATATATAACATTTGAGGCGTAGCAATGGTAATGTCTTTGAACATTTTTTAAATGCCCAGTTTTATAGGATAAACTACTTTACGAATAGTTCTTCCTAGTATCAGTATCACGAAGCGACTCGATGTTTACGTTGACGGCAGCGGACGCGCGGAGTAGGAGCTGGAAAGGGGCGTGGCTGTACTACCCGGACTTGCCGTATCGCCGCAGCGAGGTACAGCACTCGCACGCATCAGTCTCTCGGCAACCGTCGCCGCAGCGGAATGTCTACGCGTTCACAGCTCCGCGCAGAGCTCTATTCCGTTTAGCTACTTTTTTTAGTAGTGGTGTTCACTATAGGGTTCTCGATCGTGTCTCAGTGGTGCTTTAGTGCTGTGACGTAGGTGTCGAGTGTCTCCAAAGTGGAAATTCTCTCTGAGGGAAACTAGGTGAGCCTTGCATACTCATCACTTGTGTTTTAGGGTTGATATCCGATGTTTTTGAAGTAACGTTGATGATTGCTATTGTAATTTATATCGAACTATTAGAGCGTCTTAGGTTATTGAAATGACCCTCGTATAAACCGTTAGTTCAATGCTACTTTTTTTAGGTTAATAACTGTGGCATGCTGGCGATTTTCGAGAGACATTAACGTTGCTACGCCTCATATTTTGTATATCTTCATTGGTATCCCTCAATATTTTATCCAAAGCTTCTTTTTTTATAACATTCCAGCAAAATTGCAGAGATACCAAAATTGTCCGATGAGCTGGCAACGCCGCAATCTAGGTGACAAGATCGTATGTCTATCCCGGGGTAACGACGGAGTCATTTAGTACGTCAAAGCGACAGTTTTCTAATCTTCATTTGCATTTTTCAAACGCTGCGCAACGATTTCGAGAAAAATTTCTTTACTCGGTCCAAGTTGTCCGTCAACCTTCATGGTGCCAACCTTCTTTTCCTTTCAATTATATTGAACAGTTTTCGATGTGGAACTTTGACAGAACAACAGTAATCTACCCACCATTTCACTGTGTCCTTTTTCGACTTTTCAGCAATCGGTGCGTGCTTATTATCGGTAGCCTACGGAGCGTACGCTTTCAAAAATCGAGGGAAAATGAGCACGAGCGTGTATCTAATGCATCTCAGAGTGGGAGCGCAAGGAGCTGCGGTGGGATCGCTCACGTTAGGCCTGCTTTACACTATGATACAACAACATGTTCTGCATAGGAAGGAGTAAAAGCCACGATATTTTCAAATACGGATCGTTTGGTGGATGAAAGTGTTGCTTTCTTTTTCTTTGTTCTGAAAGTGAGATTTTTTCGTAAGCAAATTTTGATCGCCTATTAAGTCTATAGGCCGTTTTGAAATTATATGGTATTGAAGGTGCTCGTATATACACGCCGTAATCAGAAGTGCATATTCCTGAACCAAATTTAAGTAGAAAAAAGGTGCAGGGTAAGTCAAAATTGAAAAATTGTTTTTTTTATTAATACCTGAAAGATGATATTAAATTTTAGCACTGTTGTCCTTTGTCATAAGACATTATTTTAACACTAAGTAGAAGATAATTATGAATTCCAGCGGCGTCTCGGAGGGTAATCTCATTAATAATATTAGCAAACAATGTATGAGTCTGATATATAAAAATACGATTTTTTCGAATAAAGCACAGAAATCTACAATGTTTGTTCCACCTGGCATTTCCTTGTTTCCTACTTCGTTTTTGCGGAAAAAATATCAAGAATTATTAAAATAGAATTTTAGTTTGATTTATCTGTAAGCCATCTTAAAAATCTAAGAAATGAAGGGTAATAACAAAACGATCAAAAATGTTCGAAACCGCTTTCCACTTTAAACTTTGCAACCCTACATCTTGAAAGCTAGACTTCCTAGAACACATGTTTATATGACTTGTTCTTAAATTTGGTTCAGGAATACTGGTCTATCATTACAATAAATCTACATTGTAGCATTTTTTGGATAAAATTCCATACTTCAGGCCGTTTGAGTCTAAGATAAAAATTTACTACGTACTTCTGATATTCGGATAATCGGATGTGGAAAGTAGACACTTTTTTGCACCAAACATTCCGCCTAGTTCAAATGACGGCAATATTTTTTTGCCGTTTTTGTGATTTTAATAAGTGATAGTGTGATGTCTAAACAAACCGAAACAAATGATATTATTTAATTTTAGATCGGACTTAATGATTTTAACTTATTCATCAATGCGCGCGTGTTATTTATTTTCGAATAAAAATTTATTTTTTGGTTGAAGCTGTGTTTAATTATATTTACCCGTTCCTAAGTACACGTAAAATAATGAATAGTTTAGATTTAACAGAATAAAACATATTTTACATTGACATGGTTATATTTAAAAAACTGTGAATAAGGTAAATATTAGAGAAATGCTGGCGAGCCACTTTCTCTCGCTATTTTTCGGCTCGCTGTCCAAATTGTAGTTTATAAACGTTTTCATTAGTATGCGTATGTGGGACAAATCCTGAAACTGAATCAACCTTAACCAATCGAGCTGAAATTCATTATTTATTTCGGTTTGGCGTAATGAAACAAGTGGTAAACACTTTCAGTTTAATTTTCCATAAAAGTTGTTTTACTGAAACACTTGATTGTAAAGGTAAAACATACAGTACATATCAGATTGATAGAAGCAAACTTTGTATCTGTATTTACAATATTTTAAATACCTCAACACTTAGTAATAAAAATAAATAAAAATATAAACTTGAAATATATAAAATGGCACTTAAACAATCAACAAATCGGTTCTATATCATATAATGAAAATTTTTTATTCAACACGACTATACACAGAAACATAAAATGAGCAAATATGGAAAAATTTACAAGTACTTGAATATATTGCACAGAACGTTAAAACTATGACTTCAACACATAGTTTATAAAGTATTTCTGTTTAAATAGCTTGACCTATTTTAATAAGAAAAAAATTACATAAAGTATGTTTTTAAAATGTGCAAAGTAGGTAGTGTCAAGATTTCTTTATTTCGTGAGTGAATCACCTACACAAACGCAAGCAAAATACATGCTGATACCGTTTTGTGCATCACTAAAATAATGAAGAAGATATCTTCAGACAAAACACCTTACACGATCACAGAATATCAGCCTGATACTCTGCGGGTTAAAAACATACCTTTGTTGTTCGATTTATTAGAATGGTAACTTGAAAAACACATTTCCTATACTTTGGTGATTGGTAGAGGACAGAAAGACGATGATGCGTACTAAGGTAGTACCTTTAGAACACATCTTACAGTTATACTAAAATTAAATCAACAACATTAAAATCTGCACCATGAAAATATGGCGTAAAACGAGAAACAACTTAAGTACAAAAACAATCAGCATTTTGTACATATATCTCTACTAAAAGTGGGCTATGTAACGCTAAAACTACGTGTGAAGATTTAAGGTGAGGGTCTCGTTGCGTTTATATCTTTAAAATCCGTAAATGACATTTTTTACTAAAAAATACGTGTTTTCGATTGCAGAAAGCTTTCTATTTAAACTTTATCTAATACTACTGTTTAAAAGTTTTCAAGATACAGAGTGATTTCACGTCTAAAAAAATGCGTAGGAAAAATGGCGACTAGCAACGTTTCCAATGGTGAATTCGTTTTTTCAAATAAAAAATTCCTTGTGCCTGAAAAAATGTGGGTACCTGATTCATGGAACAAGCCTCGTATAATCTCTGTTTTTATTATTTCAGAAGATATAAACGCAGAGAACATTTTTGACAAAAAAAAAATATTTAGGCCCAAAAATATGATGCTCAATTTTAGTCAATTCACTTTTAGCTACAAATTCACTAAAAAAAGATCCTATCATCTAAACATGTAGTCAATAATTTATCTTTTAAATTCGATAATGTCGCAGCGATACATTGGAGAAGCGGTAATTTGATATTTTTTGTATGTAATATTTTTTTCGTTTTGAATCGTTGGCTCTTATATTATAATGCTGATTTTATTTTCATCATCGGGATTATCTACGTTCGTTATTTAATGTACACAGAAACACATAGTAAGGGAAAAATATCAAATTACAAGAAAGACATAAAACGGTAAAATTCAGTTATACATAGTGATTACACATTAGTTTTACCAAGAGAGCTAAAACATGTAATATTTATATTAAACAGTCAATTGGAAGTAATATATACTTACATATGTCCAAACAACTTTGTTCTCATTTGGTTGCAACATACTTTGCTTTCAGCTATTTTGTAACTATCATTTTGATAATCCAATAAAAAAAGTCGCTCAAGCAAAGTGTATTGTTCAAACCAACGGATTCGGTCTAGGCAGAAGGAGTAAGCATACGATAGTTTGACTATTGTTGACATTAAATTGCTAATTTTCTGCAAAGTCGTATAAAAGTGCGTGGGTTCCATACGTTCCTGATGTTCCAGACAGTTTCAGTTTAAGCTGAACTTTGGCTTAGCTCCTTCTGATTCAATCGAATTCTTCGGCTGAAACAACTAAATGCCAAACAAACTAAAACGAAGTGCGATAACCCATAATCTTGCACTTGAAAATGATCATTACAAATTATAACGTATTCGACCAAACTTCAAGGTTGCTCTATAAGAGCAAAATAACAATTGGCGAATACAAAAGTATTTATTTCGGGTGTTAGGATAAACGGTGCATATTCGGTGAATTGTTCATACAAACAGTTATGATCTATTATAAAGGTAATTTAAGTTTAAATTTGCCTTATTCAAAGGAGATATACGTGGTGCGGCGATTAAGTTCCGTTAATTTAGCAAAAACAAATTTAGAAGCCTCTGCTTTGAGAGGAGATAGCGTTTGGTTCTTCTACTGTGTCATAGATGGCGCTGGGAGCTCAGCAGCATGACGCCACGATGACGTCATTATACGGTCACTTTTGGTCGGAAACGTCATTGACTAAAAAATGACGCTATTTTTTGGACGATAACAAGACGTCTTGTGTACGACATACTATGACGTCAATTGGGTGTGTCATTAGATCGTCATATTGACGTCATTTTCGTTGGTCGGCGTACGTCAGTAGTGCCCTAAGAGATCACTATGTTCAGCGGGATTTATTTGTTTGTTTTTTATTGGCAATTTTCCGGAAGTTAATGGCCGCTTCACGCTGTTGTTACATTTTAAAGTGCTAACTTTGCATTGAAATCGAAAAACTTGCGTCCTTTAAAGTACGGGATAAGCTGGATTTCACTGTACAGTAACGGATGATTATTGTAAGGTCTTGGAAGATGCTCAATCTTTTAGAACGAAGGTGAATCACAACTACGCTTAGAGCAGGATTCTCGCCGACGCTCTCGAAATGAATTAGTTCTTAATTCTTACTTGTATATTTTGCTAACTATACTCTGGAGGTTAAAAAATATACAAAAACATTGATAAAAGTACGACGTTTTCTGTATATTTCAAATATATGTATATAGCTAGTATATCTTACCACCTCCTTTAATTAAGACTCAGGGCCGTATCGTCAGTCGTTCCTGCAACTGTAGGACGCCGTTTATGACCTCCTGGATTTCCACAATCTTCTTCTGTCCTTCAGAAAGGCAGGGGTATTTCTAGATGTCTACTGTTCCGAGTCAGCGCTCTATTTTGAGGTTATGTTTTCCTTTTGGATCCTAAGCAATGTCAAGCTGACAATTATTGCAGGAACGACCGACGATACGGCCCTAGGTCTCCATGCTTGATACTGATTTTGAAGAGCCAGACTTTGAGAAAAAGGCATTCCTTTTTAGAGAATTTAGTCCGCAAAAACCTCAGCAAATTACAGAAAAAGCTAGGCGTTTTCGATCGCACGATGATATCTGAAGGAAAATTTCAATCGAGACCATAAGTTGTATTACTATCAATCGATCTAAAACGGCCTGTAGCTGTAGTAGAGGCCTTGGGACTTGAAAAATGTTCAATATGTATATATTAAATACCTTCTATAATATTTAAAAACTATGAAATATGCAAAAGACCGATTAGAATGCATAAATCTGATTTTGCCGACATCTATACTTTTTATACATAATGTCCAAGCAAACGTTTTATGTACAAGTCTGCTGAATAGATGATAGAGTATGATGCACAACAACATTTTTAGGGATATATCATTCATAAGAACAGTGCTCTTTAACAAATAAGTCGAAAATCGTTTACGCTAAATCGCAGGAATCTTGGTAGCTGATTATACCACAATGATCCCAACCCCGACTCGAATTGGAGAACTCTCTAGCTGTGTATGAGGGCTGCTCCACCTAAATCTGTATCAATTTTGACCTAACTGGTTGTGTACTGATTCATAGCAGACACGCTAGCTAGAATGCAATACAAGGGGGTAGCAGACACTTACGCTGTACGACAAAATTGAAAAAACAGCCTTCAATATCTCTTTCAGATGACATATTCTCATAAATCTATAGACTGATTGAATCTTTCTTAAATTTTACCGAGCAGAGTGTAATCACTAGCAAAATTCCTACTTGTGAACCGGTGACCCGAGTCGGGAGACCTTGGACAACTTAACATTTACATATAGATACATAGTATATAATCATTGAGACGTAAAATACAAATGAGAAACGTAAAAAATAGAATCACACATCACCACAATAGAAATTTCCACAGTAAATCGTAGTTCAAAAATATGCTATGCGGTGAAAGGATTGGTCACTTGTAGGTATACCCAGTTCAATTGCTCTACGAAACATTTGTTGTGTCACTGAGAAAGAAAATCCAACATTATTTCTGATTTTTCAAAAGGGAAACTAAAACCTAACCATCGGAAATTCGCATACTGCTTTGAATTCCCCAAAAAATTTTTTCTTGCTCCTTTACTTTTTCTTGATAGTATATAAACATTGCTTCATTCTCAAGGGCGTTGCAAAAATCCCTAAATCCAGCAAAATATCTCCCATCTTGGCAACGCAGCGCAACTACAGCGACCAAACCTCCCTACCGAGCACGCTCGCACCACAGCTCTAATCTCAAGGTCAGTCCGCCGTGCCAGTGGACCTCGCGCCCGCGCAAGCGCAACGACAGCCCGTCACGGCCTACTTGTGTGTGCCGCTGAATCCAAACGCCGCTCCACCGCCGCCGTTGCTACCGCTACGGTGGAAATGCACGTTCTGCCACTTGTTGTCACGCTTGTGCCAAACGCGGGACTCCTCGGATTGGTGGGTGTGCGCCTGGCCGTGTCTGGAAAATTCGCGGTATTGAAACGAGGAAATTGAGAAACGACAGCCGTACGCTGCCGTACTTCGGGAGTCATTTTCATATTGCTGATATACTTACTTGTCCATGTACTGCGTTAACCGTACGTAGGCGATACAGGCGGCATCATCCCCTAATAAATGTACGTGCGGATTCAAAATCGTCGTGTTTACTGCTTTACAATTCTTGCCCAGCACTGAAATAACAAAATTTCAATTATTTCTGACATCTAATGTAGTGGACTTCGATCACTCACCGTTATCAAAATAAAACTTATGGAAGTCCATCCCTTCTACTAGGTTACCCATAGCTTCCGGCTCAAATGCTGTCAGGTGTGGATCACATATTTTCCTGGAAACAGAATAGGACAGTATAGGTGAGAAATCTAGACTCGAAAAGTGCTCATTAATCTTTAACAAGAACAACAACAAGATTCCTTGGTTTTATGGAGACCTGATGAGGTCAATCTTGGGCACCAAATCGTTAAACGCATTTAACGATATGGTCAAATGTGGAGAACCAAATCGTTGAACGATAGCGATCTCACGATATGGTTGATCGTGGATGACGGAATCCTCAAACGTCGACGATTCAACAATATGGTCAATTATGGATGACCAAATCGTTAAACGCTGACTATTTAATGATATGGTCAATCGTGGAGAACCAAATCGTTGAACGATAACGATCTCACGATATGGTCGATCGTGGATGATGGAATCGTCAAACGTCGACTATTCAACAATATGGTCAATTATGGATGACCAAATCGTTAAACGCTGACTATTTAATGATATGGTCAATCATGGAGAACCAAATCGTTGAACGATAACGATCTCACGATATGATCGATCGTAGATGACAACTTGTCAAACGTCCACGATTCAACAATATCGTCAATTATGGATGACCAAATTGTTAAACGCTGACGATTTAATGATATGGTCAATTGTGGATAACCAAATCGTTGAACGTTGACGATCTCACGATATGGTCGATCGTAGGTGACTAATTGTCAAACGTCAACGATTCAACAATATGGTCAATTATGGATGACCAAATCGTTAAACGTTGACGATTTAATGATATGGTCAATCGTGGAGAACCAAATCGTTGAACGATAACGATCTCACGATATGGTCGATCGTAGATGACTAATTGACAAACGTCAACGATTCAACAATATGGTCAATTATGGATGACCAAATTGTCAAACGCTGACGATTTAATGGTATGGTCAATTGTGGATAACCAAATCGTTGAACGATAACGATCTCACGATATGGTCGATCGTGGATGACGGAATCGTCACACGTCGACGATTCAACAATATGGTCAATTATGGATGACAAAATCGTTAAACGCTGACGATTTAATGATATGGTCAATTGTGGATGACCAAATCGTTGAACGTTGATAATTTTACTATGTGGTCAACCGTAAATTACTAAACCGTTAAACATTAACGATTTAACTTGACCAAATCGTTAAGCGTTGATGACTTTACGCTATGGTCAGTCGTATATAACAAAATCGTTCAACGTTAACGATCTTACGATTTGTTCAACCGTAAATGACTAAATTGTTAAGCGTTGACCACTTAACTATATGTCGATCGTGGATGACCAAATCGTTACAAATTGATGATTTTAGGATATGGTCAATTTTGGAGCACCAACTCGTTAAAAGCTGACGATTTTCGATATGGTCAATCGTGATTAATCAAATCGTTAAACTTTGATGATCGCACGATATGGTCTATCGTCCACGACGAAATCGTCCAACGTCGACGATTGGATAATATTTTCAATCATGGACGATCATATAGTAGAACGTTAACGATTTTACGATGATGTAGTCAATGTTGATAGTTTAACAATATGGTCAATTGAGGTTGAACAAATCGTTATACGTTGGTGACTTTACGATGTGGTCAATCGTGGATGACCAAATGGTTAAACTTTGACGATTTAACCATGCGGTCGATTGTGGATGACCAAATCGTTGAACATTGAAATATTACGATATGGTCAATCGTGGATGACCAAACGTTTAAATGTTGTCGATTTAATGATGTGGTCACGTTAAGTTCGCCAGTTGATGAAATGGATAATTCTACGATCTCGCTACGACAAATGCATTGGTCTCTCTGCGACGACTTGTGGATGATGCAGTTTGGTATATTTAGATAGTCGAAGCGATTTTTAGCCCAGTGGGCGAACCAAAACACGCGTCGGATGATCACGAGGCTTCAATTTTTGGACCAATTGAACTTTGTAAACCTTCATAACGGAGTCCTCGTGCAAAAGCCTCCTCAGGCAAGTCACTGAAATAGCCAGTTTCTGGGACAAGTTGATGTTCATGCACATTCGGGGCAACAGCAATAATGTTTTCGACTGAGTGGACTAAAGACGTACGTACATGGGCTATTTTATCCAATAATGATTCAATCTAAGGTACTGAACTGCTGAAAAAATCCTTGTATATTTGCAATCTCGACGAAAGCCCGAATTGAGAGCGTCGATCACATATCTAATGTCAGTTTTCGAGTCAATGGGTCAGTCTATTTTCCTATTGTACTGTCGTATTGTGACACTTCACCATTTATTTGATGACAGTATCTGAAATTTCAGCAGGTGGTTGTTACTGGTTACTTACGTATAAGCCTCAAAATCTCCAGTGTTGATCGCCTCTATCAGTTGCTCAGTCATCTTGATGATCTCTTGTCGTTTAGCTGTAGAACAAGCAAAATATTAGCTTTTTCGAACACAGAAAAATATCAAAAACACGGTTTCACACAACAACAACACGGCTACAGGGGAAGGAACTAATTACTGAGGTAAGCTAAGTACCACTGGTTTATACTTTTTAGAACCATGCAGACAGAAGAATAAAATTATATTTCGAATATGTGTCAAAGTGTCATACGTAACATTACAGCAATTATTTACAAATCATAGAGCCTTAGAGCCGTGTACACTACAAAGCCTAGAGCTGTTTTTACAATGTCTTTGACATATTTGTCAACTTTTGTCTACAGACATGTAAAGATTTCATCCATTAAATCTACAAACGCATCTACAAAATAAAACTCTCACTAGAAACCGTTTTTGAATTTTGGAAATGTTATTGTTCTCATTCTCCGTGTTGTTTTGACTCTGTATGTGTTCATTTTCCATTCCCAAAATCCAAAGAACGTTTTCGTACGAGGCGTATTTTCTGCAGTTCTGGGCGCGTCTTACAATGTGCGATTGCGTTTGCGGTTGACAGACAAACAGACAGACCTAAGAAAAATGTATGGCCATACCTGAACCTTGAGAATTTGTGGATGTGTACTGCTTGTCAGGACACACAATCCGTATCTCTACAAATTCCAAACAAGCGTTTTGTTAGTTAGGCAAAAATCGCAAAATCGCATGCAGGCTATTTTGGTAGACGAAGAAACAGACAGATTGTTTTTGCACGGCTCCGAAACCAATTGTTTTATACCAATCTTAAGCTCACGTGGAATTACCATCAAGCTATTTCTTGTGAGGAAATCATTCAAAAGCAAGACAAGCATCTGTATATATTATGGAAAGTTGATATCCATTTTACAGATCTTTTAAGCATAATTCCAACACAATTATATTTCTCGAAATTAAGACATCTGGAACCAATCAGAGTTAATGAAGTTTTCTGAAGCACACGAAACATTTTTCCTATATTAATCTCAATTGAAATGAGCTTTTCAGCGGACTATTTTTAGCAGCAGTTGAATTGGAATATTACTGTTAGATGAAACTTGTTAAGAGTCCGACATTCAAATTACCTCATTTCAAATATATTTGAAAGATTTAAATCAGCGCCGTGCCTAAGGAAGGATTACTTCAAGGCAAAATACGATGCTGAACACGTGTCAGTTTTAGCAGCTGGTTGATATCAAGGAGAATAAAAAATGTAGCATTTCTAGAACTGACATTGTTACGTATCACTATGATGCAGAGAACATTAAAACATGGAACATAATGCTGTTAGTAATCAAGTGTGTACGTGAACTAACATCACAACATATCTGTATCTTACACTTAGTGCTTAAACTTCCTTTTTATTGGTGAAAATCTATGTTGGATTGCTTTTTTGGCAGCTGAAAAATCAGTAATTAGATATCAGAAAACAATCTGTCTTTTATCAATTTAGCTGAACAGGGTTGTTGGGAATTTACCTGCTTTTACTAATTGCTTGCCATCTGGGTCATTGAAATACTGATTAAAAAAGCCAAAAACAGATTTCGATGCATGATATTAGATATTTACAAGAGTATGTATCAACTTGTATAAGCAAACTTTAGATCTAGAACAGAGATGCTAAAATCTACTCATTTAGCGTGTTCACTATTTTATTACAGCTACTAACAAATTCTGGTGAAGGTAAGTTCCTAAACAACTGTATAGTAACAGCAAGACAGAATGCTATGATAGTTAACATAGAATATTGAAGCTAACAGAATCAACAGGTAGTTGTAAACTTTTGATTGATAATCACCTCAAACTTAAGATAGCAAACAAAACTCTCAACAGATCAATCGTGGGTCCTTAAGCTGCACTGATTTGACATACATGTATGTATACAGGGTGGCACATCGAAAACGAAACAGACGCATTTATTGGCAGCTCAGTTTTTTGTTTTCGAGGGGTACACAAGTTTGGCAAAAAATCACGTTAACACACGCAGCTCCCTGGGCGGGGGTGACACCAACCCTAAAATTTTAAATGGAAAGGGGGGTCGAGCGATACCTTATTTTAAAGGTCTGCACGTGTTAACGTGATTTTTTGCCGAACAAAATCGACGTTTTTCCAAAAAAACTGAGCGGCCAGTAAATGCGTCTGTTTCGTTTTCGATGCGCCACTCAGTATGTGTACCTTGTATCGTTTTTATCGTTCTACCAATATTCCAGTCATCATAGCATTCTCCTAGTTTTGCGTTAGCAGAAACAACAAACAAGTAACAGTTAGCTACAGTATATGTGGCAGTTTCAACGCCTTTTTTTAGCGTAGATTGGAGAGGCGCTGCTGAGAGCTTACGAATTTATTTTTCTGATTCTTACCGTCTTCTAACTCGAGTTCGCAAGAATCAAGACGCTGGTAAGCCACAGTGTTTTCTATGTAAAATGGAGAGAGAGAATATAAACTCGAATATCGCGATATTCATATTTTCACCAAAATAGAAATTCAGCTACAATTTTTCCTCAACTATTTGTGGAAGGAGCTTTGTTGTGTCAAATAAATTCGGGCAAAAAGCGTTTCGTAAATTTTCATCTTGTATGCAAATTTTGAAGTTTAGAAAAAGGCAAATTTCGGAAGCTGAACCTTTTGACGCATTGGATGGAAATCGAAACTATTTATGTGCAGTGCAATAAGTAGAGTGAAAAACATAAAAAGAAAAACGAACCTGGTTCTTTTTCTGGCAACATGTTATATCCTACAGCTGCCTCTACCCATTTCTCCACTTCGCGCCAACATTCCTTCGTATCTGTACACCATGCAAAAGCAGGCCATGCAAGCACAATAAAAAAAACACTATTATACACCCAAAAACAGATACCCTAGAAAAAATATTTTCCTATGCCTATGGTACATCTGAAATCAATAGACCAAACATGCTGAAACATAATTCCGAGTAGGTCTGAATCGTTTATTCTACAGAACGAAGTTGAACTCGTATGCATATTTATTCGGGTATTAAAATACACTTTTTCGCAATTTTCAGAAAACCTCGTTATAGGATTTTGTCAGGTTCAGTACATAAGAATCTGGAAATATGTAAACATGAGTCCGTTTTGATTAGATGAGATGCTTCCACGTATTCTACGATAACCTGTACATTTGCTGTTAAAAAAATGACAAACCACAAAAGAATCTTCAGTCGAATCACCCCAGACTGTATTAGTAATTTTCCAAGCCACCGAAAACAGGTTAATAACTCCAGATAACAGCACCCAATGCCTAAAACCTAACCTTGGACACCTTGCAACAAAGCCTGACCCAAATTGAGTGCGTTGGTCCTAGGAGCAGGCGCTGTCGTTATGGACCCTGAGGGACTCCCCGAAGACGAGGCTGTGGACATTGCCGGACCCTTGGGGGACTGTGGGGGCGTGCCGGGTCCTATTAGGGGCACAGATGGTTTGTTAAAGCGTTCACGTTGGGTTGGGTTAGTTACATGCTTTCGTATGTTATGTTTTTCAGAGACTTTGTATTAGTATCTGTACTAACTGAATTAAAAAGCTAATTAAATACCTAAAAAATAAAGGGGTAGATATACTTCTGAGTCTATGACTATATGATACGTATGTCTTCGTATTACCAGCTTAAGCTTCCGTGGAATAACTCGCAATGAAGAGCTTCATACTCGTAAAAATGAAGTCGCGTTGTTTATTGATGTAGTTTATGATATTCTCGTTCCAGTAATTCAGAACTGCGGCCGTCTTATATGTGAGCTCGTAATTCCGGAGGTAGATAAAGAGTCACCGCGTGAGTGTCCTTAAATAACATTTTATGACTTTGTCTGAATTCTTGTTAGTTTGTGGCTTGAAGGGGTGCAACGACTTTCAGCAGATTTATACTGCCGCTGCAGAATAATACCTAATGTAGACGTATAGAAACGACGATAACAATTTTCAACAAGGCATAGGATTTTTTGATATCAAGTTATTGAAGAAATACGTAATTTTGGATATAAACTGGAAAGCTTCGAAGCGCTTTTGAATCGCATTTTGCAAAAGTGACAACAGTAAGGTTATGCAGAATCCTAAACCAAGAATCATTAATTATACTAAGTGACATATAAATCCGAACAGCCAGTTTAAATGGTTTTATTTTAATAAAAGTTCGTGAATGTATTTATCTTACTGTAAATAACAAGTGAACAAATTTTTAGCCTTATCGGTTGGACATTCCGGTTTTTATACTGCTATTTTTTATTTCACTAACGCTCTAAAAATGAATATTTCAGCCGCAGTAAAGAATCAACGTTGGCGGATTTTGGTTCTTGACATCCTTTACGATCGGTTACGATGGCTAGAGTACGGGGACCTGTATGATTTCGTCGACTTAGTGAGTTTGATACGGGCCGTATAGTGGGACTTCGGGAAGCTGGACTTTCTTTTCGGGCAATTGCAGTTAGAGTGCAAAGAAGTGTAGACACTGTGGTTAGGTGTTGTCAGGCATGGCTTCGAGAAGGCCGTACGCAAAGAGCAAGGGGCACTGGACGCCGCCGTAGAACAACAGACCGTGAAGATCGCCGCCTAAGATTATTGGCCTTAAGGGACCGTTTCTCCACTACCAGGTCCATTACAAATGAATGGTTTGCAGAACACGGAAGACCTATTGGCATGCGAAGTGTTTACCGACGAATGAGAAGTTTTGGCTTGTTTTCATACCGGCCACACTGGGTCCTCTCTTTAACTCGAGAACACCGACGTAATCGCCTTGAGTGGGGCAGACAACGGTCACTCTGGGATCAGGAATGGAACATTATTGTCTTTAGTGACGAGTCTCGATTTTGTTTAGGGATGCACGATGGTCGTGCCAGGGTTAGAAGGCGACGTTGTGAAAGGAGGAATCCACAGTTTTTTGTTGAAAGACATGTTCATCACACTGTTGGAGTTATGGTTTGGGGTGCTATAGCTTATGGTTCCAGGTCACCTTTAATCTTAATCAGAGGTAACATGAACGCGCAGCGTTATATCCACGAAGTTCTAGAACCTCTATCTTGACACCCTGGCAGATCCAACTTTCCAACAAGATAATGCCCGACCACATGCTGCAAGAGTCACAATAGACTTCTTTCAACATAATGATGTCACATTGTTACCATGGCCACTAAGATCTCCCGACTTATCCCCAATTGAGCACGTGTGGGATATGATGGGTAGGAGATTGCTCAATTTGCAACGTCCTTCTCAGACTCTAGAAGCACTTCGAGAGGAGTTGGTAAGTACTTATACAAAATTTTATTAAAATAAAACCATTTAAACTGGGTGTTCGGATTTATATGTCACTTAGTATATCTACTTTGTACTTTACCAACTTCGGGATGTTAAAGAATAATCCATTGATCGAGTATATTTTCGTTATAATCGTACACTAATTTTCTTAATAATAATAATAATTGATTTTTAATCAATAGGTTTTAAAAATGACCCATTTTGATCGACTTTTGTAAGTAGCGCCATCTGTAGGACAGACGTAGAATCTCTCTGTTTTGATTCGGGTCTAAAAGGCAGTCGTCGGTTGGAATGTCTTCTTAACGTTTCGTTAGCACGAGTGGCAAGCTTCTTCAGAAGTCCCACCATGTAGACCGGTCTACATCCAGCATCGGAAATGGAAGGACCTCTGAAGAAGCTTGCCACTCCTGCTAGCGAAACGGTGGCGAACTGATCAGCGTGACGTATACAAACGCAACATTGCACGTCAGTTAAGTGATTAGAATCGTTTCCAAACCAAACCTGACCAAAGATAGGTTTTAATTGAACGAGCCCCGTACGTACTGTCTCTCCGCTTGGTGGCAGCACCCAGCACAGCGGCCAAGGCCGACATGATTCCTCCGAAACAGCCAATTTTGCCAGGCTTCCAATAGACTCACAACACAGCATATATAATACCACGCAGCAGCGCGACTGCCTAAAAATCACGACGAATTTTTGGTGACCTTGAGAGCCCGACACGCGCCGCGAGGAGCCGCCACTTAGCGCTACAACGTTTCAAACGCGTTTTGAACTGTCACAATGTTTCGCGATTATCAGGAGCTGTGTTAGCACAGTTAGTTGCCGGTCAGAATCCTTCGCGTTCGATTTTTCCGGCTTGTAGAAGGCTTACGCAACTGATTTTTTCTGGCGTTAGGTTAGAAACCCGGCAGCGTTTTCTATGTTTGTGACGGCGACGCGAATAAACGGACGCCAAGTCGCCTCGCGTCGCGACTTTGTTTGCCGCGCCAATCCGAAATTAACTGATCTGATGAGCCTAATCGATGGCGAGTGTTTAGGGAGCAGGGAAGAGTATTATAAGGAGGACAGGGGCGTGCCGCTTATTATTAAGGCTAAGGTGTGTGAAGAGGAAGTTTTTTTATCCATTTACTACCTCCTTATATTTCTTATGCGCTTGGTGGCACTTTCGTGCCAAAGTTTGATCGTCTATCGAACTGGGACGGGTGTTTGTTAGTTATGCTGCAGTCTTGTCTTTGAAGCACCTTTATATTGTTGCGTTATCAGACATAATGTGATTATTAATGTTCTTACTTCTAGTTCAATCGCAGCTACGAATTTGTTACGCAAAATTGTAGTTCATTGTACAGAAACATTGCCGGAGATAAGATCCCTGAGGAACACCTGTATTGGCATTCAGAGGTGAAGAGAATATTCGAATTAAAAGAGTATCTGACGATATCGAGAGCAAGGGTGAATAAGTAAAACGAGCTGCCTCTCTGTTCTCTTTTCTTGAATATTTTTTGTTCACATAGATTCCTTCAGTTTTTGTTTGGTAGATGTTACCCCCTTTGATGTGTAGGAAGGTGTTCCAATGTAACCATGCAACCTATGATACGCTCATGCGTCAGAAGTATTATTTTTAGTGTTGAAATTAAAATAAATAAACCGAATCTAAAAAAAGAAGACAATACATCTCACAATGCGATTTGTATATACGTAACCAACTTAAACATCCGCTTTTCTATCGACTTACTTACAACTTCGTATGGTTACGACGATGGGGCGTTAGTTTATTGAGTGTAAAAATGCCGATTAGTAACACATTCGGAACGCCGTGTATCTTCTATTTCGAGGTCGCTTTTTGAACGGTTACCGAGTATTATTGAGGCATGCTAAAAACATGCAAATAACGTGCTTCGAACGCGTGATCAAAAATACTCGTGTGATTTAGTTCGTTTCACCTGACATGCGATCATAGCCTGGGAGATAGAAGTACGCTTTACCGTCTAACATCTACTCGTAGCTAAACCGTCAAACAGGGTTTTAATCGTATTCAACTACGTAATATGTTCGATACGACATATCAAAGCTCGAAGCGGAACAAATACTTTATTTCTTGTTTACGTAAGTGCCGTATCGTCAATCGTTCCTACAATTGTAGAACGCCTTATGGCCTCCTTGATTTTCATAGTTTTCTATTGTATTTTAAGTTTATGTCGCAAATATCTATACTAAGTGACATATAAATCCGACACCCAGTTTTTTTCAATTCACTAACGCTCTAAAAATGAATATTTCAGCCGCAGTAAAGAATCAACGTTGGCGGATTTTGGTTCTTGACATCCTTTACGATCGGTTACGATGCCTAGAGTACGGAGACCTGTACGATTTCGTCAACTTAGTGAGTTTGATAGGGGCCGTATAGTGGGACTTCGGGAAGCTGGACTTTCTTTTCGGGCAATTGCAGTTAGAGTGCAAAGAAGTGTAGACACTGTGGTTAGGTGTTGTCAGGCATGGGTTCGAGAAGGCCGTACGCAAAGAGCAAGGGGCACTGGACGCCGCCGTAGAACAACAGACCGTGAAGATCGCCGCCTAAGATTATTGGCCTTAAGGGACCGTTTCTCCACTACCAGGTCCATTGCAAATGAATGGTTTGCAGAACACGCAAGACCTATTGGCATGCTAAGTGTTTACTGACGAATGAGAAGTTTTGGCTTGTTTTCATACCGGCCACACTGGGTCCTCCCTTTAACTCGAGAACACCGACGTAATCGTCTTGAGTGGTGCAGACAACGGTCACTCTGGGATCAGGAATGGAACAGTATTGTCTTTAGTGACGGGTCTTGATTTTGTTTAGGCATGCACGATGGTCGTGCCAGGGTTAGAAGGCGACGTGGTGAAAGGAGGAATCCACAGTTTTTTTGTTGAAAGACATGTTCATCACACTGTTGGAGTTATGGTTTGGGGTGCTATAGCTTATGGTTCCAGGTCACCTTTAATCTTCATCAGAGGTAACATGAACGCGCAGCGTTATATCCACGAAGTTCTAGAACCCCATCTTTTACCCTATCTTGACAGATCCAACTTTCCAACAAGATAATGCCGGACCACATGTTGCAAGAGTCACAATAAACTTCTTTCAACATAATGATGTCACATTGTTACCATGGCCACCAAGATCTCCCGACTTATCCCCAATTGAGCACGCGTGGGATATGATGGGTAGGAGATTGCTCAATTTGCAACGTCCTCCTTAGACTCTAGAAGCACTTCGAGAAGAGTTGGTGGTTGCCTGGAAGGAGATACCACAGGAGGACATTGACCACCTGATCAGAAGCATGCCTAGGCGCGTTGGAGAATGCGTAGCACATCAGGGTGCAGCCACACATTATTAAAGGTCAAAGGGCTTTAAAGCAGTGCAATCATTTTGAAATTTTTATCATTTACTTATTATGCTTCATTAAGTACTTATCCAAAATTTTATTAAAATAAAACCATTTAAACTAGGTGTTCGGATTTATATGTCACTTAGTATATATACATTTTACGAAAATATCATTTTTTCTTTAATGCATTTTTGGTGGTAATACTCTAGAATAGAATAGTGTTTTATGTGCTGTCTTTTTTTGCATTTTGTACAAAAGGAAGCTCTAAATTATAAGAATATAACATCCACTGTATAATGCTAAGGAAAATAGATGTGAAACTGTAAAAAATCGTTGTTTTTCGCAAAAAAAGGTTCAAAACCAGATGTGTTATTACACATTAGCTTAAATAACAGATCAAAATACAAACGTAAATGATAGTATTTACTTGGTAAACAGTGTAGAGTTTTGTGGTTTTTCAATGTCTTCTTGAATTTCCTTAACCATTTTTTTTTCGCGTATTTTCAATGAGATCAAAGTTTTTGCGTCTATAAGAAATATTTGAAAGTACAAACAGTTCTCAATGGCGATTTTATAACGCCCATGTCTTGACAGATAAGATAAATGATGTCCATTGTTGCCAAGTTGTACCTTTTTTGGGAGAAATACGTAATTAGAAATAAGGTTATTTGCAAAGTAACAGTCTTAATTTATTGTAAATGGCTTGTTTTATGGAAAGTTGGCAACATCGCAACTAAATGGAGATAATATGACAGAGACTGTGGTGTAGTGATGGGAATAATTACCTGAAATAAAAGAAATGACTATTTAACAATGAACTATTTTCATCATTAAAATAATGCAAAATTGCGATGAACACTATCACACTTTATGTTATATTCATATAATTTTGAACAATCTTTTGTATAAACAAGAAGAAAACAGCTTATAAGGCAGTATTCTATACCATAGTATCAGCACTCAGAATGCAACTTTGAAGTTGCAAGAAAAAATGATATTTTCGTGCCACTTTCATCCTAATCTTTCATTTTAAAATAAGAAATGAAATATTTGCGATATGCGCTAAAGTATAGTTCAGCCCTTTTTTTAAGTATTTACGCAGATGACACGGCAGATGCGAAATTATTTTATATTTACAGAAATCATTCTAGTAGTAATGTAGCTATCTCCTGGGCTATAAACAATGAATGCTAAGCAGTAAGATTTCAATATCGAAGCGGTATTTTAAAAGCATTTTAGGAGGAATTTCAGAAGGTTATAAGTTGGACTGGCCTACCTTTCTGCTAATAAAATTCGATCAGAGTGTCATTGTACAGGGTCGGGGGTTTCTTTTATGAAATAGGGCCCCTCCGAGAATACGTTTTAGTTTACTCAATAACTCTTATTATGCAACTTTTATATAGGTGATTTTCGGAATATCGACGTGTCCTACAAGCATTTAAAATAAACTCAACTTTGTATAGGGGTTCTTAGTAACGGCAATGACCGCTCTTCAAGAATAAACAATGAAAATAATGCATAAAAAACAATTCCTACAAACATTGTGCAAAATCTATATGATTTCTACTGACAACAATCATGCACTTTTCTATGTTGTAATATTTAAAACCTACGTTTCGTAATAATTGGAAAGACAAGGAATTCCCATGCACAGAAGTCAAAATGCGGCTGCAGTAGATTGCCATGGACAAGACGCATGGTTTTTTTATATCAACTCGTCATTTCGGTGATTTTTCTGGTGAATTTGGATGAGAAACGCGTTGATACGTTCAAGCAATTAGTATAAGCGGCCAATAATATATTGTTGTGGCAGTATAAGACATTTGCATCACAACATTTGTAGATAAAGATATGTATGCTCTAGTGTTGGTTGTTGAAAAATATCTTATTATAAGAAGAGGCACTTTTTTCCGATTTTTCTGTATCTCCAATGTCGATCTTAAATTCCTGCTTCATTTCACGTTCTCTATAGCACTGAGTGCATCTGACTCTAGGCTTGAAATATGCGGAAAGCATTTTCTTCAACTAGCAAAAGCGTGCTTTAACATGGAAATTCAATGTTAGGGTCATATTCAAACGTTAACTTATACTGTATTCGAAGCTTCGTGTTTATTGAGAAAAGATAGTTGGGAATGTTACAAGTGCTTATACTGCCACAAAACGAATGCCTGTAAAATTAAGCCTGCAAATAGAAAAAGACTGAACCAACATATTTCAAAATGACAGTGGTTGTTGACAGTACACCGTGTAACACCGCTAAACACAAAGTGTTTTTTAAACATTTGAGAATGTTATAACGAGACGAAAATATATGTTACACGATATACTGAAGAGTGAGGTTGGACTAGGTTTTACTTTTACTCATCTGGAAATTGTATTTCTGGTGGACAATCACTAGTTTTTATCGAGATTATCGAAAAAATTAAGGAAAGGCTTAGTACTACTTTTCCTTCGTTCTTTACAAGCTTCTTATCTGAGGACGTCTTGCCTTACCACATGGGGGAGACAGTTATCAAGTATAACAGTAGGAGAACTTCTCATTGCCTCTGCTTCTAAGCTTGACCCTTGGTACTGCACGTATATTTTCATGTATATACGAACCATAATGGCTGGGCCCTCGAGTTTCTTCAGGTTAATAGTGGAATAATGAAGTCTTGAAATTAACTGTGCTGAGTGACATAAAAAAGAACACCTCTAGTACTAATGAATTTATTACGGGCATTCTTTGTATAGGATCAGGTTATTGTTCAAAACTTTAGAAAAGTTCAACCGATAAAATGCACTTACGCACTTACTTTTGTAATATGTTCATACATACAATACCCCGCCTAACAGCGTTATAGTGCGGTAATTTTATACATTCTCAAAGTTCGGAATATATTAAAAAAATGTTTATTTTTTGTCCAAAAAAGAGAGTGCATCTTCAGAAAAAAAAAGGCTCCAGTGAAGGAGAGAACTTTGTATTCAGGTATTTAAGATCTAAAAAGAATCATTGAGGTCCCATATTTGGAGTATACGAGGGAGGCAGAGAGAGAAACTCGTATACATTACGAGACCACAATGATTCTCTGCCGGTCTTGTAGATAACCTCGTGGTCTTCTCTACGACACGGGACACACGGAACCAAGCAGCTTAAATCCATTCCGTACATGTAAACGACCTAGTCCAACCTGTAGACGTAAAAACCACATCAGAAGACATTGAAAGAGAGAGATTAGGAATTAGGGAATTTACCTTCGGGATCTTTTTGTATGACTGTCGAGCTTCGATCGACGCCTCCCTTCTTATCTTCTGAGCGTGGCCCAGAAAATAAATTCAACGTTACAACCCTTATACGCTACGTGCCCTTTCGGCGTTCGCGATTTTCGTCAGCGGCGAAGACTTTTTTCGATTGCGATCGGATGGGACTCAAAGCCGAGTGCGCTTTGCGGATTTTCCTTTGGTTTTCCTTTACGTATTTCTATCGGACGTCGAAGGAGGCAGGTCGATTCGTAACGGTGCTTACGACAAGGTAAATTGACATAAAATTTGTTAAAGGGCATTTTGTGGAAAATACGTGCTAATATCTATAGCTTGTCATATATATATATATATATACAGGGTGACTTTGAAGTTGAGTCATTAATTTTCAGATAATGATTGTAGAAGGAAGATAAACCAAAATATGTGTGTAAAAATAAAAAAAAATTAAAAAAAAATGTTACCTTGTTTTATAAAGTATCCTCCCGACAAGTATTTCAGTGCGGACCTGTATTTGATCGTGCGGTCTTGGAGCACCGGCATGCCCTCCCCTGTGAGGTCTTAAGTCACCTGATTCACGAGCCCTTTGTTCTACATTAACAAAGGCACGAGGGGTTGGTTGCACTCGATTGGGAAACCGATCCGCATAAATCCGTGATGCCGCATTAAGTACTTGTCCACAAGTTCAGCATTTTCGTAAACATGTGCCATTTTTGATTTCGTTTGAGCCACGCAACAGACACCACTATTCACTCACGCGTTACCGACTGACACTGACTGTATACAACTGAATAAAATAATTGTAAAAACATCGTTCCAAATTCTTTCGCTTTTTTGTTTCCGATGCGATGAACCGATAAGGCGGATTATATCCGTTGTTGCCAAACACGAGCACATAATATTATTATTGAGACAGGGCGGTACTCAAACTTCCAAAGGGCTATAACTTTGTTACTTTAATTTTACCAGAAAAATGGTAAAGGAAAAAACATTTCTTTTGATCAGATCTACTCACTGTTAAAATAAATGACTCAACTTCGAAGTCACCCTGTATATATATTTTCCTCTTCTAAAAGACCATGCAAAAAAGTTAACAGAAATATCTACCAAAGTTTGGACCGTGAAGAGGAATTGCTTGAATTGGTTTTGGTTTTGAAAAAATGCTTCCTACGACATCCGAGTTGTTCCTAAGAGACGATACAAAAAAAGAACGCGCATCTATACACACGATATTCATTCAGCAATTCATAAACTTAACTGAAACTTGTTGAGGAACAAAAAGAGAAAACAAAAGGGTCTCCAAAAGTCATATTTATTTTTGTGTCTACGTAAAGAATCATAAAGAGCATCAATTTAATTACATAAATAAACGACCTCAAGGACAAAAGGAAAAATAAATAATTTGGGGAGTATGCAAAATAGCCGTTTTCCTTGCCATTTGTTTTCTGACAGTGATGATTGTACAGGGTGTCCCAATATTCCGCGGACAAAGAAGTACGTACACGTATTTTTGGACTCAAAATAAATCGATTACATACGATTTGCCTCTATGCAAAAGTGCTGAGTTGGTCCGTTAGATGGCGTCAGACTTTTCTTTTCAAAACACATTTTTTCAGATATTTTTAGATCCTAGAGTCCCACTTGCATACAATTTGGAATATAATGTTTATTTATTTTGAGTTAAAAAATACGTGGTACTTTTATCTTCAATCTTCAATGAACACCTTGTAAAGTATGGGTATGCGTAGAGCCCTGAGTGGATTAATTAAAAATCGATCACAAAGTCATGACGATTTTTTTTAATATAATGATTTCTTGTTGATGCTCTTTATGATTTCTCTTGTAGGTAGGTACAGTTAATCGTTTTGATTTCCACAAATCTACAGCATTTCTTTGTGCGCGCTACACAAATGCTGTGCGAAATGATTTTTTTATGGTTATGTTGTTGAAATGAGAGAAAGATAGAGAAAAAGGGAGTGCTGTAATTTTAAATACCCATCGTTACTTTTATTTGTAGCTTTCTTTACTATGAGGAGTGGCTGCATTTGGGAACAAGATATATCGACTAATTTTATAGTTTTCACTGCAGATACAGATTTTGAAATTGCAAAAATTGTATAAGCAATCATAGTTGAAAAATGTCGTTTAGTTTTTATTTCCGCTACATATACTAAGTGACATATAAATCTGAACACCCAGTTTAAATGGTTTTATTTTAATAAAAGTTGGTGAATGTATTTATCTTACTGTAAATAACAAGTGAAAAAATTTTCAGCCTTATCAGTTGGACATTCCGGTTTTTATACTGCTTTTTTTTAATTCACTAACGCTCTAAAAATGAATATTTCAGCCGCAGTAAAGAATCAACGTTAGCGCATTTTGGTTCTTGACATCCTTTACGATCGGTTACGATGCCTAGAGTACGGAGACTTGTACGATTTCGTCAACTTAGTGAGTTTGATAGGGGCCGTATAGTGGGACTTCGGGAAGCTGGACTTTCTTTTCGGGCAATTGCAGTTAGAGTACAAAGAAGTGTAGACACTGTGGTTAGGTGTTGTCAGGCATGGCTTCGAGAAGGCCGTACGCAAAGAGCAAGGGGTACTGGACGCCGCCGTAGAACAACAGACCGTGAAGATCGCCGCCTAAGATTATTGGCCTTAAGGGACCGTTTCTCCACTACCAGGTCCATTGCAAATGAATGGTTTGCAGAACACGGAAGACCTATTGGCATGCGAAGTGTTTACCGACGAATGAGAAGTTTTGGCTTGTTTTCATACCGGCCACACTGGGTCCTCCCTTTAACTCGAGAACACCGACGAAATCGCCTTGAGTGGTGCAGACAACGGTCACTCTGGGATCAGGAATGGAACAGTATTGTCTTTAGTGACGAGTCTCGATTTTGTTTAGGCATGCACGATGGTCGTGCTAGGGTTAGAAGGCGACGTGGTGAAAGGAGGAATCCACAGTTTTTTGTTGAAAGACATGTTCATCACACTGTTGGAGTTATGGTTTAGGGTGCTATAGCTTATGGTTCCAGGTCACCTGTAATCTTCATCAGAGGTAACATGAACGCGCAGCGTTATATCCACGAAGTTCTACAACCCCATCTTTTACCCTATCTTGACACCCTGGCAGATCCAACTTTCCAACAAGATAATGCCCGACCACATGTTGCAAGAGTCACAATAGACTTCTTTCAACATAATGATGTCACATTGTTACCATGGCCACCAAGATCTCCCAACTTATCCCCAATTGAGCACGTGTGGGATATGATAGGTAGGAGATTGCTCAATTTGCAACGTCCTCCTCAGACTCTAGAAGCACTTCAAGAGGAGTTGGTGGTTGCCTGGAATGAGATACCACAGGAGGACATTAACCACCTGATCAGAAGCATGCCTAGGCGCGTTGGAGAGTGCGTAGCACATCAGGGTGCATTCACACATTATTAAAGGTCAACGGGCTTTAAAGCAGTGCAATCATTTTGAAATTTTTATCATTTGCTTTATGCTTCATTAAGTAATTATACAAAATTTTATTAAAATAAAACCATTTAAACTGGGTGTTCGGATTTATATGTCACTTAGTATATATCGAAAGTTTCACTGATTCAGAAGGTAATTAGAATCAAAGGAAGATAGGAGGAATAGTCAAAAAGAGGATTAGACTAAACGGAGTATTAGGTTGTTTGTTTGAAGAAAACTATATCCGATCATATGGTGAGGTTCTTCACATATACAGGGTGATGATTAAGTATGTTCCAAAATGTTAACAGACGATTCTTTCTGTAGTTTTAGGACAACAAGTTCACATACTTAATTTAGCGGTTCTTTCTGGTCTAGATGTTATTTAGTACTTGTTGTTGTTGCATAATTTGTAAAAAAAAAAATATAAAGTTTCTAAATGAAATGTTTTCCGATATTCCTTGTGTAGTCCAGTGATATGCAATAAAGTGGATTTTTTCCTCGAAAAGTAAGCAACTCACGAAAATAATTCAAGAGACAAAAAAGTTGTATTTCCATTTGTTTGATCCAAAGAACACAATAAAAATTGCACTAAGGTCAGTGGCGTACGTTTTTATTTAATGTTAATCAAATTAGGGCTAGAATTAATCTCACCGCCAAACTTTAAGGCACATACTTAGTCAACACCTTGTATACTGTAATCCTAGGCATAATTGACAATAAGATTATAGGTAGTTTTAATTTACCAATTGTGTCACAATTTCTTCTTGTTTCCTCAATCATATTCTTATTTTACTTATATCTCTATGTTCCTAGGCGTCTTTTTGTCTGAGTGGTCCAGTTTTTCGCTTGACAGAAAAACGTATTTTCGAAAGAATACCTTGGCCATTTTTACTAGATTAATAACCATAGATGGGAATATTTCGGTTAGTTGTTAAGCTCTAGTAAAAAGATGAAAAATTCATGCGAGGTCCAGGGACACAGGGACATCAAGAAAAAAATATATAGAGAATAAGGTGTTTCATTTTGCTTTCACAATTACGTAAAGAAATGAGTCAAAGTAACGAATTATTCTAGCTGTAAAGCAAAATGAAAAACCGGATTTAAGAGTATAAGAAAAAGGGATTAGTTAGGGAAATCATGCAGGTCACTAGTCGCGTAATTCGTAAATCCCGAAAAAATCCTCTAAAAAACATTGATAATATAAAAATGCGACCACCACCAGAGCACAGAAGCGAGAATTATTTACATCGAATTGATGAGGATGGGCAAAAAATATCGATGTCCTTTGTGACGTGCCCATCTCTAGTCTAGTATAGAGATGGTAGGAAACAAATCTTCTGATTCCCAATCTTCGAAATTTTCATCGATTTGATCCCCGATCGACTACAGAGATGAGCGTGAAATATCGATCAGTTCCTATGGCGTACAATCACTATTTCTAACGATTAGGGCGTAGAGCATAGAGATGGCAATAGAAAACATCGATATTTTTGCAAATAGAATTTATTCTGTAGTTGCCCATCCTTGATCGAGCATGTGAATATTCAAAATCACAACACTCTAAAACCAAAAAACCAAAAGCGATCATACAGTGTGTGTGCGAAAAGCGTTTCAGAACAATTGTGTTCTAGAACGTCACCTAGATCAAATAAACCAGTGGTATGTGGATGAATGATTTTCATCTATATACAATGGGTAACGTCCATGGGCGCCCATATCGGCATAGATATAAGGTAAAACACCGGTTTAGGATCAAATGAAAATTTTAAGGTTTATTCTGACAATTTGCTTTTAGGGCGTCCATGGTAACATCAAGTCGTATTTGTTGCAAAAACGACCTTTGTTGTTTCTACTCCAACACTTGTTCTTAACTTCAAGGATTCAGATTTCAGGATGTTAATCACGCACTCTTTTCAAAGTAGATTTCTAAGTTCATTTTTACATCCTAGATGTTATTTGCTATTTTCATTCAACTGATTATGGAATCAGTTGAATGATACTGTACGCCTAGCTGTATCTCATCGCCAAACAGCAAATAGATAATTTCAAACTGATAACGCACTGTTTAACCAGGCACATTTGCTGATCGAGATAATATTGATCGGTCCGTCAACAATGCACAGTTTGCGTATATCGCCCTGTCATGCTCGAACTATGTTGAACATTTTATCAGTAAACCGCCCCGTCGGCGTTAGCATACATTGTAAAATATTTAATGATTTTGTATGCGCTGTATCATAAAATCATTATGACGATAGGGAGGTGTGCTGTACGATCAAATTGTATTCTGGAGTTGGAATTATTGACTGTTCCAAGCACCGTTATTGTGAATTTTATGGTGTAGGTAGTTTTGATGGAAGAGAAAATTGTACAGGTTGATGCCAAATGGGAGCAGGGGATAGATTTATTGATGAAATGGTTACGTATTTGGTGTTAATGGAATATTTCTATTATTAAGAAACTGTCGAAATGATGGAAGTTTTAAGGATTTTAAGAATAATGGAAAAGGTGTAAATTTTGGAGATTTACAACATTTTGAAAAATGCAAATTTTCGAAATTTCGTATATTTTTATAATTATGAAAATTTTGAAAATATTGACATGAAGTTTTCAAAATATTGGAAAATTTTTTAATTATGAAAATTGCCATAATTTACAAACTGTTCAAAATTTTCAACAATTTGAATGTCATTTGAAACTGAGGGCTATGATATTCTTGAAACTTCCTAAGCTTTCGAAAAAAAAATTAAAATTTTGCAATTATTGAAAATTTTTTAAATTGTGAAGGTGAGACTATACTTTAGCGCATATCGCAAATACTTCATTTCATACTTTAAAATGAAAGATTATGATGTAACTTTTATAGAACTTCGAAGTTGCATTTTGGGTGGTAATACTCTATATATATCTCTCGTTTTATATGCTGTCTTTTGTACAAAAAGCAAAAAAATACAGCATATAAAACAGTATTCTATTCTAGAGTATTACCACCCAAAATGCAACTTTGAAGTTCTATAAAATAGCAAGCAGAGGATTCCTTAAAGAAAAAATGATATTTTCGTACAAGTTACATCCCAATCTTTCACTTTAAAATAAGAAGTTAAATATTTGCTGTATGCGCTAAAGTATAGTTCAGCAATTCTGAATATTGAAAATTTTGTAAATTTTGTAAATTCCTTATATCAGAGAAAGCTTGTGTAAAGGAGAATCAAAAAATGTGAAAATTTACAACGTTTCCATTTATAAATTTTGGGAGATTTTTCATGCGCAATAACCAAGTTATCGAGACTAAAAACTCACCCTGTATAGTTCCAACCTTGCATACGCGCAATTGTATATTGATTATCTATTATTTTATTTACATGCAAATATCTAAGTAGTCATTTTCTCAGACTTTTTTTAACTCAAACGTTAAAAGCGATCTGATGATATAATTATGACCGCTAAAAATTGCTAATATCTCGACCCGTATTTAGAGTGGAACATTGGAGTTTTTCGAGAACTTGTGCACTGTTTTCTGGGCCCCAGAACCCTTTCCGCCTTGATCCGTACTTGATACTGAAATTATCATTATTATATGCTATATTGATACGCGCGTAAGTAGAAACAACATCAAGCTTAACTTGGCCGACATTTTTGCAACAAATACTTACGAGTATTCGTGAGTGCTAGTCATAAGCATTGCTCTGCGATGAACTAACGTGATCTTTTATCTAATCACTTACCTTTGATGTCGTCGTCTTCTAATGTAGTGGAACTGTCCGTGGATTCTTTCACTTGGGATCCGTCGCCTTTTTTCACTATTATACTTCTACCTATAAAAGATCGATATCGTCAGGAGAAGGTCCTTAAATACGTCTTGCTTAGAATCAAAACGGAAATTTATTCAGGTAAAATGATTTAATCGTGGAGATATAAGAGCAAGCGCTGATTGAATCATGGACTATATTAAAGATGATAATTTAGAATAAGTAAAGTGCGCACACAATATAGGCGTCAAATAATGCTTGATTTCTAATCTAGTCAACAGTAACTTAACAGTTTAACCTAACTGATCCTTCAAAAATACTATGGAGAATTTTATATATTAACAAGCCTCTGGGAGAGTTTCCAATATTTTTCTCAAATAAAAAGATTGCAAATGAATAAATAGCCTAAAATAAACCTGATGATATTAATTACTTTCGGGTTTACACGTGACATATCTTAAAATCGCCTACAAACTTTATGTATTTTGTTTAAAACTTTTTTCTACAGCAGGAAGTCTAATTTATTCTCCTCCGAAGTTGTTTTTGATACATTTTTGTTGAAAAAGTAATGTGCGAGGAATTAAACAATAATACCAGCATTATGATGGATGTACGTTAAAGCCGATGTTAAACACCTGATATGAAATAAGCCTTAACCTAATGTAGTGGTGGTGGCGTGAGGTGAGTTGGTGACAGAAATCGTGTAAAAATTATATGTTGTGATCATATGTTTTACATAACCAGAAAAAACATGCATGTAGCCACAGCTTTATACATACTTCATAAAGTATACTACGGTGTCACACATTTCTTTTAAGAAAAACTCATTTTCTAGGTGTTTGGTTTTTACAGAATTTCCTCGCCTGTAGACGTGAAAAGTAGAATTTCCTGTCGATAAAATTGTAAGTATAAAAACATAAGCACCTTCCTAGCCTATTATGGCAGTATCGGAAGCTATAGAACGTTGCTTTTCTATGAAATTCTGTATTGGAAACCAAGTGCTGCAATTTGAACATTCTTATTCTTTGGCCTTGAACCTTCATTTTGTTTTGTTAGAGTCTATTCACCATCAGTTTCTCGCTGAACAGCGAAATCGTTGAGTTTGAAAAACTGCTACAAAAAACGGCATACATCGGTTTTTGCAATTCAGCTCCCCCACAAAATGAAGTGGTTCGACACTTCGTATCTACCTTACAGTATTGCTTAGAAAAGAATCTCTCCATCACTTTTCACTCTTTCCGATTGGTTTTGAGAGTTTTATACCAGAATTTTGGTCTTTGTGTAGCTGTTGTCGATACGAAATGGAGAGTCCCTCCGATAGCCCCAAAATATTAAAAGCTAGAGTATGGACTATGAGTAAGAGATTTGTTGGTATACCGGAAAAATCTGATTTCCATATAATTGTAGAAAGGATACCGGCTTTGAAGACTGGAGGTTAGTACAGTTTCGATAACAACGAACCAATCAAGTCCATTATTCGTTTTCAAAATGCTTTTTACTTCTTAGGCCAAAACTGGCGACGAAATTGCGAAATTATTATCGCGAAAAACTATGTCAGTCATTTCCGGGTTTGTCTGTCCCTAATTTTATAACCGCGTATGACTTGAAAAGTACCGCTCGGATTTTGGTAAAATTTTCACACAAGATTACCGCCAAGCCAAGGATAGAAACGGTTTATAGTTTTTGAAAATCGGTCTCGTGTTGGCTTCGTATTTTGACATCAGTTTCGAAAACCATGTGTCGGAAAATGATTTGGCCTGTCTCTACTAAATTCTTCCTTTGGAACCATTTCTTCTGGATCTTAATGGGCCATTTCTTACTGAGACCTTAGGCTTGGGAGACCTTACTTCTATAGCCTTACTTTGGTCCTTTGCTTTGGCTGTGGACCCCTATTTATTTTTGTCCCACATCTGTGATTGGATCTGACTTTTTGAGGACTGCGAGTCTTTAAGTAGAAAAGTTTATACACTATACACAGTTTAGTAGTAGTCACACTTCAAAAAAAAAGGAATAAACATAAATAGAACATTTTAGAATGTTGGAAATTTTGAAAATCTCAAGGTTATTGAAAATTATTGAAATTTTGGAGATTTTTAGCATTTCGAAAAGTGATCAATTTGAAAATATCGTTGTGTAAAGTTTTGATAAAAAAAATTTTGAATGTATATGTATAAAATTATGGAAATTATGGATATTTTGAGAATCGTCGAAATACACAAATTGTTCAAAATTTTCAAGAATTTGTAATATGAAAAAAATATGCAATTTTTGAGAAATGGGAACATTTTTAAAATCGTGAAAATGTTGGAAATTTTCAAAACTCTGGCGATAATTTTGAAAGTTTTGTAAATTTTGAAAGCAATGAATATTTTGAAAACCTTGGAAATTTCGAATATTGTAAATTTTGGTAAGTGATTTTTGAAACATATGAAAATATTTTTTTTAAATCATGTAAGTTTTGAAAAATTATGAAAATTTTGACATTGGCCAAAATTAGCAAACTGTTCAAAATTTTGAAGCATTTACGAGTTCCTTCCCACTTCAGTTGGCCCACTTCAAGATTTGTACCAAAATATGCCTTTATAAGCCAAACATGACGAAACTATTTACTTCTAAAACAATTTATTTTCTCAAAAACATTTTAGATACACTCTAGTCGTAAAAAATACATATTTGAAATCACTTAGACCTATAACTAATAGAACATCTGAACAAATAAACAATGTGCGAATAAATGCGCGAAGCAACAATTGAATGATTACCATTGGGTAACATCACCTTTATTTTTTATTGCGGCTGAAATTCTTTGGGGCATAGTGTTAACCAAGTTTTGGCAGAAATTTGGTGTAAAACAATCCCATATTTCTTGAAGCTTTCTCAGTTCGGTGATTGTACGAGCAGGATGTTGTCGTAGAACATTTTTCATCTCTTGCCGCAAAGTTTCAATAGGTGACAGATCTGGACTGCTAGAAACCCATTTCAAAAGTGGTACATTATTTTCTTCCATCATATAATATTCCTGTGACTTCCTAAAGAATCTTGAAAATTGTAAGGTTATCGGATATTATTGAAATTTTGGAGATTTTGAGCATCTTAAGAGTGATAATTCTGAAAATTTTGGACATTCTGAAAATTTTGGCAATACAAAAATATATATATTGAAATTTGTGGATACTTTACAAATCGCCAAAATTTACAAAAACAGTAAGCTAATTTTTGAGAAATTTGAAAATATTGAAATGTTGGAAAATTTGTAAATCTTAGAATATTTAAAATTTTTGGAAATTTACACACCATTCGTGTGGCGGTTATATGATTAGTGAACAGATCAACAAACTGACAGACCGATGGAAATGCGTGACATTGTTTTTACGTCATACAACATCCAAAAAACGTAATACCTCATTTTCGAAATTTACAATGATTTAACTGTAAGTCGGCATGAGCTAGAACTTCTTTCTGCATACACCAGTGCAACAGAATACCTACTATTCATTGTGTAAATTGTTTTACAGAATATTTAGCTAAAGCCGTCTACATCAGCATCGACCCACACATAAGAGCCATTACTGATGAGTTACCGGTTGGTTCAGCAATACCCGGCATACAGATAGCTAGGTACGTACTTGTACGTTGAGACCAAACTATTCAATTATCCACTTCTTAAACATACAGTATAATATGTCATTAATTCCATGTTCACATTATAAACTAGTCGATTAAACATCTCCGATTTCGTGCGTTTTCCCTTCATCTGCAAAATGAACATGACCTTGATTTTACCTTGTAAAGGTCATTGTCGCGTAATAGCATAGTGTTTTCTACGCTCTGAGTGCCACATCTGCAGATGCACTACCGCTAGGGCAGAAAAAGAATGTTTATCATGCAATCGTATGGACTTTTTTCTCAGCAAATACAGGGGTCATTTTTTTTCAGTGTGGTTGAAAGTTTAAATGAAAAATTTCCGGTAGGAGCATACGTGCACGGCGCGTTTGGATGGAGAACACTCACGGTGGATGACGGTAAAACTAGATCGGTACCGACATATGTCCTTCCAGCGTTCCTCAAGGACAAGACGTTGGGAATTCCTCATGGACTGTCATTGTTTGGAGTTCCTGGGTAAGCAATCTTCACTTCAAGCAACAAAGTACTTAGCTGTTAATAGAACGAACAGTTTTATACGTATACGATAATCAAGTTTTAAAAAATGATTTTTTTTACTCGAATGATAAAAGTAAAAAAGGTTTTTGAGAGTTGGAATCTGATTTTTTTCAGGCTTGCAGCGTATTTTGGTTTGACGGAGATACTGCGTCCTCAAAAAGGCGATACGGTAGTGGTTTCGACAGTAGCAGGAGGTGTGGGGAACTTTGCGGCGCAAATAGCGAGAAGAATACTGGGATGCCATGTCATTGGAATCACCTCGAAAAGAGCTAAACGAGAGTGGTGTAAGAATCGGACAGGCGTTAAGCAGACCATTATGTACGAGGAACAAGATGTGGTCCAGCAACTCGGTATACTTGCCCCGAGAGGTGTCGACTTTTATTTTGATAATGTGAGTTTGGTTCAAATTGAAATCTTGAAAATTTTAAAATTATTGAAATTTATGGAAATTTTGGGCACTTTCGGGATATTGAAAACAGATCATTATCAAATACTATTGAAATTTTGTAAATTATGACAACTTTGAAAATCGCCAAAATTTAGAAAATGTTTAAATTTTTCGAGAAAATGCATTACTTGATACTTTCTAGAATGTCAAAAAAACAACATGCAAATTTTGATGAATGTGAACATTTTGGAGACTGAAAATTTTGGAAACGTCGGAAACTTTGAAAACTAAAGAATCTTGAAAATTTTGAGAATTTTAAAAATTTTGAAAAAAGACAATTTTGAAAATTTTGTAAATTCTGAGAGAATCGGAAATTTTGAATACTGAAGGTTGAAAACATTGTAAATTCTGAAAATAATGAAAATATTGGAAATTTTGAATAGCTAAAATTTTATAAACCCATAATTGCGAGTAGTGAAATTTTGAGTGTTTTTTCAATAGATTGTCTAATATCTCGACAATCTGAAATATAACCCGTTATAAACGTAAATTGCTTTGTTTAAAAGTGCCTATCCGAATCTCTAATAAAATATAGGTCTTTTTACTTAAAAAATCTATGTAGCTACGAATACCCTGAACAAATTATTTTCCAAGTAAGGAGCGTGCTAGTGGCGACAGCTTTTGTGTATCGATTATTATATACACCTTAGGAAAAACCATTGTTATACATGGGAAATCATTTCTTGGCAACAGAGCATCGGCTCGTCTACTTTCATCGCTATTCGTACATATTTCCTACCGTTAACCGCAGACCTGTATCACGAATGAAAATAATAGGCAGATGCGCTGTGTTGCCAATTTGAGTAGAGCTTCCCGAATTGTGGGGAATTTAGAGTTAAGTTTTGATTCATTCAAGCTTTTAATCAGCATGGCCTAGACGTTAGAACTTCATAAAGATAACATTGAAGCTGAATGCTGCTGGAGTATAGTGTTTCGAATATTCAAAGCGGAGCGGGACACTATACTCGTTCAATGGGTCATCAAGCCACAGTCTTTTCAACAAAGAAATTATTTTACAAAAATGCGTTATATTTTTACGATTGTGTCGTCACCAAATCTCTGTTTCTCAAAATGTACGTCTATTGTAGAATTTTCAGCAAACTAAGCAAGAAACGTGATCTAGTATTTACTCAACATTACGGATTTCTCGAAATACATTAAAAAATGTGACCTAGATACCTAACTGCCCCAAGCTCTTTAAATATAACACCTTAAACCAGGGTTACCAGGTGCTCAATCACGTTGATTGTCATGTTGTACTGCGCAAGTATTGCCAGATTCCCGAATACCGGGCACCATAGTAACCGTTATAGTTGTCCTTCAAAGTTGTCAAATCGCCCCTATGGCGCAAATTCGCCACACCAGGCGACTGTGCTATAAACAAACCCTGTTTATCACTACTATTTGATAGTCATATGGTAGTTGTAGCCCTATCTAGCGGTCCATGATTTCTCTCAATACTGTTGTATCTCTACTGGCAACAAGAATAGGGATTACAAAATCATTTATACAATTTACAAACATGAAAAATGTGATTTGAACCATGAAACATTAATACAATTTTAATAGTTTGAACTTTTTTCATTTTGGGATACTCTTATGTGGAATCCGCAGCTATTTTTCCCGAAATTTGGGTAGACTTAGATTTCGTAGAAATATGACATATTGGTATCGGCAACTTTGCGAATGGGAGAAACAAATCGCATTTGTTGAGCGCATCCGTCTAAGCGGTAGGCGCCAGCGCCCGTTCTGCGATCTCTCTCTTTGATCACTCTTCTACTTTACGCCGTTGTCCGTCACTCTCCGACGCTGCCACATAGAATCCTACAATCGAGTGTCTTTCACGCACCTACATACTTTTGTATATTTCCATCTCTCTTCCTCATCATAATGTATAATAATGTTTTTTCCCAAGGTGTATGTATTATTTACATACAAATATCAGTTTAGTTATTCTCACAGCCTTAAAGAAGTGAGTATAACATTTTGATATTTCAGGTTGGTGGAGAGATATCCGATGCTGTTATATCATGTATGAACAAAAAAGGAAAGATAGCTCAGTGCGGGGCAGTCTCAGGATACTGCAGCAATAACTCTGGTAAGATACAGCGATAATCAAAAGTAGATGCACGTATTTCTGTACCAAATTATCACAACAAGGAATCAGAGTCCATAAGAACGTATTTATGAAATGTGTGTATGTATTTTTTTCTATCAGAAAACTTGAAGTATCGTTTTCGTTTCAGCCCAACTGAACCAATTGGAAATAGCGAAGAGGCAACTGAAAGTCGAAGGTTTCCAGGTCAACAGATGGAAAGGCAAATGGATTGAAACTATCGACCAATTGTACGATTATTACTCTGAAAGAAAACTGAAAGTTACTCCGCCGGTGCGCGCTATAGGTTTCGATTATATTCCGCGAGCCTTCATTCATCTGTTCCACAGCTTTAACGTTGGAAAAGTTGTTGTTGAGATTAGGTGAACATTATAATTATACTTGATGCGGTTATACTGTTTATTCTATTACTATTATCAATGTTATTGCTTTTCAGGGTATATATTCTTGTTAGTGGATAATAAAGTTTCTGTAATGATACTGGATACTCAATTTATTATAAAATTACCAGACTATGGGTTTTCAATTAAGAAAACTGTCTTCACCTTCAAATCAGCAAGGTCACGTTCACGGTCACTATTAGATAGCCTTACGAGTTTATCACACAATAATATTTTGGAAGCGAATTTTGAAAAACTTTGGAAACATCGAAAATTTTGGAAATTCTGAAAATTTCAGAAATTAGGGTATTTTGTAAATTTTGGAAGTTTTGGAATTTTGTAAATTTTGAAAATTTCTGAAATTTTTGATATTTTGTAAATTTTGGAAATGGTTGAAATTTTGGAAATTTTGGAAATTTTGAAAATTTTGGAAATTTTGGAAATTTTGGAAATCTTGGAAATTTTGGAAATTTTCGAAATTTTCGAAATTTTAGAATTTTTTTTTAATTTTGGAAATTTTTTGCAATTTTGAAAATCATCTAAATTTACCGAATTTTGGATATTTTGGAAATTATGTAAATTATGAAAATATAAAGTGAAAAGTTACAAACTCATGAACATTTTGAAAATTGCCAAAATTTACGAATTTTCAAGAATTTGAAATATCTGAAACTGAGGGCTATGGTATTTATGTTATATTTTGGTACAAATCTTGAAGTGGGCCAACTGAAGTGGGAAGGAGCTCGTAAATGCTTCAAAATTTCGAACAGTTATGTTTTTCAACGTCGCCTAGGCAAACTAAAAATAATGCGGGGCATAGTATAGAGCCTTAAGGAAAATGTATGAGGCAATTTACTTATTAAGTAAATTCTTTTAGTCCAATTTCTTCTGGAAGTAGTACAAACTAATCTGATGTACCTATTAAAGTCTACTTTAAGCTTTAAATCAATATATCTTCAAAACTACTGAACTGATGTACATTAATTTTATATCATTATAAAGGGAATTGAAAGACCTTTAAAATAAGGTAGGTATCACTCGCACCCCCTTTCCATTTAAGATTTTGGGGGTGGTGTCACCACGTACTAACGTGATTTTTTGCCAAACTTGTGTCCGCCTCGAAAACAAAGTCGACGGGCCTGAGCGTTTTTCCAAAAAAAACTGGGCTGCCAGTAAATGCGTCTGTTTCGTTTTCGATGCGCCACCCTGTATAATTGCCTTCGTTACAAGGTAGGTCATTGATAAGAATGAGAAACACCACGGGAGCCAGGACTGAACCTTGATATAGTAGTATTTTTCTGTTTTCGTAAGAAAAATTGATTTAAAAAGAACAAATTATTCTCTGCAAAATAAGATACTATTTGGGCCACGAGGCATTCTCAGAAATCATGTGAAAAGGAATAACAACTGCTGGTAAATATGTTCTTGTCAAAGTGCAGATTCATCAACTTTGTCAAGGGTTCTACAATCAAGTGTCTATTTTTTTATCAACGTAGTGTTCATACCATATCTTCCCAATTTATGTTTCAATGAATGTATACGATCTCTAACTATATTAAATGATAATTTTTACGTTTAATAGCCGAGATTAAATTCAATTCAGTGTCCGAATCTCATTGAGAGAAGTTTCTTTTCCAGCAACTGTACAGAAGAAATCGTTGAATCTTTTGAAATATCTGTCGGTGTATCATCAGTTAAATTCCTTGTTCTTTTAACAATGCTTTTTGTTGGATTGCTTGATCTCTTGATCATCTGTTCATTGTAGTTCGGTCGTTCTATAACTTTTTCCGAAAGCAATTAAACTGTTCCTAGGATAGTCAGTCTTATTCGGATTACATAAGGAGTTTAGACAGTTTAGTTGCTATCTCATAGCTTAAAACCAGTTTGCTGAATAAAATACAAATTTCCCATTATTCCTCGTATTCTCTGGAAAGACCTCATAGAAGATTTACAATCTAAATCTTATTCTTAATATCCAATATTAACTGGCCTTGGGACCTCACGTCGTCGTCTTGTTAGACTCTTTTCGTTGACTTTGAAAAACTGTTACAAAAAACCGCATACATCGCTTTTTGCAATTCACTTCCCCCACAGAATCACGTAGTTTCACAATCTGTATCTACCATCACATCTCTTTCTGATTAGTCTCGAGAAGGCAACAAGTTTCAAACCAGCGTTTTGCTCTTTGTGCAAGTCTTGTCGGTACGAAATGGCGAGTTCCTCGCACTGCCCCACCAAAGTATTAAAAGCTAGAGTATGGACTATGAGCAGTCGGTTCATCGGTGTACCGAAAAAAACCGATTTCAAGTTAACTGTAGAAAGGATACCGGATTTGGACACTGGAGGTTAGTGCAGTTCCGATTACATTTCAATCGGTCATTTCAAAAACCAATTATTTTCTCAAAATGAACATACCTGGTCACGATTCGATTTCGTATTTTGCAACGATTTACTCATTCCTTGTCTTTGAAACCCCAAGAAGTATGTACATGCGTCTTCTGGTTATACAGGATGGATAGGCTCTAAGAGGTTGGAGGCCGTATGTAAAAGGGCGGTAACCCAAGGTTAAGGTCTAAGGTCTCAATGACTGTCAAGAGAAGCATTTCAGATTTTGGCATAAAACTCGTTATGCCATTTTCAAAGAGTGGGGTAACTTTCGATAGTTTTAAATATAATAATTTTGTTAATGGTATAAGAATAAGGGTTTGAATGGTTGTAATAATTTTTTTTTCAGAATATTTGGCTGAAGCGGTCTACATCAGCGTCGACCCACACATAAGAGCCATTTCTGATGAGTTACAGGTTGGTTCGGCCATGCCCGGCTTACAGATAGCTAGGTACGTACTTTTACATTAAGACTAAGTTCATATTGAGATATTTACGTTCTCCTCGTCTGGTCAGTCTGCGAACCGGGTATGTCTTTCGAAAAATTGCTTTCTATGAAGTTGAATAGCGGCCTGCGATTCGGGACATGCAGCATCACATTTCCAACGGTCTGATACCCGAATGTGAACTCTTTCAAAGCGCATGCGTTTTCAAAAGGCTGGTATCAAGCTTGATCTCCTACGCAGGTATTTGAAGTATGACACTGAAAAACTATTTGAAAATCTTGCACTGTCACAGCTCTCGTACCTTACATCTATACGAGGTGTTAGGAAAATACTATTCGTAACTTTAAGAGGTGAGTGAGGAGTGAGAAAATTTGAGACAGTGTCACATAAATATCGTGAGCTGGGTGTTCAAAAAATAGAAGAGCTACAAAAAATGCATGTATTGACCTTGACCCATAAGGTAATCACAACACAAGCCCCTCCATATCTATCAACCAAATTTATCAGATACTCGGATGTTAATCAACTGAACACAAAGAATAAGCATATTTTGGTTATCCCGAGACATTCAACATCTCTATTTAAAAGGTCGTACGTATATACTGCTATCAAGCTATACAACGCGTTGCCTACCGAGTTCACTCACTACTCGATAAAGAATTTCAAAAAAAGATTGAAGAATTTTATCTCTGATTCCATTGCCCAGTAAGTAGACCATGGCCATGAATAAGGACTCGTTACAGGTTTTTTTTTAACTCTTAATTTCATTGGGATTAGAAAATATACATCAATATTTGTTGGGTTAAGTTGAAAAACGCTTTTTAGCGACACTTCGCCTTTTTATACTTTGTATAAATAAAGCCGGATTATTATTATTAATATTCCTTGCATTATTCTAAGCAAAACAGTTCATTATAACCTATGTCCGAAAATCGCAACACACAAATGTCGGTCACAGATTTCAGTCGAAAATTCAGAAGAAACTTGGAAGGGATACGAGACGTGGACTGAGATATCTAAGTGACATATAAATCCGAACACCCAGTTTAAATGGTTTTATTTTAATTAAATTTTGTATAAGTACTTAATGAAGCATAATAAGTGAATGATGAAAATTTCAAAATGATTGCACTGCTTTAAAGCCCTTTGACCTTTAATAATGTGTGGATGCACCCTGATGTGCTACGCATTCTCCAACGCGCCTAGGCATGCTTCTGATCAGGTGGTCAATGTCCTCCTGTGGTATCTCATTCCAGGCCACCACCAACTCCTCTCGTAGTGCTTCTAGAGTCTGAGGAGGACGTTGCGAATTGAGCAATCTCCTACCCATCATATCCCACACGTGCTCAATTGGGTAAAAGTCGGGAGATCTTGGTGGCCATGGTAACAATGTGACATCATTATGTTGAAAGAAGTCTATTGTGACTCTTCCAGCATGTGGTCGGGCATTATCTTGTTGGAAAGTTGGATCTGTCAGGGTGTCAAGATAGGGTAAAAGATGGGGTTCTAGAACTTCGGGGATATAACGCTGCGCGTTCATGTTACCTCTGATCAAAATTAAAGGTGACCTGGAACCTTAAGCTATAGCACCCTAAACCATAACTCCAACAGTGTGATGAACATGTCTTTCAACAAAAAACTGTGGATTCCTCCTTTCACCACGTCGCCTTCTAACCCTTGCACGACCATCGTGCATGCCTAAACAAAATTGAGACTCGTCACTAAAGACAATACTGTTCCATTCCTGATCCCAGAGTGACCGTTGTCTGCACCACTCAAGGCGATTACGTCGGTGTTCTCGAGTTAAAGGGAGGACCCAGTGTGGCCGGTATGAAAACAAGCCAAAACTTCTCATTCGTCGGTAAACACTTCGCATGCCAATAGGTCTTCCGTGTTCTGCAAACCATTCATTTGCAATGGACCTGATAGTGGAGAAACGGTCCCTTCAGGCCAATAATCTTAGGCGGCGATCTTCACGGTCTGTTGTTCTACGGCGGCGTCCGGTGCCCCTTGCTCTTTGCATACGGCCTTCTCGAAGCCATGCCTGACAATACCTAACCACAGTGTCTACACTTCTTTGCACTCTAGCTGCAATTGCCCGAAAAGAAAGTCTCCGTACTCTAGGCATCGTAACCGATCGTAAAGGATGTCAAGAACCAAAATCCGCCAACGTTGATTCTTTACTGCTGCTAAAATATTCATTTTTAGAGCGTTAGTGAATTCAAAAAAAGCAGTATAAAAACCGGAATGTCCAACTGATAAGGCTGAAAATTTTTTCACTTGTTATTTACAGTAAGATAAATACATTCACCAACTTTTATTAAAATAAAACCATTTAAACTGGGTGTTCGGATTTATATGTCACTTAGTATATTGAAACTTGAAAAAAACAGTCAAGGATCTTCTATAAAAAAAAATCAATAAGCCCCTAGCTGTGTTCCTATTTCAACGTTTCTCTTAAGAATCGGTATTTTTTCTCATATCTCCTTTTCCATAAAGTGGAATTTATTCCATCCGAAAAAAGGGCGTAGCACGGTATTCGAGAGGCAACCTACCTGACGCCATATTTTTCAGGGTCATTCAAAGCTTGAATAGAAAATTTCCGGTGGGATCCTACGTTCATGGTGCATTCGGATGGAGAACACTCACGGTGGATAAAGGTCAAACCAGATCGGTACCGACATATGTCCTCCCAGATTACCTTAACGATAAGTCTATGGAAGTGTCTTACGGGTTGTCGTTGCTTGGAGTACCTGGGTAAGCCACCTTTACTTCCCGTAACGAAACGTATTGATCAACGATATCACGAACAGATAAAGGAAAAAAAGACAAACATTTATTTAGCTGTTAATGAATCAAACTGAAAATAAAAAAATCCGATTTGAAATACATTGTTTTATATATACACGATAATGAAGTTTTAGGTATTTTATTGTCCCAAGGGGCCGTTCAAGTATTACGTGAGCACTATGGGGGGGGGCGGGGGGTTCTTTGCTTTGCTTATTTTGGATGACTGGGGGGTAGGGGAGTCTAGATGATGATTACGTCTTCGGTAGTTATTTACCTTTTTACACGAATGACAACCCTCACATTGTCTTTGCTTGAAAACGCATTTTCGGGGATTCCCGCAAATAATGCATACGTTTAGTGAACAGCGCCCGGTAATTCCCCTACTCGCTTTAGAACCGAGTAGGGGAACTACAGCAATGCGAAATTAATGAAAACACAGATAAACAGAGAGCAAAACCTTCTCAGGAACAGCAAAACAGTCTTTAAACAGGAAGGTTCAAAACGCAGTTGCCCAGAAGAAACACAGGGATGGTATGAGAAGAAAGTTAGAAGATATTTGTCATGAAAAGGGAGGGGGTTAAGAGCTTTCCTTACTCTTGCTGACAAGAGGGATGGGGAGGTAAATAATTGTAATAATTCTGCTTACGTAATACTTGAACGACCCCCAAGCTATTCGAACGTTGACCCTTCCGGTAAAAAACTACAACGATAAAACTAAGAAAAAAAAAACTCCGATAAATAAGGTTTTTGAGAGTTGGAAATCTGATTTTTTTGAGGCTTGCTGCATACTTTGGCTTGACGGAGGTATTGAAGCCTCGACGGGGTGAAACGTTGGTGGTTTCGTCAGTAGCAGGAGGCGTCGGAAACTTTGCGGCACAAATAGCGAAAAAAATACTAGGATGCAATGTCATTGGAATCACTTCAAGGGATAATAAAGCAAAATGGTGTAAGGATCGGGGAGGCATTGATCAAACGATCAGCTACATGGATCAAGATGTGGTCGAGCAATTGAACAAATTTGCTCCTGAAGGTGTCGACTATTACTTTGATACTGTGAGTTTGGCTCGAATTTATACACCACTGCAAAAATTTGAAAATTACGTAAATATCGAAAATGTTGGAAATTTAGATAATTGAAGAGTATTGAAATGTATGGAAATTTTAGAGATTTTCATCATTTTGAAAATCTTGGAAAGTAACGATTTTGAAAGTTTCGCAAATTTTGAAAATTATGGAAATTATAACATGCCTATCGGATATTTTGAAAAGTGAAAATTCTGTAAATATTAAAATTTTTGTAAATTATGAGAATTTACAGTTTGATATTCTTGAAACATTCTAAAATTACAAAGAAGCTATTTTTAAGAAACTTGAATACGTAATTTTGAAAATTTTGTTAGTTTTGAAAACTATAAAAATCTTGAAAATATAGAAAATCCTGGAAATTTTGAAACGGGAATTTTGGAAATATAAAAAAAATTTCAAATACTTAAAATTAATTTGAGTTTTGAAAGTCGCCAAAATTTACTAATTGTTAAAAATTTTCAAGAATTTGAAATATACAGGGTGTTTCAGTTTATTGTTGCATAACTTTAAGGTTCGATAGAACTTTTAAAGTTAATGCATAAAGTCTATATAAACATGGGTCGAAAAATGCGTGGCTTCCGAAATACAGGGTGTTTAAATTTACTTGCAAGTTGCACTAAGAAAAATTTTTCGGTGATTTTAATACACTACAGGTCCAGTAGAGAGCGCCCTCTAACGGCTACAGTAAAACTATGCCGATTGTTTGTCGTACCAAAAAACCCTTGTATACAAATTTTCACTGTTATACATCAAATATAGTTCGAAATATTTAAAAAAACTATTTTAGAAAGTAAATTTAAACACCCTGTATTGCGGAAGCCACGCATTTTGCAACCCATGTTTATATAGACTTTATGCATTAATTTTAAAAGTTCTATCGAATCTTAAAGTTATGCAACAATAAACTGAAACACCCTGTATACTGTATAATATATGGCTGAAATCTCAAAAAATCAATATGCAATTTTTGGTAATTTGAATATTTTAAAAATTGTGAATATGTTCAGAACTCTCATTGCAATAATTTTGAAAATTTTGTTAAGAATTATGACAATTTTGAAATTATGGAAATTTTGCAGATTTTGAAAATTGCCAAAATTTACAAATTGTCTTTCAAGAATTTTAAATGTTTGAAACTGAGGTTATGACATTCTTAAAACTCTCTAAAATCTCGAAAAAGCAACATGCAAATTTTGAAAATTTTGAATAGTGAAAATTTTGTAAATCTTGAAAATTTTGTAGATTTTTGTATTCAAATTTTTATGGAGAAATAAGTATAGCTTATTTCGATATTTCAGGTTGGTGGAGATATAGCCAATTCTGTTTTGTCATGTATGAACGATAACGGAAAGATAGCTCAGTGCGGAGCGATCTCAGGATATTGCAACGATGTACCAGGTAAGATACAGTGTTAATCAAAAATATGTGCATGCATTTCTATCCCAAATTATAACAACAGGAGATCAGCGTCCATAAGAACGTAATTCGGACCTGAAAACTCAAATTTATGAAATGTGTGCATGTAATTTTAACCGTTTTCCTTTCAGCCCACCTGAACCAATTGGAAATAATAGAGAAGGAACTGAAAGTCGAAGGCTTCCAAGTCACCAGATGGAAAGACAGATGGTTTGAAGCTATCGACCAATTGTACAGTTACCACGTTGGAAAAAGAATGTCTACTTACCCACCGGTGTACGCTGCAGGTTTCGAATCGATTCCGGACGAGTTCATTAGACTTTTCAGAAGCTTCAACGTTGGAAAGGTTGTCGTTATCGTTCCGTCAAATGTACTATAACCATATTCGGTTATACTGTTTATGCTATTTCTATTACCAATATTAATAAAGTTTTTGTAATCATACTCAATTATAAAATTACTAAACTATCGTTTTTCATTTCTTAACTTTCAAATCAGCAAGGTCGCGTTCAAGGTCACTATGAGATGATTCTTCTCAAGGTTTACAACTATATCGTACAATAATTTTGAATGTTGTAAACTTAGGAAATTATGGAAATCTTGGAAATTTTGGAGATTTTGGAAATTTTGGGAATTTTTGAAAATTTGGAAATTTTTGAAATTTTGGAAGTTTTGGAAGTTTTGGAAATTCTGTGATTTTTGAATATTTTGAAATTCTGGAGATTTTTGGAATTTCGGAAATTTTCAATATTCTCAATTCGATAATTTTGAAATTTTTTAAAATACTGGAGATAAAAAGTGAATCTTGAAAATTATGAAAATATTGGAAATTTAGAAAAGCGAAAATTTTGACAATCCATCTATCTCCAGTACAAACTTACAAAACTTTGGAAATGCCTCCTTAAAGTTGCAGTTTTTGAGATGCGTCTTTAATATCAAATTTTTTTGAAATCACCATTTTATATTAAACTAAATTTTACCGCATAGTCGCCAATTTTCCGATATTAGAAAACTTTAACCAATTCCAAGCAAACTTGCAAGTACCCTAATATAGCTGTTGTAAATGTAAAAACACGGTAAGTAAATATTTCTGTATTTCTAACGTTGTAATCTATGACATTTTATGTGTACAGTATATCAAAAATTAAATAATTAGTACTCTATTTAGATTATACCAAAAAATCAGAATAACAAATCCGCATTCCTATCCAGAACTTAACAAAAGACGTGAAAAAGATTGACGAATCGTGATTAGGTAGGTTCAATTAGGTACGATGAAACTTCGACCTCTGCATAAAGAACAAAACAAATCTCTGTTTCCATGACAGATGTATGACTTACGTCACATAGTGCATAGTATCAGTGAGATCAGCAGCTACAAGAACTCAATCGATCTACTTGATGAGATATTCAGAGAACCATCATAGACGTAGTAACACGAATTAAAGGTTAAACGAAATGGGCGGTACATTTAAGCATCACAAAATTCAGAAAAAATGTATGAGTATTAGATAAAAAGGCAGTTGAGTCATCATTTACAAAAACACCTATTACAAATTCTTAAATATACAGGGTGTTTCAGTTTATTGTTGCATAACTTTAAGATTCGATAGAACTTTTAAAATTAATGCATAAAGTCTATATAAACATGGGTCGAAAAATGCGTGGCTTCCGAAATACAGGGTGTTTAAATTTACTTTCTAAAATAGTTTTTTTTAAATATTTCGAACAATATTTGATGTATAACAGTGAAAATTGGAATACAAGGGTTTTTTGGTACGACAAAACGAACCATGGGCATAGTTTTACTGTAGCCGCTAGAGGGCGCTCTCTACTGTACCTGTAGTGTATTAAAATGACCGAAAAAATTTTCTTAGTGCAATTTTTTGCTTTTTGAATGAAAAAACTGATTCTTCGCACTTTTCAACATAAAAAATCGCTCCTGTGAGTTTTCGTTATAGTTAGCTGTTTTTGAGATATTTCGATTTTTAAGGTTCGATGCATTTTTAACTATTCATGATGAAATAACGTTAAAAAGTCAGTATCTCGATAATTTTTAGAAGTAGGCTGGGCCTGCAAACATTTTTGAAATTGAAAGCAGAATAAGGTTGAACGTCAATTAGTTGACAATTAGTTTTGTTGTCTGTTGAAACCTGAAACGTTTTTTTGCAATTGTGAATGCACGAAATTTAGTTACTTTTACCTGTTTTTTTTTGTAAGTTTTATAAAAATGCCATTTTTATTCTCCAATCAAGAGTTAGCGGATATTCATTTTGTGTATGGCTTTGTAAATGGAAACGCAGCAGAAGCAGCCAGAGAATACGCACGAAGATTTCCAAACAGGATCAAAGCATAAATGTTCGCCAGCGCAGATTTACCCGTATGATTCTGCGTGAGTTTGATAGAGATCCGCCACAAGTGTTAGGAGAGTTTCTGGTGCCTTGGGTATTTCAGCAAGCCATGTTCACCATGTTCTTAGAAATGACCATAGACGTAAAAAGCGGTTTCTTGCCGGTGGTGGGACCCCGTGAGAAAAGTTCTCGCGGGCGCCCCTGTCGAGGTTGGAAAAACCTGCGGAACCTGATTCCGAAAAAACGACATAGATCGTTTTTGCACTTCACGAATCTGACATTCTCGATCACCCTCCTTCAGTGACAACCTCCACTGGAAAAATAACTCCCAAACTCGGGATTTTGAATCAAGTGTTGGTATCAAATGGCACCGCTGTGGGCCTTTTTGACGGGTCAAAAACGGGGGATCCAAGTTAAGAAATGGGTTTTGAAAAGGAGAATGAAAGGTTTGCCCAAGAAAGGCGATATGGAGTTAAAATTCGAAACCCTACCGGAATTGCAAGAGGGTCGTGAGTACATCAATAGTCACTAGTAGTATGTATTGTCGAAATGTTTGTCCAGGTCAAATACGAATATTTCTGTTTTATATCGACAATTCCTACACGAATTTATTCAAATGGAGATTTTCAAGGTCATCCTGATTATGTTTTGCGTGACAGTAGACAACCACACAACAAATTCTTGCTAGAAACATTTCTTATATGTACTGGGTAATTTAATGTTAATTTTTTGTCAACCATTACTTGTATGACCTTTGCGTCTCAAGAGGCTCCTTTAAATAAAATAACGGTGGCATCATCATATTGAATCGTAATTCCATATATATTAAGATTAGTTAGTAAATTAATGTATATGATAAATAAATTGGTCCAAGAACAGTACCCTGTGGATCTCCACTTCTAATATTTAGATGCTTACAACGTCAATGAAGACGAAATTGATATCGACTGTTCGAAAATCGGAATAGCGTTTCAAATAGTACGGCTGTTTGCAAAAAATGTGGACAAAATAATATTACTTGTTGTATTGTTATCATAATCAATGACAAGTAATACAGTGCCATATCGTATAGAATATGCACACCTCGGACTCCAAGATACACTTTACGTTTACAGATTATTTTAAAACGTCACACTATTCGAGTATACAAATTTTTTACACTTTTGGCCGGGTCCTGAACTACGACTATGCATCGCCACGTCGACACATAGTTCACGGAGTATTCCACCTCCAACGACAACGTTAGATTATCCCGAAATGAAAGCAAATATCAGATCTATCCCTGCTGACATCAAAAACAACGATATTTCCGGAAGAAGCAATTTTTTCGTTCCTGTCTCTGTTTACCACTCTGCTCCTTTTTTTCTAATTCTCCTGGTTTCGCACAGGTACAGATGTAAGTCTGTTAAAAAAAAATAATAGGAGACTCTTTTATTTTTAACTGTTTCGATATAACTGATCTAGCAGCAGTATCTCATTATATATATTATTTTCAGAATATTTAGCTAAAGCTGTCTACTTCAGTGTCGATCCAACCTTGAGACTCATTATAGATACATTGGCGCTTGGTTCTGTCTTGCCCTGTGCCCAAATAGCTAAGTACGTATTATTAACTAAATGGTAAAATGATCCATGAAGGATTATGCTCGGCCCAAGTTAGTTTCTTGCAGCTAGCTACAAACATGCGTAACAAAACAATTGAATGGATCAAGTCAGCCAACAGGCCCATGTACAATAAGTATACGTATATAGGGTATCAATACATTAATTTAACAGACGATTGTTGGTGAAATTTTGAGTTAAAAAGTTCATATAAATGTGGTCCGCGGATCTATCGTTTAAAAGATACAAGATGTTGATATTAAAAAAAGGCTTTTCGTAAATATACAGGGTGATTCACGAAAAATGAAACATCATACACAGGACCGCATTTGAAGGGGGTCTTCTATGTAATTTTTTTTCCTCGAGGGTTTCATTAAGGAGATATTTAAAAATGAGAAACATTTTTTTAATATCTTCAAAACCGTCAACTGGAATTAACCAAAATTTGGTATGTGGATTTAGCTAAGTAGTGTCCATATTCAATAAAAATATTACGCCAGTGTTCCTTTTCGAAACGCGCAATTTTTCTAATTTTACCTTTAATTCGCTACAAATAATTACTCTTGTGTTTTCGTAAATATAAAACAATTTAGACCATTCATGACGAGCCGAGATACATTTAGTTTCAAAATAAAATAGGAGGCCTTGTGTGCATTTTTTTATGCGCAAATACAAATACAACTTCTTGACGACTGTCAACACGAACGCTGGTTTCATCTCTGCCTTAAGTATGGACCATCTGGCAACGCTGCTGGACCACACCAGTCAAACACGTTACAATATTAAAAAACATGAAAAGTAGCTAAAAGTGTATTTTAAATGCATATAGCATTTTCCTTGCAATGCTGAGTATCATATGATATCCAGTTTATACATTACAATTATTATAATTTTTGAATACGTTGAATATTTTAAGGATACGAGCTAGTAAAAACAAAAACTATCCAGTCGGAGCTTATGTTCATGGCTATTTTGGATGGAGAACGTATACGATCGATGACGGATGTTCCCGCGAAAATCCGACATACCTTCTTCCCACATACCTCAATGCCGAGTTCGGAGAAGACGACCCTGATTATACAAACGCAAACTTCAATAGAATACGTGCTTCTTATGGATTGGGAATTTTAGGAATGCCTGGGTAAGCATCTTTCACTTCCCGTATCATATACAGGGTGGAATTTAATTGATCGCTGAATTTTAAGAATAATTCGTTTTCTTAAAATTTGTGAAGTACAGACTGACTCTTCTTGACGTCGTTTTTCAGGATCGCTGCATACTTCGGTATGATGGAGATATTGCATCCTCAAGAAGACGAAGTGGTAGTAGTCTCTACCGCTGCGGGTGCCGTCGGAAGCATGGCAACGCAAATAGCAAAAAATATACTAGGATGCAAAGTAATTGCGATCACGGGGAAAAATAGTAAAGGAGATTTTTTGTTGGACTACTACGCTATTGATGATTACATTAACTACACGACGCACGATGTGGAAGCCAAACTGAATATTCTCGCTCCTGAAGGGGTCGACTGTTATTTTGATAATGTGAGTTTACGTCTTTGAACGTAGGGAAAAGCGTACCTCTGAATCGGCGATTCATTCCGTAGTGTTCCACCTCTGCCAAGTGTGAATAGTAGCTTAGGTGTCACGCCACGACGTAGTGGTGCTCGCTCGCGGATTACGTGACGATTTTTTGTATATAACTATACAGGGTGTCTCGCATGTAGAGCTGTGATCGATTACTCAAAAAGATGACATGTAAAGTTTTTTCATATAATATAATAATAATAATAATAATAATATTTATTCACTCAATGTACAAAGATAACAAACAATATGAGTAAATAAATATAAAATCAAAACAGGCCCAATAGAAGGCATCGCCTGTACATGGACCACTAATTTAAGTTGAAACTGTAGAATGCAAATGACAAAAAAGGACAAAAATTAGCTACAGTAGATTATGTATTTAGTTGATGTTCGTATTTATGAGTTTATGAATTTCAGTCCCAGATATAGAATGTAGCCACTTTTTTAAATTTCTTTTGAAACAATTTCCGAAACGTAAATCTTTTAAGTCTTTAGGTATAATTTCATAAAATTTAGGCGCTAAATAGAGATATGATCGCTGCATTATAGATTTATGCGGTTGAGGAACTACTGTGCCACGAATTTTGTACCTGGTATAATGATTATGTTTAATTTTTTGGTCGGTGTTTACAAATTTATGGTAGTGAGTGATACTGTGTAAGAAATAAAGCTGTCTTATATCATACATTCGAACATCTGCGTATAATTTTTCAGTGGGATAAAGTTTCGGTTTCCTAAATATCATTTTTAGAATACTTTTTTGAAAAACATCTAAATTATAGATATGTGAGGAACATGCAGCTCCCCATGCTAATATACCATATGTGAGATGAGGCTTAATCAGTGCATGGTATAATGTTCGAAGATATTTTTCAGTCAATATATTCCCAAGGTATTTAATTTTGTAGGATACAAATCTAACTTTCTTTAAAATATAATTGACATGGATGTCCCATCGTAAGTGAGGATCCAAGACCACTCCAAGGTATTTTATGTTGGGCACTCTATTAATTTGCATTTTTTGATCATTAATATTGAAGGAGAAATTTGTGTAATTTGGCAGATGTCTAGCATAAGATCCAAATGGTAAAAAATGTGTTTTAGAGTAGTTAATGCTTAATTTTCTACTGTTAAACCACTGAATAATTTTGATAAAATCATTTTCAATTACATTTTTCAGATCAGACCAGTCAGTGCCTTCATATAATATTGCAGTATCATCTGCAAAACTAGTTATTTTGCCAACACAATTAATTTGGAAAATATCATTTAAATATATATTGAATAACAGCGGACCTAAGACAGTTCCTTGTGGGACACCACACTTAATATACATTTCTTTACTAAATGATCCTGATATCTGCACAGATTGTGGGCGATTTGATAAATAACTCTCGATCAGTGAGTACGCGTTTCCTCTGAAACCAATTCTCTCCAATGCTTCTAATAATAATTTGTGATTAACTGTGTCGAAGAGATGAAGAGACGTTACTCTAGAAATCCAAATTGACGTGGAACGCTTTTTCCAAAATATATCAAAGAAAATCTGTTAAATATTGTACTTTGATTGAGGTTATAAATGCATTTATATACAGGGTGGCGCATCGAACAACAAAAACCCTGTATAGCTCGATGCGTATAGCCGATGTTGAAATATCCCAAACTTTGACTAAGAAATGAAAAATGGCGTCCGATGATTTTTTCTCGTATTTTGGCAAAATGATTTGAAATGGCTCGACCTGTAGCAGCAGGCCACATCCCAGATTTGGATAACAAACAGTACAGGGTGGTGAAAAAAAGAAAAATATAATTAGCTTTTAGTAAATTCGTTGTAATTTTATGTTTCAGGCTGGTGGAGAGATATCCAATGCTGTTATTGCAAATATGAACAACTTCGGAAGGATAGCCCAATGCGGGGCAACATCGGCCTACTGTGGCGACCGACCAGGTAAGATATAGGGCTGATCGAAAGTAAGTGTCGTATTAACACAAAAAATCTTGATCTGAGTGAAATTTATCAGGAAGTATGTCCATCTGAGATTTGTTTCCTGAAATGGGCTAAGGAATCGTATCCTGTATCTTCAGCTATCAATTAAATTAGACCAAATTAGGTTTTTTGCGCAATAACAATGTCGGAAACTGTAGGAGTGTCACCTTCAATTACAGTGGACCTCCGATAATCCTGCCCCCCTTGTAATCCGACATGTCTTTGAATATGTATTACATAAATATATACGTATTTGACAATCATCGCTAATGTAGATCACGCAGGTTTGAACAGGTTACAACTTGTACGCGCCACCGCTATCGTGCTCGACGCGTAAGCATCGTTTTATTTAGTTTGAATTTGACTACTGGTGATAGCGGTTCGGCCTGGCGTGCGTTCATTGTTTACTATTTATTCATTGTGTATTAAGTATAGTACCTAGTAATGTCATCACAAACTCAGAAGCGAAAGCACAAAACATTCACAATTACAGAAAAATGTGATATTTTAGACCGCTTAAATCGCAATGAAACTTTCAGTAGTTTAGCAAGTGAATACGGGGTAGGCCAATCTACAATTTATGACATTAAAAGAAACCACGAGAAGATCAAGAAATTCGTGTCGAATACTGACTGCGGGCCAGGTAAGAGACAGACACTCAAGAAAGCTGAACATCCAGAAGTGGAAGAAGCTTTGTACATGTCGTTTCTTCAGGAAAGGAATAGGCATGCACCAATTTCAGGACCCATGTTGGCCATGAAAGCTAAGTTTTTTTATAAGGAAATAACAAAGAAAGATGATTTTGTGGCCAGCAAAGGATGGCTAGAACGTTGTTTTAAAAGTCGTCATGGCATACGTTTAAAAACTATTACAGGAGACAAACTTTCTAACGGTGCCACCTGCATAGAGCCCTTTAAATTAAGATTTTTGCAAAAGGTGAACGATTTAAATCTTGACCCGTCACAAGTGTACAATGCAGACGAATCAGGGCTTTTTTGGCGTGTGATGACTAATAAAACTTTCGTTTCTTGTAACGAAAAATCCGTACCTGGACGGAAAGTAAGTAAAGAGCGTGTGTAACCATTCTACCATGTGCTAATCGCTGCGGGCACACACGCGCTTAAGATGATGGTCATTGGGAAATCTAATAAACCACGGGCATTCAAAAACATTGATTTAGCTGTACACTATTACGGACAAAAAAAATGCATGGATGACAAAAGACCTTTTTAAAAATTGGTTTGATGAATGCTTCGTACCTGAAGTTAGTGTTACTTCGGAAGTTATAGAACACAGATAAGTCCGGAAGATTTGGAAATCTGGCGCCGTGGAATGGATAAAGAGGAAAATTTTTTTCATGAAATGTCTGACGAAGAGATTATAAAAGAGGTTTCTAATTATACAACAAACAATCAGGAAAATAACGACGACATGATTGCAACTGCTCCACAAGTCACAGTACAAGACGCAATTAACCTTTGTCCTAGGTTTACAATGGGCTGAATAGAACGGTACATCCTTCAACGAACTTTCACTTTTAAGAAGACTGAGGGACAAAGCTCTGATCTCGCGGTATAACAACCTTAAACAAAACAAAAATATGTCCAAGCTTCATGATTTGATACATTCATTAATGATTTTGATTAATAATTCTTGATTATTTTCGTACACATGTATGTGCATTTATGCTTAATTTTATAATAAAACGTAAGCTCTCTATTGTTATTCAATTTACTAAATTCGACATACATAAACCATGTATGATCTGTACTTCAAAGTACATACATATACATAACATATATAATCTTACCATTGGATATGATATGATATGATTACAAGGTACTCTTTTGTAAAAAATTCCGGACTATAGGGGGTCTTAGGCGGTGCTCTATAATCCGACAAATTCGATAGTCCGACACTGCCATGCATAATGTTTGTCGGATTACCGGAGGTCCACTGTATAGCTTTAGCTTAGGTTTTTCTTTCCAGCTAAGATCAGTCAATGGCAAATCATTCAGAAGCAGCTGACCGTCGAAGGTTTCCATTGTACCAGATGGCACGACAGATGGTTCGAGGCGATGGATTCTATGCACAGATGGTGGAGAGGACACACATTGATGGGCGCAGAGACAAGCAGCAAGGGTTTTCTCAATTTCAGGGAGGCGTTTCGATACGTCTTCACGAACAGTTCGCTTGGAAAAGTAATTATCAGCAGAAAATAAACAATTGCATCGATAATTCAAGAGGTATTTTGTTTATTTTTTCTCCGATTCATTTTTTGTTTCTTGTAAAAACAGGCCATCTCGGATAGTTTTCGACAAGAAAAATGAAGATCCCAAGCACCTTTAAATTTTAGGTGTTCCAAATTTCATTCTAAACGCCGTCTTAGGAAATATATTTTATTATATATTAATATATTATAATTTGAGTCTAAAAATCCGTCGCACTTTTATATTTATTAAATCTATATGAGCAAAATTAAGCCTCTCCCAATACGCGCTTGTATGGAACATCCAACATACTATATTGTTGAAAAAAAAAAAACAAGTTGCGAAATTTTCTTGCGAATGCAAAGTTTTTGCCTCTAAAATAAAAGAGGAATGTAGATTAACTTTTATTATATTGTAATGTGGTTATAATGATTAAAAGGTGGGCGGGCGATAGAAGCGCGAGGTAACAAATAATTGTTTCTTTTATTTACAGCATAGTTGAAACCAATATATCATCAAGTAAAGCTTTGTTCTATTGTCAGCTCATAAAATATTTTACGTTATTGCAGAGCTAATCATTATTTAAGTCAATTTTCGAAGAAATACGTGCAAGGCTAATACAGGGTGCGGCAGAGAGGATGGACGGTTTTAAAAAATCATAAAATAGTTAATTTTTACTCGAAAACAAATGTATTGATGGAATCAGGTTCACGAGGAAATAGCATTTGAGACAGTCAAGTGTGGAAAATCACATCGGGCATGTGGTGGCCGAAATCGTTGATGCAGTGCTGGAGGCGATCAAAATGTCTGCTTCTATTATCTAAACTACATACCTGTATAAAGATCTTTCATTAAAATGAAATATATACGTAGAACAATATATTTTCATGAAAAATACTGAACGAACATTACTTGTACGATATTGTAAAACTAATAGTGCGTTCGTGAAAATATTTTCAATATAGCTGTAATGAGTTTTGTATCGATTTGAAATAAGTTAGCGAAAAACTTTACAATGTTGATTAAGCAACACATTTAAACCGCTGGGTTACTTATAAAATAATATTTTATATTTTACGTACTGCTGTGTCAGCATTAAAATTTCGTCTTATATATGTAAGGGAGTAGAAACAGTTCGTGGGAATAATTACGGCTTTTTATTGATTCGCCTCACAAGTAGCATGACCTTCTATAGCCCACCCACCTTATTATTACTACCATTATCTAGCATTTCTATTCTAAGCGCATAATTTAGTTCTTGTAATGATACCTGGTACCCAATTATAGAATTTATGGAAGAGTTTACTAGTTGTTTTATTTCTATTCAGCTAGATGGCAGCATAGGCCGTCTCCTAAAGATTCTCTACGTACCAGCAATCTCTGAGTAACTCCATAGCTATAAATATGGAAATCGGCGTAAATTAGTGGCATTTGTTCCTAAACACATCCATTTTGAATTAGCTGAGATTGACATAAAACGTCTATACTTCCATTATCTTGCTTTAAATCAGACTTCGCGACACTAAAGAATCTTTTGATGGTTGCACCACCCAGTGTACGGTTCTTCCAAAAAGTATAAAAGTGTAACGTTTGGATCTTTAACTAAAAAATTACCATAACAAAACTCCACCTTACAGAACCTGTCAACTGCCCATCATGTGTACTGGTGTGCACTTCGCGAACAGACTAGTTGAAAATTTGATGGCAGAACGTTATTCTTATGTAGAATCGTTCGTTCACAAACTAGTTCAAGGAACTAGTGAGCGCGGCCTGTTGAACTACTTTACCGAAATGAACCAAAAAGCACGCTACTTGTTGGAAATGTGATGCTAGAACATTATTCTTATATAAAATTATTCGTTCGAGAACTAGTTCAGGAACTAGAGAGCGCGAAATATTGAACTAGTTCATCGAAATTAACCAGAAAGCACGCTACTTGTTAGAAATGTGATGCTAGAACATTATTCTTATATAGAATAGTTCGTTCACGAACTAGTTGACGGAACCAGTGTGGGCGGACCGTTGAACTAGTTCACCGAAATGAACCAGAAAACACATCCAGTTGGAAATATGATGCTAAGAATTATTCGTTCACGGACTAGTTCAGGAACTAGTGAGCGCGACCTATTCAACTAGTTCACCGAAATGAACCAGAAAACACACTACTAGTTTCAAATGTGATGCTAGAACATTATTCTTATGCAAAATGGTTCGTTCACGAGCTAGTTCAAGGAACTAGTGAGCGCGACCTATTGAACTAGTTCACCGAAATGAACCAGAAAGCACGCTACTTATTGGAAATGTGATGCTAGAACATTATTCTTATATAAAATAGTTCATTCTAGAACTAGTTCAGGAACTAGTGAGCGCGACCTATTAAACTAGTTCACCGAAATGAACCAGAAATCACGCTACTTGTTGAAAAGGGATGATAGAACATGATTCTTATATAAAATAGTTCGTTCTAGAACTAGTTCATGAACTAGTGGGCGAGACCTATTGAACTAGTTCACCGAATGATGAACCAGAAAGCACGCTACTTATTGGAAATGTGATGCTAGAACATTATTCTTATATAAAATAGTTCATTCTAGAACTAGTTCAGGAACTAGTGAGCGCGACCTATTAAACTAGTTCACCGAAATGAACCAGAAATCACGCTACTTGTTGAAAAGGGATGATAGAACATGATTCTTATATAAAATAGTTCGTTCTAGAACTAGTTCATGAACTAGTGGGCGAGACCTATTGAACTAGTTCACCGAAATGAACCAGAAAGCACGCTACTTGTTGGAAATGTGATGATAGAACTTTATTCTTATATAAAATAGTTCCTTCTAGAACTAGTTCATGAACTAGTGAGCGACACCTATTGATCTAGTTCAGCGAAATGAACGAGAAAGCACGCTACTTGTTGGAAATGTGATGATAGAACATTATTCTTCTATAAAATAGTTCGTTCTAAAACTAGCTCATGAACTAGTGAGCGAGAACTATTGAACTAGTTCACCGAAGTGAACCAGAAAGCACACAACTAGTTAAAAATGTGATGCTAGACCATTATTCTTATATAAAATAGTTCGTTCTAGAACTAGTTCATGAACTAGTGAGCGAGACCTATTGAACTAGTTCACCGAAATGAACCAGAAAGCACGCTACTTGTTGGAAATGTGATGATAGAACATTATTCTTATATAAAATAGTTCGTTCTAGAACTAGTTCATGAACTAGTGAGCGACACCTATTGAACTAGTTCATCGAAATGAACCAGAAAGCACGCTACTTGTTGGAAATGTGATGATAGAACATTATTCTTGTATAAAATAGCTCGTTGACGAAGTAGTTCAGGGAACTAGTGAGCGCGACCTATTGAACTAGTTCACCGAAATGAACTAGAACACATTACCAGCGTAAGTCTCACGTTTCAACTGACTTAATCGGTAACGTATTACGCTTTACTCTCATATTTCAAATCCTGTCATTTATGTTGATATAGATCGTGTGACAACTCAAAACAAAATCAATCAATTATTTCAAATGATGTCATAATCGGTCAAATTGTATAAAGTACGTACTTGTAGTGTTTTCTGAGTCGTTCGTGCTTTTTTAAGACGTCACAGTTTAACAGATCAATTTGCCCTTTTCTAATCAATAATCTCAAATACAAAGAAACGCGTGGCCGTCAATTTTCAAGGATGTTCGGAAATTTATAATTCATAATAAGCCGAAGTTTGTACGTTGCGAATAGCGTGGTTCTAGTCGGAAGTAGATACCTGCTGCACTTGAGGAGTCAGTTTCGTGAAAGTTCGCGCAAATTGAGACTAGAGGGACTGTACACAATGGCTGGGGAGCCAATTTATGTAACTAACGAGCTTCGAGCTTAACAGGACATCGACGGCTAGAAGGATACTCGTGGATAATTGAAATGTGATCCAGTAAATGGTACGAATCGAAAACGGTAACAAATATAATATTCATCCCTATTATCGTTACTTGTTATTATAAATGAGAAAGTGGGGATGTTACGTCAAAATGGTACAGAATACTATTCGAATACAGTTGGCTGTTTGGCATTTGCGAGGAAGTTTGAAACTTCCGCCGTTTAGGTACTCGTAGATTTTTAAAATTAAACATAGTGTTACAACGTTTCATAGATTCCTGACCATTCCATTCCATTTGGTGTCAGTGTTAGACAAGTTTAAAGTGCGTATATGTTTTTTAGTTCGAATATTCAAAAAGTTATATTTAAATGAATCAAGGTAATCAAAACAGCGATATCCGAATACTTTTTTCCATCGTATTCGAATCTTGAGTATTCGTCGGTCCCTTTGATCTTCGTTCGGCGCGTTCCCTACCTGATTCCATGGGCGTCCGAAATAATTTTTCCCAGAGGCGGTTACGCTTTCTAAGTTGACGTCGCGAATGTGATACGTCATTTAGGTAAAGCTAAACGTCTGTTATCTAAAATGTATCAAGAACAAATATTTCAATCCGCCAACTGCTAGATGGCGCCGTCATCGCTCACCTAGACAATATATTCTTCGTCTGATAATCTTCAAGAAATGTGTGATCCGCAAAAGGAAGGCAAGCAGCACAGACAGAATGGGATGAAACACATAAATGGACGGTGATAGGTAATTCTGTATACGTATAGAAACACAACTTGCGTTGCGTTACTATGCAGTATTGCATACAGGGTGCTTAAAAATATCGGCCTCCCTTTCCGTCTCAGAAAATGCTCATCTAACAAAACAATGGACCGGAGATCCTTGATCATGACCGACTCCGCGAGCTTCAAGGTCACTTGCTAACTACGTATGGAAACATTGAAATTTCACATTTGTAGCTGACTTTGACGGTGAACTTCAGGGGTACTTATGCGTCAGCTTGAAACGTTGATGATAGTAGTATATCATAATCTTCAAGTTGACCTTTAAATGACCTTAAAGGTTCACGATCAACGTCAACTCCGAACTTGAAAGTTTTCCGCTCTGAGCGTCAAAAACAGACGGTTCCTTATCATAAAATTTTGTAAAGTTGACTTGACAATGTAGGAAAAAGACACGGTTTCCTTCAAAAATCACAAGTGGACTTCTAAATAAGCTTGCAAGTCGTAGCCAAGACCACTCATCTGAGACTCGAAGGGAGTACATTGCATGCTATGATTCTGTTGTTGAGGATGCAGGTAGCAGGTTGCAGTGTTCTTACCACATTCTGGTTGCGTCAAAGTAGGTAGGGTCCGCCACAACCAATAAAACAAACCCGTTACCCACTACCCAATGCTATCGGCTATTGGCTATTGCTAGTCACTATTCTAGGTTCACTTCAGAATGCATTTTTTGCTCTAGCTAAACGTGTGTTTGTGTTTTCCGCCGTCTAACCAGAATCGCGAGCTTTACAGATCTACAGCGAGAAATACGAGCCTGGCGAGGCCATCTAGTGGCCGAATTCCTCTCCAGTCTTAAGTGACAGGTTCCGATGTGCTGATGACAACACTTTGCACGCAGGACATGCGCCGTCGTGTCGGGTATTAGATGATTAAAGAATGCGTTTAAAGAAAAATGTTACAATTTTTAGTAGCTACATGCGTTTTAGAACATATTCTGGTTAGACGGCGAAAAATATTGTCGAAGTGCGTAGTGTGGATTGGGTGAGTTTTCTCTGTTTGGGTTGTATGATATCTTTGCGTTTTTTTTTTTTCGTTTTTTTTTTTTATGTTTATTTATCAATACATCCGTGACAAAAATGTGTAGAATATGAAAAAAAAAACGTAAAGACACTTTTAAAAAACCATGGATGTATATGTATGCAAAACAAAACGAGAAGAATCGTTATTGGGTTATGTACAAAATAAAAAAAAAATGAAAAAGTTTAACAAATTTATTATATACACGAGTATCTTGAGTCTCAGAACATTTAGAAGTAAAAGGAGGGAACTTTCTTAGGAAGGTATATTCAGGCTACAACTATATTTCTCTAAAGTTTTATCATGCCTCTATCTCTATGCCTCTAAAGTGATCCACTAAAGTAGCAAAACTCATCAAAACTTTAATAGATCATTTATTTTATCCTAGAAGAAGCACACCATCGTTGGTACAAGTTTATTCTTCAACTAAAAATTATTTACAGTGCCCATATAGAATTTATGACGGTTTGAAAATATTAAAATATTGATGAAACTATGTTGTAAAGCATTTTTCGAAGTTTCGAGCTTCTTGATACTCGACTACTTTACTCAGTCTAGGCTATTATACAGGGCCTTAATTGAGTATGTACCATTAATTTAACAGAGTGATTTGAAGACGAAAAGATCATACTTAAAAAAAATGCTTTGTTCTTAAATATCTCAAGAAACCTTTGGCTAATTTTGTTATAATTTGGCAGTGGTATTTATAACATTAAGGAGATAATCTAGCACTAACTTGTTTGAGTTTATCAGGTCCAGTGACGTCACAAGCGGGGTCTGAACGAATATTTGTGTTCTTGATTATTATTTACTATGCCCTCGTTTAGTAAAATTCATAGGTTTATACGTTAGTGCAATGTAATTTAATTTAATGTTCATTTGTTATAATAACGAGCAATAAAATTATAAAAAAAAATAATTTCGTTTGTTAAATTTATGGTAAAAACTTAACACCCAGTACTACCAATTCAAGTCTCGACCCTTTCTAAGAATATATCTACGAGTACGAATGATGAAATGTGTGTCGACTGTTAGTATCATTTTGTTTAGTGTGAAGTGTGCGTGTTTCTCTAAAAATTGTCACCTAGAAATTTTTGTGTTGGTAATGGACGAATTTACATTCGGAAAATTCGGGATATTAAAAAAATACTGAGTTTATTCAATCACCGTTATTTTTACACATCGATGTAAATTAAAATACAGAACTAGCCAAAATTTCAATTTGATGTTTTGTTTTTGTATAGAATCGAATGTTATTAAAGCTAAATGATTTCCTGTTTGGTAGACACAGACACAAATGATATGTTTATAAAAATATCTGTCTCGTTTGATAGGACTGTTGTTTCTCTAAATGGAGGATATATGCACTCCACACAGTTTATCTTAGCGATAGATAGACAGGATTCTACGAAAACTTCTCTTTCTCAAACGAAGAAATGATGTACGCAAAGACGGAAACTTTAGACTTGAAGCCATTACCAACACAAACACTGTACGGAAATTATCTTCAAAGCCAGGGTTAGTACAGTCATCTTAGTAAACGCTCCAACCATAATAATATAATAAAAGTTTTTAAACTTCGTTGTCTGGTAACGTTAACCGGCCAGAGAAGGCCTAAAACTCCGGATATTGACATTTCGTTATTGGTTTTTGAAGGTTCTATTCTAGATCAGATGAAGTCAAAAAAATTGCATTTTGGTCAAGAGAGGATGGATACAAGCATATGGTTTCTGGAGCACCAATATACAGGGTGTCCCAACGAAAATGAAAAGTATTGTTATAAGCAAACTGTATTTTATCAAATAGAATCGCCTAATTTTAATTTAACGGGAAATCCGATATATAACATATGATTTTGATTGTTAATTGCTCAGATATTTGGTGAAATATGCACAGCCTGGACGGCTCGCCAGCTCCGCCATACTTAAATAAACTTTATTTCAGAAAAGTTTTATTACCATCGATCTTTACCTAATCTGAAAGAAATGCTAAAACATCTTTCTATTTACACCTCAAAACGCATAATTGTACATTTTTCCATAAATTTCATATATATATATATATGCCCAGCATTTTGTGCAATCATCAAGTGGTTTCACGATGTAATGCTTTCATTTTAAATATTTTTAATCTGTTTTTAACATGTTCTTGTCATACAGCTGTGTGTAGTTTGTATAATTTTGACTATTGTACCATGTATCCAGCTTTCAACATGTTACTGGGTGTTTCCCTCATCGTCAACGTAAATATCATTTAGCAACATCCTCACATATGTTAATTTAAATTCATTCGCACAATTGCAGCTCCTGATGATGATGGCAAAGACCATTGAAAGCTAGAGAGATTAAAAAAGTATAAAGAGTCACGTTGCTTAAATTTTTGTCGAAGTACCCAACAAAAGTTATATATATATATATATATATATATATATATATATATATATATATATACGTATATATACAGGGTGACTTTGAAGTTGAGTCATTAATTTTCAGATAATGATTGTAGAAGGAAGATAAACCAAAATATGTGTGTAAAAATAGAAAAAAATAAAAAAAAAATAAGTATCCTCCCGACAAGTATTTCAGTGCGGACCTGTATTTGATCGTGAGGTCTTAGAGCACCGGCATGCCGTCCCCTGTGAGGTCTTAATCACCTGATTCACGAGCCCGTTGTACTACATTAACAAAGGCACTAGGGGTTGGTTGCACTCGATTGGGAAACAGATCCGCATAAACATGTGCCATTTTTTATTTCGTTTGAGCCACGTAACAGACACCACTATTCACTCACGCGTTACCGACTGACACTGACTGTATACAACTGAATAAAATAATTGTAAAAACATCGTTACAAATTCTTTCGCTTTTTTGTTTCCGATGCGATGAACCGATAAGGCGGATTACATCCGTTGTTGCCAAACACGAGCACATAATATTATTATTGAGACAGGGCGGTACTCAAACTTCCAAAGGGCTATAACTTTGTTACTTTAATTTTACCAGAAAAATGGTAAAGGAAAAAAACATTTCTTTTGATCAGATCTACTCACTGTTAAAATAAATGACGCAACTTCGAAGTCACACTGTATATATATATACTGAGACGTGGTCATTGTCGTTTAGACCAGTTAGGTGAAAAATTAAAGCTTCCGCCTTTTGTTGGGTACTTCGACAAAATTCAAGCAAAGAGGACTCTTCACACTTTATAAATCTCTAGCTTTCAATGGACTTTGCCATCTTCATCAGGAGCTGCAATAACATTGAGAAAAAATAGCAACTATTGTGCAACATGATTATAAAATAACTTTTTTAAAAAAATACTTCTCTCATTGAAAAGTTAGAAAGAAATTTCAGCAGCTTTCTTAGAGCAGCTTGAAATCGATGATAATAAATTTTTTATGAACCAAGAGCTGGACATTTTACCAAATTTGTAAACAATTGAAAATTGAAACCGTGTATTATATGATATCAATCTTCTTGTTTTCAAAAGCTATATTCAAATATGCAATAAAATATAGGTCGTTCCTGTTAAAGAATATAGAATATAGCAAAATAATAGTAAAATATGCACTAATAACACACCAAGGTTGCCTCGAAGTAAAATTTTTATATCGTTCCCGTAAAATTACTTTCCATTTTCGTTGGGACGCCGTGTACGTATTTTATTCCTTTCCACGTAAAATAAGGAATATTAGACCACAACCTTAGGCCATAAAGATTTTTCGAATCAGGTTTTTCATACTAAGGCGACTGTAAGCTAGTAGAAAGCGACGATCAGTAAACTTACTTGAGAAGTTACGCGTGGCGAGCATCGTCGTGAGGATGGCTCCCTAAAACGGAATATGTGAGTTACAGTGAACGGGTTTTGATCATTTTGAGTTCAGTTTTACCTTCAGTTTGCGCCTGGCGTTGAATTTCTTCAAGCAGTCGACGGTCTCTTGCCTGTGAACCACAGACGCCACACGTTCGCGTTGCTGCAAGAACACACAAGATCGTTAATGTTTGCATTTTTTAACATAAGACGCAAATATTCGTAAAAATATAGACCTATCTATAGGCTGGTAAATCTCCGAAAATGCTTTCTATCTCTAGTTGGTCTTCAGTACACATTAATAAATGCAATTAGTCGATTCCGAGGCGTAGACGCTTCATTCATAATTCGAATGTATTATTGTGAGTTTTCGTGCTGACGGACAAATTTGAATTTTCTTTATTTTCATCTGCAGTGATTTTTGGGATGCTTGTGGAATTAATAATCGTGAGGCACTGCTACATATACTAAGTGACATATAAATCCGAACACCCAGTTTAAATGGTTTTATTTTAATAAAATTTTGTATAAGTACTTAATGAAGCATAATAAAAAAATTTCAAAATGATTGCACTGCTTTAAAGCCCTTTGACCTTTAATAATGTGTGGATGCACCCTGATGTGCTACGCATTCTCCAACGCGCCTAGGCATGCTTCTGATCAGGTGGTCAACGTCCTCCTGTGGTATCTCATTCCAGGCAACCACCAACTCCTCTCGAAGTGCTTCTAGAGTCTCAGGAGGACGTTGCAATTAGAGCAATCTCCTACCCATCATATCCCACACGTGCTCAATTGGGGATAAGTCGGGAGATCTTGGTGGCCATGGTAACAATGTGACATCATTATGTCGAAAGAAGTCTATTGTGATTCTTGCAACATGTGGTCGGGCATTACCTTGTTGGAAAGTTGGATCTGCCAGGGTGGATATAACGCTGCGCGTTCATGTTACCTCTGATGAAGATTAAAGGTGACCTGGAACCATAAGCTATAGCACCCCAAACCATAACTCCAACAGTGTGATGAACATGTCTTTCAACAAAAAACTGTGGATTCCTCCTTTCACCACGTCGCCTTCTAACCCTGGCACGACCATCGTGCATGCCTAAACAAAATCGAGACTCGTCACTAAAGACAATACTGTTCCATTCCTGATCCCAGAGTGACCGTTGTCTGCACCACTCAAGGCGATTACGTCGGTGTTCTCGAGTTAAAGGGAGGACCCAGTGTGGCCGGTATGAAAACAAGCCAAAACTTCTCATTCGTCGGTAAACACTTCGCATGCCAATAGGTCTTCCGTGTTCTGCAAACCATTCATTTGCAATGGACCTGGTAGTGGAGAAACGGTCCCTTAAGGCCAATAATCTTAGGCGGCGATCTTCACGGTCTGTTGTTCTACGGCGGCGTCCAGTGCCCCTTGCTCTTTGCGTACGGCCTTCTCGAAGCCATGCCTGACAACACCTAACCACAGTGTCTACACTTCTTTGCACTCTAACTGCAGTTGCCCGAAAAGAAAGTCCAGCTTCCCGAAGTCCCACTATACGGCCCCTATCAAACTCACTAAGTTGACGAAATCGTACAGGTCTCCGTACTCTAGGCAATTTTTATTAAAATAAAACCATTTAAACTGGGTGTTCGGATTTATATGTCACTTAGCATAAATAGTTTCATCATGTTTAGTTTATTTAGGCATATTTTGGTACAAATCTTGAAGTGGGCCAACTGAAGTGGGAAGGGGCTCGTATAGGTTATGTTTATGCTTTATTATCAGTGCCCAGAGAAGTGGTTGTTATTTCCTACCGCCAGGTTGAGTGCTTTAGTGATTTTCAGCTCTAGTTTCTGTACAACGTTCGCTTTATTTTTAGTATTTTTATTTTTTTTGCGTATGAATAGCAGACTATCCCTCTTTTTAACTATATCCAAGTTACGGGTACATTATTTTTGATTGTTCCTTGATTTAACCAAAACTTTTGACTTTTGAATCGATCAAAACTGTCAAAGAAAATACGGTAAAGGAACTGAAGTCAGCATTGCCGCTGATATAAATGATTTTTTTGTAGAGAAAGTAGTGGATAAACAGCATTACTCTTTAAACAAAGTCTAGAATTGTGAGATTATTATACTTACGCAGATCCAGGGGTGTTTCAATGCCTCAGCCGCTGTGATCCTCTTTCCAGGATTCACTGTAAGCATCTGGTTGATGAGATTTTTCGCCTCTGGCGTTACTGTGTCCCATTCCGGACTCGGATACTGAAAATACCAACAAATCGATCAATCGATAATTTTAAATTTTACTTCTATTGACGTTACGTTATATAAATAATGATATAAAGCCTAGTTGTAATTTAAAAATGTTCAGAAGAAAATTAAAAGAGCATTTCATGGCCAGTGAAAATTGTTTTTCTGAATATTTGTACGTTATAGAACAAACCTGTACTTACATCGTAAGCTCCGGCTTTGATCTGCGCGTACAACCGATGCTGGTCCTCATCCCAAAACGGCGGATACCCCACAAGCAGGATGTAGAGGATGACTCCGCACGCCCAAATGTCCACCGGCTTTCCATAAGGTTCCTTCTTCAGCACTTCGGGCGACAGGTACCCGGGCGTGCCTGCGAAACCGAACCACGCCTGTTGCTCCCCCTGGACTTCGATGGCCAGGCCGAAGTCCGCCAACTTGACGGCTGCACCTTTCTGTTTGCTAGCTAACAGCAGGTTTTCAGGCTGCGGGACATCAAGAAAATATACTAAGTGACATATAATACCGAACACCCAGTTTAAATGGTTTTATCTTAATAAAATTTTGTATAAGTACTTAATGAAGCATAATAAGTAAATGATAAACATTTCAAAATGATTGCACTGCTTTAAAGCCCTTTGACCTTTAATAATGTGTGGATGCACCCTGATGTGCTACGCATTCTCCAACGCGCCTAGGCATGCTTCTGATCAGGTGGTCAACGTCCTCCTGTGGTATCTCATTCCAGGCAACCACCAACTCCTCTCGAAGTGCTTCTAGAGTCTGAGGAGGACGTTGCAAATTGAGCAATCTCCTACCCATCATATCCCACACGTGCTCAATTGGGGATAAGTCGGGAGATCTTGGTGGCCATGGTAACAATGTGACATCATTATGTTGGAAGAAGCCTATTGTGACTCTTGCAACATGTGGTCGGGCATTATGTTGTTGGAAAGTTGGACCTGCCAGCGTGTCAAGATAGGGTAAAAGATGGGGTTCTAGAACTTCGTAGATATAACGCTGCGCGTTCATGTTCTGATGAAGATTAAAGGTGACCTGGAACCATAAGCTATAGCACCCCAAACCATAACTCCAACAGTGTGATGAACATGTCTTTCAACAAAAAACTGTGGATTCCTCCTTTCACCACGTCGCCTTCTAACCCTGGCACGACCATCGTGCATGCCTAAACAAAATCGAGACTCGTCACTAAAGACAATACTGTTCCATTCCTGATCCCAGAGTGACCGTTGTCTGCACCACTCAAGGCGATTACGTCGGTGTTCTCGAGTTAAAGGGAGGACCCAGTGTGGCCGGTATGAAAACAAGCCAAAACTTCTCATTCGTCGGTAAACACTTCGCATGCAAATAGGTCTTCCGTGTTCTCCATACCATTCATTTGCAATGGACCTGGTAGTGGAGAAACGGTCCCTTAAGGCCAATAATCTTAGGCGGCGATCTTCACGGTCTGTTGTTCTACGGCGGCGTCCAGTGCACCTTGCTCTTTGCGTACGGCCTTCTCGAAGCCATGCCTGACAACACCTAACCACACTGTCTACACTTCTTTGCACTCTAACTGCAATTGCCCGAAAAGAAAGTCCAGCTTCCCGAAGTCCCACTATGCGGCCCCTATCAAACTCACAAAGTTGACGAAATCGTACAGGTCTCCGTACTCTAGGCATCGTAACCGATCGTAAAGGATGTCAAGAACCAAAATCCGCCAACGTTGATTCTTTACTGCGGCTGAAATATTCATTTTTAGAGCGTTAGTGAATTAAAAAAAGCAGTATAAAAACCGGAATGTGTAACTGATAAGGCTGAAGATTTTTTCACTAGTTATTTACAGTAAGATAAATACATTCACCAACTTTTATTTAAATAAAACCATTTAAACTGGGTGTTCGGATTTATATGTCACTTAGTATATATAAATATCGATCTAGAAGAACTACCTTCGTCTTTACTCGGGAAGATGTTCTGTATTGTTTTTTGCGTAGTCTTACTTTTGAATCTGCTAGTCGAAAATTGCGATAAAAATTGCTTAAGAATTTTTTTAAGGAATTCCAAAATTTCTATTTTCGCTCCTAAATCAATTAATAACAAAAAAAGGTTCTTATAAACTGTTCTGTGAGGTTGTTAGTTTTCGAGGTATCCTTGATTGCAAACCTTTTTGTTCGATGATGCTTGATTAAAAATAAAAAACAAAGGTTTACGATAACAACACCTCCGAAAATGCTTTAGGATCTGAAGAATATTTAGGAACCCTGGCAACATTAAAATTTCTTTTTTTATCAAAAACTAAAAATTGTTGATTAAAAAGTTTCAATGCACCTTTTTTGTCCAAAATTTCCCGAAAAGAAAAACAAAAACACCGATCGGAACGAAGAAAATCAACTCTAGAAGCTTCGATCAAATAATTTTGGGCCAGGTAACACGCAGATTCTTGAAAAGGAGAATAAGAGTCAGAATATTTCCCCTAGCAGATTTCACTTGGACAACCTGTTTTACACACTTGATATCGCTAAAAAGTATCACAAATTCTGCTGCTTGAGAGCTGAAATGCTCTTATCAGATCATTGTCAATTGCTGATTCAAAGGTGTTATACGAGGGATGTCTTTTAAGTTCTGCATATAGAAACATAGTAGGCCGCGCGAGTCGAACGTCAGTACTGAATCTTAACCTCACCCTTTAGTAAACTTAAATTCAAAGTTTCACAACAATACGTGCAGCGTTCTCACTACAGTGAATTTTTAAGTGTCACTAAGTCATTAGAAAAATGCGGATCATTTTGCAACAATTCATCTTAATGAGCAAAGAACTGTTACTGCAGTTTGGTATACCACCATTTGTTTGCCGAAAGTCATCACCGAGCTTCGAAAAATCAACTCCGATAGAATGCAAGCTCGCACACAGCCCAAAGAACAAGGCAGTATTTAACGTGGAATTATTGGACCATCCTCCGTATAGTCCCGATCCTAACGATTACTTTACTTTCCCGAAAATTAAAACCTGTCTGCGTGGTCAAAGGTTCCAGTCACCAGAAGAATCAAGTGAACACACACACGTCCGATGCTACTCAAAACGATAACTAACCACTGTTACCGTTTGCCATCGATTGCCGACTCGATAAGAGTGATGAAATACCGACGCGCTGTTGTCATGTGTGTTTTAAATATTTAATTTAACGAAATTTACTTACGGACTACAAATTTTTGTAAACTTAGACCAAAATCTATTGACTTTTGGACCATGGGTCATATGAACTTTTAACCGCCCCTATTACCCATTTAGATAATGATAATCGTAAAATAAATTATCCTTACCTTGAGATCCCTATGTACTACACCGTTTTGATGGCAATGATTTACTGATTCTAAAATTTGTTGTATACAATGTGACGCATCCGCTTCTGAATAAAATTCTCTGGCTACGATATCTTCGAATAATTCACCTCCCGTTACCCTGGAATAAAAAAAAACATATGTCATCTGCGAAATAATCATCTTTTCGCCAATAGTCTAGTATTTTTGAGATATGGCGAATCGTGCTATCCGAAATTCAGTCTGGTGACATACGGGTAGGTAACTCTGGTAACTCAAAACTCAGACAATGTTAAGGGAAGAAAGGGAAGAGGAAAAGAAAGGGGAAGTCCATGAGGTGGTAGTTAAATGAAAACAATCAATTTTATCGGTTTATCTCCATCATAAATCATGCTAAATATAGACAAAGACAGCTAACCGTAGATAGCTGTTTCGTACTTTCGGCTGCTCATCAGCATGGACTAGGCTATTCTGAGACGACAATCAAACTATACACTATCAAAAGTATGAGATCTATCGAAATAAGACAGAAGCAGCTTGAATCGCCGCCATCTAGCGGTCACTTTGCGACTGAGTCTACAATTGCTGCCTAAGATCTATATTTTTTGGTGTATTCGCAGATCATTATTTGTTTGAAATGTTGACTGGATGACACGTCCTATCATCTCGAGTGGTATGTGGCCCACGATCTCCAGTACAATTGGCAGTGCGAACTGTGAAGCCGTAACTCAACTGCCGCAACAATTTCTATCACTGTACAGGCCTTTGTCGCCACAAACTGTATAGTAGTGAAGAAAAGATAGAAGAAACGAACTGTCGCTTAAACAGATAGATATCATAATATATATTATTATTTTAACTAGTACTTGCTATACTCAGAAGTGTTACACCCAGGAAAAATAATTTCTTCAACTTTTTGATGATGTCCTACAAACCACGTTACTGTCGCATCTAGAGGGGGCCGTCCACACGCCTTTTTCAGCAATTTCGTGAGAATATCATCGTTTCATTCTTGATGCCAAAAATCAAATTGAAAAAATATTTTTTTCTGTGTCTAATGCCACCGAGTATATTTTGTGCTGGATACTTTTTGCTAAAAAAGTAATTTGAAAATTTGCGATTGTATGGAATAAAGTTGAACCTATAAGGTCTCATTTTGAAGATATCTTCATGGCCTACAACTTTCCGCTGCAACAGCTAATCGAATAATAATTTCGAAAAAACAAAAGATTCTTTCAGATTTTTTCTTTGTTTTTAAAGCTTTCGAAAAACGTACATCTAAATGAATCATCCGTTACAAGAATATCACCCAGTTCTCCAATTTGAAGCGCATCATAATCTTTTCCATTTCCAACATTACCCATTCCAAGGAAATTCCCGTCCATTAAAACTTCTTCGAGCTCCTCAACTTTCCTGAATACTTAATTATTTAGTGTTCCGTGCCAATTACCAACCCTGAATACGTAATGAATGGAACTTGCACCGTTTGAAAAAAGTTTTTATTCAAATGACAGCTAGGCGCTCTGCACCCTGCATTAGAAACATTATTCCACTTTCATGCCGACATGATTAAAATCTAGATTGCCATGCTTCATGCTCATGCACTGTTCTAAGGTGGATCTGCCATCTACGCGTACTGCGCCAAAGTTTGATACGAGGTGTAAGAATCGTTTTGCAGGGGTCGCAGGGAAGCTTTGTTTATGAACGGAAATTGTATCACAAGCTGAAACATGAACATTTTTCATCATAGTCACGCTAACTCAAAAATCCTCAACCGCTAAACATCAGGTGATAGAAAGTATAAATAATTGAAAAATCGTAGAACTGCTATGAGGCAACTTTGACTAACAAGCATGGCACTGCCTTCAGAGGCTAAGAATTTCGAAAAGTCTTTGCTAGCGATGGTTTAAAAAACACATTTCGGAAAACAATAGTGATAACAGCATTTACCTATGCCTTGCTAAAGAAACAAAATGCAGTGCAAATAGAGTACAGAGTAGTTGTATGATGACAGAAGTAAAACATCAATATCCTGATGTACGAGGGTTGTTTCAAAAATAGGGTCCCCAAGTTTCTAAAAGGGCTGAGGGCGGATTTCACGTCTAAAAGCATTGACTATGGAGAAAGATAGCTTAAAGATCAGCGTTTCCTATGGTGTACATATTTTTTAAATAAAAAATTCCTTGTGAATGGAAAAAAAACCCTCGTATGTAATGAAAAATCGGTAGATCCGGCAACGATGTTGCGGAGGTTGATTCCAATTTGTGTTTCCTATGCAAACGTACACCCTAAGTTCTCCACGACAAGCCAAATCGGAGGTCAGCAACCCATTAATCATCCTTTTTAGTTTTTAAAAGTTCGCAGACTTTGATCGATACTCTCCACAGTCCTCTCAGAATTGGAACGTCTGTTTCACAACGGGAACGTATTATCGTGCGAGTCGTTGACTTCGTCCAGAAACTGGAGCTCACAAAAAGGTATAAAAGTTAACGCGTACAACTCGAGAACGAGAAATAAATAGTATACGTTGTCCACTCTACTAGAATAATATTTTTATTCATATTTTTGAAATGGTGGTAGAGTGAATGTTTTGTCCTGAACTAGCAACTGATCTAGTAAAATCTCCGTACACCTGTGGCGATGTGTCTCACCCGCGCGGCGGACCAAACCGAAAGTAAAGCCCAGTAAAATTCTCAAACACGTGGAAACTGAGATACCACAACGATGGCGAACAGCTCGCCTTTAAACAGCTCTAAGCCAAATGCGTGAGCAGTACTCGAGGCTATGTCTTATCTGGGCCTTCTAATGAATGCGGAGATCGTGGCTAGAAAAGTACTGCTTGCTGCTAAACGAATAGTCCAGCTTTTTCCCATCAGTCGCTGCTATTTTTCTTTTCTCTGTGTACCGGATTGTTAACGTATGTAAATTCTTAGTCTTTAGACCGCACCGTATTCCTGTATTTACTATCTAAGCTTCGGAAAGAGAAATAATCAATTTCTCGAGAATCGTCTTCCGTACTATAATGTTTGTTTGTCCTAGACCGCGTCCTTGACTCACCCATATGAATTACATTTTATCCAATAATACCTATCATCACAATCCCAATGATACGATTAGGGATTTGATAAAGCAGTGGAAGTTGCGTGTGAAAACCTACAGTTTTTTTTGTCGCTTTTCGTTGAAATCGAAACCTCAGCAACGGGTGTCCCAATAGTTGGTGGTCTTAGAAGTAGCACGTATTTTTCAGCTTAAAATAAATCGATCGGACATGATCTATGCAAAAGTGGCTCGTTTGTTCGCTAAAACACGCTTTTTCAAATATTTTAAGAAACTTAGTCTAATTTGAATGAAATTTGGAACATAGACGTTCTGATATTTGACTATAACAAAAAAGCGTTTGAGATGAAAACTACCCTCACCGCTTTATAAATTGCAGCAGAATTCTTGCAAACTTTCCCAATGACTCGGAATTTTTTTATATAGCAGACGTTTTTATTTACTCCAATTTTTCACTCATAAAATAACAACTTATCTTGGATAGTTTTTGAGGAAAAAATGAATTGCTGAGAGGTTCCCAAATGGCTTATCAATTCTTTACTATATTACTTATTACAATTTGATTTAATACAATAACAACAGTGCGAATCTTTCACAAAACAGTTTTTTCTCGAAAACTATACGAGTCGGAATAATTTAAAAGGATACAAAAATGAAGTAAATGAAAGGAACCATTTCTTTTTTTTTGCAAAACTAAAAAAATGATGTTTAGCAAAACACGTTTTCCAGATGTCATTCAAAATATCTGCAAAGGACCCTGTAGAAGGCTGTCACAGTTACAATGTAACCAAAATAAAACGTTTATGGTACTAATTGCATTATTTTGTTTATTTGTTAAAGATTTATGATAAAATGTCAATTTTGTATAGTTATTCGTTCACACATATTTTGAATCTATTTTCTGTAATTTTACATTCTTATCTATTACATCGCTATGCATTTTGAGTACTCAAGAAGAGATTTTTTAATTTCACTTCTAACATTTTTGAATTCGTACACTGTTTATCATTATTCAATTTATTAGATTCGAATATTTTTTAATTTAATTTAATATGAAAACGATAAGTAAATAACATATGAAATTTTTTACATTCAACCGCTGTAGTTCTTCTAACGTAGACTCAATCCTAACATTTGTTTTTATTTAAAATGATTCTCATAGCTTTATTTTGTAGCATTTGTAATTTTGAAAATACCTTTCCATTTGCTGTAAACAAGATAGTTTGTACAATATGAAAAATATGTGTACTATACACAATTTTTTTGGAATACATATTAAGTAATTAATCTTTTTTGATATTTGTGAAATAATGTATTTACAAAGATCGCGAATCAGTAGTTTACTATCTATATATATACTTCAATTTTTAAGTTCTCAATCATGAGCCTAATTATATTAACACCTAAATATTTCCCTATTGACATACAGTTGGTTTTATTAGTGTTTACTTTAGGTTTACTAACATTTAACCAATTCATAATTTTTTAATATCACTTTTTAACAGTTCTAAAGCAGTGTCCAAATATTTATGTGCTATTTATATATACACATATCAATTTATATAAACAATAAATAGTTACGGCCCTAATTTATATATATATATATATATAACTTGAGACGTGGTCATTGTCGTCTAGACCAGTTAGGTGAATAATTAAAGCTTCCGCCTTTTGTTGGGTACTTCGACAAAATTTAAGCAAAGAGGACTCTCTATACTTTTTTTAATTCTCTCTAGCTTTCAATGGACTTTGCCATCATCATATATCATTTATTAATAATTGTTAATTTAAAATTCCCATTAATTAAAATATAGTTTATTCAACTGCCTCTGGTCGGTTTAACAATTTCTTACATAACATTCTGAAAATCACATCATCTGAAGTGATTTGGCAACGTTTTGGCACACGCCCACAATTCGTTCCATCTTTCAACACAGACATTGACAACCTTCGGCCTTCTGTCAAAGGTTCATCTCTCTCATTATTCCATGACCACCATTTTGTGCAATCATCAAGTGGCTTCACGACGTAATGCTCTAATGTTTTCTAAATAATTTTTAATCTGTCTTTAACTTGTCTTGTCATATTTTATATAATTTTAACCATTGTACCATGTATCCAGCTCTCACCATGTTACTGGACGTTTCCCTCATCCTATACGAAAACAACAATTAGCAACATCCTCACATACTACTGTAAGTTGATTCAATTTAAATTCATTTTACACTTTTGTTGCTACTGTTATCATTGTAATTGCAGCTCCTGATGATGATGGTAAAGTCCATTGAAAGCTAGAGAGAATTAAAAAAAGTATAAAGAGTCCTCTTTGCTTAAATTTTGACGAAGTACCCAACAAAAGGCGGAAGCTTTAATTTTTCACCTATATATATATATATATATATATATTGAATTCTTGACATAATATTTCCAACTTTAGTCTTTTGACTTCTATCTACTGAATAATTTTGTAAAATGATCCTTTAAAACCAGAGTGATACAACTTCATTAACAATGTTTCCCTATCTATGGTCCCAAATGCCCTTTTGAAGTCTTAAAATACTGTTATAATACATTCGTTCTCATCTATACTTGTTCTCCAGTGTTCCGCTGCCGTTTCTGTACAATATTCTTTTCTAAATCCAGCTTCAGAATTTTGTTTCCAATTAATTTATTCGTATAGTATCGCTTCGTATAGCTTCTTGACATCTGCCAAGAGATGAATCGGCCACATGTTTGTATACAGCTGAGAATTTTGAACTTTTGGCACAGCAGTAATAGTGAAACACTTTAATTTTGATGGGGATTCAACACGCACTAAGCCATGATTCACCAATAATAACAATTGCTCTCCAATTATATTGAAACAATCACTTAGGTTCTCATTTAGATTTTTATTAGATTTAAATTCTAAGATAGCTTTTCTTAGATTGTTATTTATTGTTCTAAATTGATGAAGTATCATGATCATAAATGTGACTTAGTACGAAGAGTGAACGTTAAGATTGACATTCACAATATTTATCATATCGTTAAAATTACTGTCTGGTGTCGCATGTCCCTCTTAAGAATTGTTTACGCTCCAACGGTCATTTGTCCACCTAGCAGCGTTAATTGGGTTTTCGGAACGTCAACGAACGTCCTACGTTTGCAGTTTCCGTTTGCTCCATGAAATGTTCAGAATTAGTTCGAAATGCAGAAACGCGCTGGCGTTGGATTTTGTTGGAAAGGGGCTTTGGGATAAGCCAAGTTACCTATGACCTATCGAATTATCATTACGTTTATCGTTCGCTGTTGGAATGTGGAGTCTAATTCGATAACGTCAGATTTCTGGGGATTCAACTTGGTAGGAATAAGTATCGCCAATCGCAGCAAAAATCTGGCTGATCTGAAAGTACGAGGTTTGTTCGATTGAAACCCATCTTTGGCCAGGCTAGCCTTGGAAACAGTTCTAATCGCTTATCTGACATTTTGTCATGTTAGTTGTGTCCAGGAAAACTCTCACGTGGTGTCGTTTTTCTGCACGACATTGTTCGGCCTCATGTAGCCAGAGTAGTGAAAGAAAATCTACCACGAAAAAAATGGAGAATATTAGAGCATCAACCCTATAGTTCCGATTTATCATCTTTGGGTCGCTAAAAAAGGCGTTAAAGGGTAGGACGAACAAGTACAAAATGTCAGAATGGCCGCTACACGGCGTCATTTCAATTTCAAAAATTCAAACACCTGCAAGAAATACATAACTAACATCTTGTTAACCGCTCAGTTTCTGAACTTTTTTTTTTGTATTCCGGAGGAAAAGTTGAATGTCATTTCAGGAAAAGTCACATAACTCCTGTTTGATGAACTTCTTTTGGAAGAGTATTCGCCTGCGGTGCTTATGAATGCTCAATCTTGTTAGATTAGTTCGATTTGTGGCCGCCAGATGACGCTTCGTGGATGTGACGGCGTTGGAATTATTCGAAAATTTCACATACAACTATGTATGTTTAACACTGATCGGAAAGAACATTCCATATCAAAGACAGGAAAGAAATTAATAAAAAAAAAATTATTACCCTGTATCTAGAACTTGCATTTCCGGACTCATGTTTATGATATTTTTTTATATTTTTTACCAAGGAATCATCCTCTGAAATATTTCCTTTTATTTTTCGAACACCCTCTACAGAAAAACGGAAAAGTTGTATACCCAATAATTCTATGAAATGGTGAATGTGCTTGGAATTAAATCGCTGCAAAAATGGTGGATGTACATGCATTTATTATTTGTAATTTAGGTGAATGTACTTTGGTATTCGTCTATTACGTATTACAGAGTATGAGCTAGAGGCGTAGAGACCTTCTGCTATCGTTAGCGTATGGGCTGGAGATGAACCGAGCCATAAGCGTGTTTCTTGCAAAAATCTCAATACTCAACACCATAACACAAAAAGTGCGTGTACGACAATTTTCTCGCCATTTTGTTAACCTTTCATTAACATGAGAAACAATGCAAATTATCCAGCAACGACTAGCAATCTGGCATGCAAATAGAACGGCAAAGTGGGTATACTTACAAATCGAACACTAAATAATGGAAATTTTCCTCTTGGATACTATCGTGTAATCGGACTGAAAAGAAAAAACGTTACGAATTACAGTCGTGTCGGTGGAAAGTACTTATTAGTAGGAGCTTAGCATGCAAACACAACTTGTCACATACACCATAATCACAATGTGCGCCAATTTAAAAACGGTTGCTTTCATATTAGACGAGGAACGAATTTCCAGACTCGAGTTTTTTTTCATAATCACGTTTTTTGATGCCCCTTTATATGACTCGTTTGCCGGCACAAGTTGGTTCAAATAACATTTTTTTAACAAATTACATAAATTTGGAACTTGTTTATAAACGGGTTTTAACAAGTTTCTACAGGCTATTTTCTGGTACTTCTTGATTCAGATTAAGATCCAAGAAACGTGACAACGAAAAAAATCGAGTCGGAAATTTTTTCACACGGATGCAACGTTTGCACTTCGGCTATATGAATATGTCAATGCTTCGTACCAGATGTTGATGGATATTTAGTGGCAAGGAAACTATGAACTCAAACTCAATAGCAAAGCTCCTATAATACGATGATTATCTTCAATTAAGTCGCTCTTTTTACGAGATAGGAGATGGGACAGCATCATAGGCAACCAAGTGAGCAGAAGGGTGTATAACTGGTTGCCTGGATACGATCATGGTTTAGCTCAAGCATATCCAACAGGACAAAACAACGTTATTAAAAAAAGATAATATATGCTGTTGTTTCAAAAACTGAAAGAAATAGAGATTAACTTACTTTAATACAACAGATCACCAATTGTAGCTAATAAAGAAATTGAAAAACTGAAATGGAAATGCAAATTAACTACAAATTTCCATTTAAATACAAAGTTTTTTTTTACTTTACCGATTTCAATTCTCTGTCTTTTTTCTGACCTCAAAAAAGTCGTTCTCATGGCATATACATATTACATATGTCTCTTTCAACTACCTCAAGTGAAATTCCCCTTAGCAAACACCCCTAATGGTCCCAGCCGACTCTCATATAATTTGCATGGTAGCATCTCTGACTGATATTCTCTTGAAGGTACGCGGACACGAGAAAATGCTCTCCTAACCGGACAAAAAACAAAATAAAGAGAAACAAAGTAATTGTAAATCCAGTTGAATTACAAGAATTTTCCGAAGATTCTGACGTCGGTGAGGTTCAACAACTAACAGAAACTATTCCAAATCATGGTGAAGCTATTACTCTAACCAAGTAGCTCGAAAATCAGAGTCTTTTGAGCTTCTTTCTAAATTAGAAATACGATTTCAAGACATTTTGAAGAAAAAGAGAAGACGAGCAACAATATATGAATTTTTGCGTAATTAAAGTGACTTTTTGTTTCAGTGTTTTGGGTTATTACGTATATCTATGTACATATGTAGATACATTTTAGTCGTATATTATAGATATGTATGTACAAACTATGTATGGTAACTAAAGGTAACAAACCTTTTTCTTGAGTGAACATTTTTTTGTTTATTTTAAAAACATTTATATTCAGATACGTTTTAAATGTCCCAGTTTCTTTAATATATTCAGTTTTCATCAAAAACACGATATTTGATGTATGTCTTTAATATGTCCACCCTTCTTAAACGGTTGGTCCTGTTGGTGTCCGCCCAAAGGACATTTCAGGATAGACTTTGAGGGACCTTATGTTCTAGATAAAAACGATTCATGAAAAGATTCATCCAGTTCGATAATCACTATAGCAACTGGACTCTGTAAATACGCTTATACCTCAAGGTCAAAATGGTCCCAATGGCCTGAGTCTATTTTCTTCTTCTTCGGTTTGTTTTCCGCTTGACTTCCGTCTCGGATCCCAAAAAAAAGGAACGTTCTCTCAGAAGAAGGACATCTGGCAACCGTAATCAAAGGTACCAACGAAAAAACAGTTAAAGAACAAGACAAACACTATTAAAGCATAGAACATAAAGCTGCTGTCAATATATTTACCTCTTTACTCACTGACTCACAAAGGTAACGTTTACAAAGTCTTTATTTTGCCTGGTCAGATTCATGAAGTTCCCTGTATCGGACTCGCACCCCTGTTCTCATTGTAACAGCTTTCTCTGATATTTTCTTATTGCCAAGTGTGTCGTCATAGTCATCGTCATCGTCATCGTCGTCGCCGTCGTCGTCGCCGTCGTCGTCGCCGTCGTCGTCGTCGTCGTCATCGTCATCGTCATCGTCATCGTGATCGTCGTCGTCGTCGTCATCGTGATCGTCGTCGTCGTCGCAGTCGTCGTCGTCGTCTTCGTCTTCGTTTCGTCGTCATCGTCATCGTCATCGTCATCGTCATCGTCATCGTCATCGTCATCGTCATCGTCATCGTCATCGTCATCGTCATCGTCATCGTCATCGTCATCGTCATCGTCATCGTCATCGTCATCGTCATCGTCATCGTCATCGTCATCGTCATCGTCATCGTCATCGTCATCGTCATCGTCATCATCGTCATCGTCATCGTCATCGTCATCGTCATCGTCATCGTCATCTTCTTTAGACAATTTGACTTTACTACGACAGCATGTCGCTGAACAATTTCCTCAAATAGCCGTAGGTACGCACATACGGCGTTCGGCAATAATCCTCCGGGAGAGTTTATTCCCGTTTTTATGACTGCCACTATCCGGGATAGCCACGGAGGAACATCGTGTCTGTGTGTCTGTATATAAATAAGAGTTTATGGGATGACGGTGACCATATTGAGACGTTTCCTCGTAATCCGATTGACGGGATAAAAATTGCCTCTCCGTCTCGTCAGTTCCGGATTTTCAGTTTTTGCGATATGAGGGCGGCATGATTCCTTGGACAGCTGTGTAGGGTTCTTAGCTGAAGGGTGCTTTTATCGAATGAATTCATCAACAAAAATGAGATCTCTTCTTGAATTATACAGTGGATCTCGTCGCCTTGCACGTACATCATGCATCTCCAAACGGGATCTGGATTCATCACTGGAGAAAACCGTATAATATGGCCGATAAACAGTTTGCATTGTGATAAGCTTTCTATGCTCTCCAATCCTTGGTCCGCAGTTTATCTATTGTGTTCTAAAAATAAGTTACATCAATTTCGAGTAATGGGCTTAAGACTTGGACGGAAGGCTCTTGCTAAACTCCGGCAGTTCTACGAAGATAGTATTTTACTAAGAGCCTGGGGTCTATGTCACTTAGGATAACCTGCTTCTGTCAGCCCTGCTATCAGGGACTATAGTGACAGTCCATTGAGAAGCTTTGAAGCCTTAAAGTTTGTCTACCCTACATGTCTATTCTATAGAAGCATTTCGACTTGGCTTGTGTTTGTGTGGCAAGAAGCATTTCCAACGAAACCGTGCGATTTTTCAAACAGTGGCTTCTGCTATACTTCAAAGCGATAACCTATTTTGCGGTGGACCTGGCGATAATTGCTTCTAAAGAGGGAAATCTGTTTCATGTTTAAGCGTGAGGAAAACGGTGGAAAACCGCCGGTCCGCTGTTTGCTACACATTAATTACCATCAGCCTGTGAAAAGTTAACGGGCCCAGAAGGCAAAGGAAAATAACGAGCAAAAGAATACTTCACGGCTTAATTGAGTTTCAGCGTTTTCATTAAATGCTCGCGCAAGGGAAATGTTTGATTTGTATTATATACAGGGTGATTTGAGTCCACTGCGTTTCACGGATCTATTGCGGCTCATACAGGGTGATTTAGGAGAAACGTGTAGTTATTTGGAATAGTTACATGATAACAATCGACAACAAAAACAAGCATCTACATTTCTTGCCTATATACATACAGCAATGCATTTCATAGTAGAATTTATGTACAGGATTCGAAGGTTATGCCAAAAAGAAGGTCTTATTTTTCCAACATTGACGTTTGGTGAAAAAGTTAGCCAGATAAATTTCGTTATAGTCCCCGTATGAAAGTGCTTATTACAATTTTTTCTGAAACAAGGTGGATTTTTGGCTAGCCACATTGGTATATCGTCCAATTCTTTGTAAAACAAAACACCTATCTAGTATTTTTTCCAAATTCAAACAGTTATTTAGTTGCTATAGACGTAAAGTGCAGATATATACATAATACCACTGAAGGTACAACATGCTTTACAGATTCCATCTTTAGGTAAAAGATAAGTTTGTTTTATATTTGATTGTTTTCATCACCTGGGCTCTCGTTACTTGCTACGTAAAATGAAATATAATTAAACGAATTTTTCAAACTATTGCGCTTAAGCTTTGATTCTGTGATTTGTAATGGTGTATATGAGTCGTGTACAAAAATATCGTAAAATTCCTAGAAATACTTTTCGCTATTCTACATTTCATTCCAAATGGAGAACAGATATTCCTGAAATACCGTACCTGCACATCACATTTTTCCACACCAATTTAGATCAATCGAAGGTAAGTGCAAAATCTCAGACGCGAACCTTCAACATTCCCTAAATATTCAAGCCGCTATTTGCTGCGTTGCAATAGTAATGACTATTTTTGAACAAAACTCGGTTCCCGACAGCTTGCTGAAAGTTTGCACCACCATCTGACATCGAATCGCGAATTCGCCCGTACATTTTCAAAGCACACACGTCCATCGAAATGTGTAAAAATCTCCGTTTCAGAGCTTTGAATGCTTTGAAAATCGGGCTTCGGAATAAATCGCCAATTCAACTGAGAGCCAGCGGTACATCTGATACATCATGTATTACGAAAAACAGATATACTACAGAGTTAGCTGAGTATCATAGATTTTGCATTAAACAAGAAAAAATAAAGATCGATATTTCTGAGACATACCATGATATCTTCTGCATTTATCCCACTGTTTTGAAACCAGATGCACCTCTGTCTCCGACATAAACCCAATAACCATTTCAGAAATTCTGTTGTGTGCGACAAGCCGGAAAAAGATGGTGATGGACAGAAGAAGAGAAAAATCGTCAAAACTCAGATCGTGCAGTATAGAACCATGATGCCTGTAAGCGTGTGCAAAGCCAAATGATAAGAATATGAAAATAGAGAGAGAGAGAGAAAAATATTAATAGGAAAGTTACCTAAATGCTTGAGCACCTCAGGGTTGGTAACTATATTTACAACAAAAAAAAAACAATAGTTACATTAAACTCGCACGCAAATGATTTGTTAGTGGTAAGGGTTTGGTATATGGGATGAGACTAAACAGCAGCTGGATCTCCACAAATCTCAGTAAAGGAAACAAAACTTCAAGAATCGTTTTTGATATACGGGTAGGGTTGTCTATGGTAACGTTTTTGCGTGCAAAAATCAGATGACCGCACGAATCTCTTACTGGCCGTGATGAAAGGCTCCGTACTGAGCGTCGCCAATAGGCGTTTCTTGTCGGGATCGGTGGCGGGGGAGCCGACAAACGCGACGATGTTACCAGATTTCGGCCAGCATCACGCGCGAATGAGAATTGAGTTTTGAAATCAAGACATGGTTTCCCTATTGACTTTCAAATTCAAAGTTTGATCGTTCGCAATCGCAATACAGTGGACCTCCAGTAATCCGACAAACATTATGCAGGGCAGTGTCGGACTATTGAATTTGTCGAATTATTGAGCACTTAGCTTTTAGTAAATTAAATAACAATAGAGAGCTTACGTTTTATTATAAAATTAAGCATAAATTCGCATACATATGTACCAAAATAATCAAGAATTATTAATCAAAATCATTAATGAATTTATCAAATTATGAAGCTTGGAAATATTCATCAATTTTTTGTTTGTTTAAGGTTGTTATAACGCGAGATCAGAGCTTTGTCCCTGAGTCTTCTCAAAAGTGAAAGTTCGTTGTAGGATGTACCATTCTCTTCAGCCTATTGTAAACCTAGCTCAACGGCGTTAATTGCGTCTTGTACTGTGACTTGTGGAGCAGTTGCAATCACGTCGTCGTTATTTTCCTGACTGTTTGTTGTATAATTAGAAACCTCTTTATATAATCTCTTCGTCAGACATTTCATGAAAAACATTTTCCTCTTTATCCATTCCACGGCACCAGATTTTCAAATCTTCCGGACGTATCTGTGTTCTATAACTTCCCCAGTAACACTGATTTGTGGAACGTTGCTAGGAGTGGTGACTATATCTGGCCATAACTTATTTAATAGTTGATTACGGTAACGCGTTCCACGACTGACAAAGAGCAAAAACCAAGTCTTTCATATTAAATTCCTTTAAAGTTTTTTCTATTGGTTGGTCTTTTGATACGGCTCTCAGAAGTAGGTTTTTCTTATAGTCTTGCTTGACAAACTGAATGATATTCTGGTCCATTGGCTGAATCAGTGCAGTGCAATTTGGCGGAAGAAACATCGCAGTGATGCATTTATCCTCAGTTGTTAGTTCCTCTTCAGACAAATGACCGGGAGCGTTATCAAGAAGCAACAACGCTTTTTGAGGAAAATTATGATCTTTTAACCATTTTCTAACTTCACGTACGAAGCATTCATCAAAACACTTTTTGAAAATGTCTTTTGTCATCCATGCACTTTTTTGTCCGTAATAGTGTACAGGTAGAACAATGTTTTTGAATGCCCGTGGTTTATTAGATTTCCCAATGACCATCATCGTAAGCGCGTGTGTGCCCACAGCGTTAGCACATGGTAGTATGGTTATACGCTCTTTACTGACTTTTCGTCCAGGTACGGATTTTTCGTTACAAGAAACGAAAGTTTTGTTAGGCATCACACGCCAAAAAAGCCCTGATTCGTCTGCATTGTACACATGTGACGGGTCAAGATTTAAATCGTTCATCTTTTGCAAAAATCTTAATTTAAAGGGCTCTATGCAGGTGGCGTCGTTAGAAAGTTTCTCGCCTGTAATAGTCATTAAACGTATGCCATGACGACTTTTAAAACGTTATAGCCATCCTTTGCTGGCCACAAAACCATCTTTTTTTGTAAAATGTAAACAATGAACGCACGCTAGGACGGACCGCTATCACCAGCAGTCAAATTCAAACTAAGTAAACGAATGCTTACGCGTCGAGCACGATAGCGGTGGCGCGTACAAGTTGTAACCGGTTCAAACCTGCGTGATCTACATTAGCTAAGATTGTCAAATACGTATGTATATAATACATATTCGAAGACATGTTGGATTACAGGGGGCGCCGGATTATCGGAAGTCCACTGTATTTATTTTTTGACTTGTTAGAGGCAAATGGAAGAAATAGAGGATATGCGTATCTCAATTCTGACAAAAGTTTGTTGCTAGAACATACTACGAAAATTGATGTGTTTGAGCAATGTCGTAGGTTTTTTGAACTATCCACGATTAAGTGGATCAAACGTCTGCCGCCATTTTTTAGAACGTTCCTGTATACGCGCCGTTGTTTAGCCTCTTCCTGTGGGTAATGTGGATGAAACAAATGAATCAGCTATATACGGCACAGCCAATGGGTTTAGAAGTGTTCGGTGTGTCAGTGAGGGTAAAATATTGAAGAGATTTGCGTCTAGCCTAGTGCGTCCGACTCACCTATGTTTGGATGTTGTAGCTTCCGACATATCCGTGCTTCTCTTTCTAATTTTTGGAAATCTGGAACAAAAACATCGTATTGGAATAATCACAATCGTCGATTGATATACAACTGAAGAACGTATAAAATGCGACACCCAGAATTAGTTATTGAATTTTGATGAACACTGCAACGAGAAGAAATATTATAGAGCGAGGCAACTAGTACCTAGAGATATGGAATGGTCGTGTTCAGCGATGAGTCCAGATTCTATTTAGGCACACATGATGTGCAAGAGAAAAGAGGAGACATGGTGAAAGACCATCCAATATTCTATCGAACGGCATATTAATCGCACTGGCGTTATAGTATGAGGTGCCATTGCTTACGGCAGGTCATGTTTAGTGTTGATTCGAGGTACTAAGAAGCTGATTTTGCGAAATTTCGAGTTAAAATTTTAATCACTTTCTATTTATCGGTAGACGTAAAACTTGTAAAAGTATGCTCAACATTACAGCACTCTTAATCGGTGTTGCATTTTCCTTGTCATTTTTTTGTAATTTTATGTCACAAATTTGATATCGTTTTTTCGAAAATCGGAATCGCAGATTCAATATTGCGGACATGCTCCAAAAAAAAAAAATGTTTAGATTGAACTCAAATTCGAATTTTTCATATTCTAATGTTCTAGTATCAATTTTTCAGAAAGTAAAATGACGGACCCGACAGAGCGGACGTTTTTGAGAAAATTCGGTAATAATGTTAGCAAAAAATGCATTATGCTGCGGAAACAACCAGGAATCAACAGCTAATATTTTGTTGTGTTGGACTAGGTTTTTATGAAGTGTTAATTCTCGTTACGTATCTCATTCTAAATGTTTGGCTTCTCTTTAAACTTTTTTGCAACCTGTAGATCCGACAACTCTAAATCCAGTACAATATTGCAATTTGCATTTCTTCTTACAAATTTTTCTAAATAATCAAACTCAATCACCGCTTGTTAGTGTCGTGATCAAACCATGTTTGTGTAAGCAATGCCAAGTGAACCGATTTTCAATCAATATAAGGCCTGATGGTAATTGCTTTACTATTCATTTAACTGATGCCTTATTTCTTTTTTTATGTCTGCTTTTGTAGCTATCGATTGAGCGTTCACTGTGACCCAAATAGTGCAGTCCCATTATTTATTATCAATAGGAATACATGTGAAACAGATTTTTACATTTTCTTTACGGAAGAAGCCGAAACACAAAGAGAACCACAGCTGCTAGGGGGAGTATTTTTGAATTGTCTAAGTTTAGCAGAACTGGGAAAACTCTCATCAGGTTAACAAATAATTTAGGTATTCAAGTGGTCTTCAAATGTTTGTCTTTTAAAATGTTATATATTGTTAATTTTAATTCTTTGGTGTTGTTTAAAATTTTAATTACCTGTTGGACAACATGAAGACGCCTATGCCAGTGCTTAATAAGAAAGATAAAAAATTTCAGACAAAAGATATCAGTGCTAGCCAGCATCATAGCATTTTGGAAAACAATTTTTTTTAAGTTATTAGCACTTTTTACCAAACCAAAAAATGCTTCTGGTGGATTTGTTCATTAAGCTGTTTAATAATTAAAAGCGAAGCTCTATTTGGACTAGAGAGATGTTTTTAAATGGTATGTTAGTAAGAAATATTATATGCATCATATACTAAGTGACATATAAATCCGAACACCCACTTTAAATGGTTTTATTTTAATAAAAGTTGGTGAATGTATTTATCTTACTGTGAATAACAAGTGAAACATTTTCAGCCTTATCAGTTGGACATTCCGGTTTGTATACTGTTTTTTTTTTAATTCACTAACGCTCTAAAAATGAATATTTCAGCCGCAGTAAAGAATCAACGTTGGCGGATTTTGGTTCTTGACATCCTTTACGATCTGTTACGATGCCTAGAGTACGGAGACCTGTACGATTTCGTCAACTTAGTGAGTTTGATAGGAGGCGTATAGTGGGACTTCGGGAAGCTGGACTTTCTTTTCGGGCAATTGCAGTTAGAGTGCAAAGAAGTGTAGACACTGTGGTTAGGTGTTGTCAGGCATGGGTTCGAGAAGGCCGTACGCAAAGAGCAAGGGGCACTGGACGCCGCCATAGAACAACAGACCGTGAAGATCGCCGCCTAAGATTATTGGCCTTAAGGGACCGTTTCTCCACTACCAGGTCCATTGCAAATGAATGGTTTGCAGAACACGGAAGACCTATTCGCACGCGAAGTGGTTACCGAGGAATGAGAAGTTTTGGCTTGTTTTGATACCGGCCACACTGGGTCCTCCCTTTAACTCGAGAACACCGACGTAATCGCCTTGAGTGGTGCAGACAACGGTCACTCTGGGATCAGGAATGGAACAGTATGGTCTTTAGTGACGAGTCTCGATTTTGTTTAGGCATGCACGATGGTCGTGCCAGGGTTAGAAGGCGACGTGGTGAAAGAGGAATCCACAGTTTTTTGTTGAAAGACATGTTCATAACACTGTTGGAGTTATGGTTTGGGGAGCTATAGCTTATGGCTCCAGGTCACCTTCAATCTTCATCAGAGGTAACATGAACGCGCAGCGTTATATCCACGAAGTTCTAGAACCCCATCTTTTACCCTATCTTGACACCCTGGCAGATCCAACTTTCCAACAAGATAATGCCCGACCACATGTTGCAAGAGTCACAATAGACTTCTTTCAACATAATGATGTCACGTTGTTACCATGGCCACCAAGATCTCCCGACTTATCCCCAATTGAGCACTTGTGGGATATGATGGGTAGGAGATTGCTCAATTTGCAACGTCCTCCTCAGACTCTAGAAGCACTTCGAGTGGAGTTGGTGGTTGCCTGGAATGAGATACCACAGGAGGACATTGACCACCTGATCAGAAGCATGCCTAGGCGCGTTGGAGAATGCGTAGCACATCAGGGTTACTTATTATGTTTCATTAAGTACTTATACAAAATTTTATTAAAATAAAACCATTTAAACTGGGTGTTCGGATTTATATGTTACTTAGTATATTTGTTTCATAACCCTGGGTCAGAAAATGGTGATGAACGGCACCACATTAATCTAAATATGTGATAATTAATGAACTAACAAGATCGTGGATCGGATTGATCGTACAGGAAAGAAGTTCATTGATATCTGCGAGTGACAGTATCGAGGCCAAGACCGATCGCTGGGGAACACCCGCGTTGTCGTTGTGCAAAGCTTGTCTGCAAAAAGTTGTCATCAACCACCGTAAACAATCAGTGAGTTTTTTTAATTTAATAATTACAACAATACAGTGTCTTCATTCGGTTTTGTGAAAAAAAGAAACAGAACGACTGACTTAAAGATCAACATCAGAATCGAAATCTTGATATGTTACGTATAGCGCATTCCTCAACTCAACCGGAAATAAAGTTCTATTTTCTTCGACTGTACTGTAGTAGTGGTGCACTGCGATATTATTTATTCATGTCGCAGAGAGGGGTGATAAGCAAGCGAGCCAGCTAGCACAACATGGGAATGCGACGGAAAGTAATGAGGTTTGGGGCCTGGAATGTCTCTGTGCGATGGGAGGTCACCATCTCGCTGATAATACAAACCAAATTACACAAAACGGAATGACTCCAAAACGTTATTCTTGCTTGGATGGGGTTGTTGCCTTCTAGCGCTACGAATAGTAGGGGATCTTTGGATGTATACGGTGCAATTTAAATCCTCTGAGTTACGGATATGTACGACATAGAAATTAAACGTGTCGAGTCAGCCGAACAGGCTCATACAATCACTCCATAGACTTTCGCTGCACTACTGGTAGTCACCGACCACGCGGCAACATGAGAAAACATAGCTTAATGATAAAGTGTCTCGTAGTGACGATATATCAACTTACCTCTTGCTGATAATTTTTTTGTATTTATAATTTTTGCTGCGAATTCTAGACCAGTCGACTTTTGAACACATCTTCGCACCACTGAAAACGCCCCTCTGAAACAAAAGAAAAATACGTTAATATTGGGAAAGACACTGCACCTAAAAAAATGCGTTCAAATATAGAACTGATATTCTCGTTTGTGTAATAACCTAGAAAATACCGCATTTTTGGTAGCTGACAGTTTGCATTTTTCATCGTGTATTTACAGGGTGTCCCAGAAGTCGACGTCAACCCGAAACCGGGTGATAGGCAAAGTCATAACAGCTATCAGAAAAATATTTAAAAAAAAATTATGTATGTGTTTCGAAAATTATAGGTCTTTGGAAAAGATATAGAAATTTCACACCCTACGGCAGTCTGTCAACTCCTGTTACTACAAATATTAAGTTTTTTTGGATTTTATTTTTACAATGTAATGATGAATAATGCATCTTCAAACTGGTGTCTCAATCTCACTGCCAACTTTTCTCGTTCAGGAAAAATTGCCACTTATTTCCCAACCAAGTATTCCAAAGTAAAACTTTGCTCAACTTTAACTGGCTGTACTGGAAAAAATGTACTACGAGAGTTTGGCAAGTAACCTTAAAAGTTGGCGCATTTTATAAGGATTCCAAAATGGTATAACACTTAGAAGATTACTCGTTAACTTATGCACAATTTTTATTTGAAGAAAAACTGATGAAAATTTTTAAAAATTTCCTAATTAAATAGCGATTATGAAAACGCACAAATGCTGCTGATGATGATTTACCTTTACAGCAAATGCTCAAACTGTTTTCCTTCAGCCGCAATACACGTTCGACATCTTCTTAAAAAAGATCGGGTTATTAAACGAGCGAATCCACGGTTATTAACAAACTCAGCTGCTTCCAATAGTCTTTGCCGTAGCTCAGCTACATTTTGAATCGGCTTGAAATGCACTTTTTCTTTTACAGTTCCCCAGTAAAAAAAATTTAACGGATTCAAATTGGTGACCGGGCTGGCCACGATATTGTACCAGACCGCCTTATCCATCTGCTTGGAAAGTTTTGATCGAGATACTCTCTACACAGTGCGCTGGTCAGCCATCATGCTGAAACCACATGTCCCTGTAAATACTCAGTGGCACGTCCTCCAATAAATTTTCTAAATGATTTTGCAAAAAGCCTAAATAAACCTCAGCTGTCCAAGTCTCTGGGAATTCAAACGGACCGATTATTTTACCATTTAAAATTCCTGTCCAATGGTTTATCTTGGAGCGATATTGAGATTTATCTTCTCTCATCAAATGTGGGTTTGCTACGTGCCACTCGTGTAATTTATGCAGGTTCATGTACCCATCTTTCTTAAATGTGGTCTCATCTGACCATAAAATTTTTTCAAAGAACCGTGGATCTTCCCTGTGTCTTTCTAACATTGTGCGACAAAAAGCAACTCGGGGCTCATAATCCCGGGGCAGAAGAGCTTGAACACGCTGTACGTGGTATGGATGGAGCACGTTTTTTTGCAAGATTCTATGGGCTGTACTTTTGGGCACACCGTTTTTAGTTCTATTGCACGCACTGAAGTACTCGGGTCTTCTTCAACAGCTTCTAGCACCACGTCTTCGTAAGGAAGGAAAGATCTTCCCTCACCGTGTGATTGGTTTGGTAGTTGGCCCTCTGAGAACAGTAAGCGGTGCACATTTGTGAACACTCGATGATCTGGATGACGAGCTGCATTCGGGCACCTCTCACAGTAAAGTCTCGCTGCAGCACTAGCGTTGCATCTGCATTCCCCATAAATGAGGTGCATGTTAGCATATTCTTGTACGGTGTACACGGACATAGCGGCACTGCACAATCACACTATCAAAGATAGTCTAAGCAAAGCAAATGTTGTTTTGAAGCGCAATTAAACAGTCCAAATCCAAATCACAAGCGATCAACAGTCCAGTTCACGAATCCAAAATTAGTAACAGTACGAAATCAACAAGCACGAACATGTAAAGATGCGCAGTAAACGAAGGAGTGCTGATCGGTATCAAAGTCTGGAATAGCAAGTAAGTGATGTGCTTCATCCATACCACATACAGCGTGTTCAACCTCTCCTGATTATGAGCCCCGAGTTGCTTTTTGTCGCACAATGTTAGAGAGACACAGGAAAGATCACCAGTTCTTTGAAAAAATGTTATGGTCGGATGAGACCACATTTAAGAAAGATGGGTACATGAACCTGCATAACTTACACGAGTGGCACGTAGCAAACCCACATTTGATGAGAGAAGATAAATCTCAATATCGCTTCAAGATAAACCATTGGACAGGAATTTTAAATGGTAAAATAATCGGTCCGTTTGAGTTCCCAGAGACTTTGACTGCTGAAGTTTATTTGAATTTTTTGAAAAATCATGTACAAAATTTATTGGTGGACGTGCCACTGAGTATTTACAGGGACATGTGGTTTCAGCATGATGGCTGCCCAGCGCACTATGCACTCTCAGTGAGAGAGTATCTCGATCAAAACTTTCCAGGCAGATGGATAAGGCGGTCTGGTACAGTACCGTGGCCAGCCCGATCACCTGATTTGAATCCTTTAGATTTTTTTACTGGGGAACTGTAAAAGAAAAAGTGTATTTCAAGCCGATTCAAAATGTAGCTGAGCTACGGCAAAGACTATTAGAAGCAGCTGATTTTGTTAACAACCGTGGATTCGCTCGTTTAATAACCCGATCTTTTTTAAGAAGATGTCGAACGTGTATTGCGGCTGAAGGAAAACAGTTTGAGCATTTGCTGTAAAGGTAAATCATCATCAGCAGCATTTGACGCCCACTGTTGTGCAAACAGTTATCCTTAAGGGTCCTTGTGCGTTTTCATAATCGCTGTTTAATTAGGAAATTTTGAAAAATTTTCATCAGTTTTTTTTTTTTTAATTGTGCATAAGTTAACGAGCAATCTTCTAAGTGTTATACCATTTTGGAATCGTTATTAAATGCGCCAACTTTTAAGGTTACTTGCCAAACTCTCGTAGTACATTTTTTTCCAGTACAGCCAGTTAAAGTTGAGCGAAGTTTTACTTTGGAATACTTGGTTGGGAAATAAGTGGCAATTTTTCCTGAACGAGAAAAGTTGGCAGTAAGGTTGAGACACCAGTTTGAACATGCATTATTCATCATTACATTGTAAAAATAAAATCCAAAAAAAGTTAATATTTGTAGTAACAGGAGTTGACAGACTGCCGTAGGGTGTGAAATTTCTATATCTTTTTCAAAGACCTATAATTTTCAAAACACATACACACATTTTTTTAAATATTTTTCTGATAGCTGTTATGACTTTGCCTATCACCCGGTTTCCGGTTGACGTCGACTTCTGGGACACCCTGTATAATCTAGCATCCAGAGAAAACATAATGTCGCATTTTCAGAATATAAAAATGTTTGTTTATTTTTTCTTTGTCCTGTTTACTTTGTATATTACAGTGTGTACCTGTTTCTACATACACAAAGCCATTTTCTTCTGTGCTACGTCCTAATTCGGACTCATTGGTATCGCGTTGCACTTCAAATAACTCTGTTCATCCTGTCAACTGTAAAGTTGCTTCTCGGAGGCGAATCATGTCGATGCTGAGCCGGGTGTATTCAAATAGGAGATAATTGGAGTCAATTTTACGCTGATTGGCTGCCAATAAACTGTAACGAGCTGGGATTCGATATTTGTTACTGTATCGACTCATCTTTCAAGAAGATCCGGTGGAACTTTAACGGTATCGATGACACCAATAAGAAGGTTGTATAAGGTGGTATGACCTTGGATAAGTACATAACTAACATCCAGGGATTGTAACCTTACTTTTGTATACAAGTAAGACAGACCGAAGCGCCAACTGATTGAGACTTTATATAATCTCTATATATAAATATGCTCTGATTTCGTCATTATATCTTGCATTACATGTCTTCATTGTAACCCTCGTTGCTGTCAAAATGCAGGCTGCAAGCGATACCAACGAAAAAAGATTCTTGGAGACAACAAACCAATTTCTGTCTATGTAATTTCTTCGTCGATTGACCTATATCGGCGTCCAATAGAATGTTCTGAGGGGACAGGAAGACGAGTCGACGTGTAATTTCAATTCTCAAGGCTCTTTAAAAATAATTGAATCGCTTTATGACGCCGCCTTTGCCTCCCCAGGCGATGGGAATGTCATCGTTCAAGATAGCTGAATACACGGTGACTGCGAAAAGTTGGTAACTTGTACATTGAGCGAAAAGTCATACAAGTCGCCTGTGTTTCCCGCCATTCACTCCATGTCACCACAGATTATCAGTGCACTACAAGCTGCAGATAATAGAGTTTTCAATGCAACTACTATAACGAATCGTTGAGCTTTTTATTGCGTTATTTTTGACAGCCATAATAATAATAATAATAATATTTATTTACTCAATGTACAAAGATAACAAACAATATGAGTAAATAAATATAAAATCAAAACAGGCCCAATAGAAGGCATCGCCTGTACATGGACCAATAATTTAAGTTGAAACTGTAGAATGCAAATGACAAAAAAGGACAAAAATTAGCTACAGTAGATTATGTATTTAGTTGATGTTCGTATTTATGAGTTTATGAATTTCAGTCCTAGATATAGAATGAAGCCACTTTTTTAAATTTCTTTTGAAACAATTTCCGAAACGTAAATCTTTTAAGTCTTTAGGTATAATTTCATAAAATTTATGCGCTAAATAGAGATATGATCGCTGCATTATAGATTTATGCGGTTGAGGAACTACTGTGCCACGAATTTTATATCTGGTATAATGATTATGTTTAATTTTTTGGTCGGTGTTTACAAATTTATGGTAGTGAGTGATACTGTGTAAGAAATAAAGCTGTCTTATATCATACATTCGAACATCTGCATATAATTTTTCAGTGGGATAAAGTTTCGGTTTTTTAAATATCATTTTTAGAATACTTTTTTGAAAAACATGAGATGAGGCTCGATCAGTGCATGGTATAATGTTTGAAGATATTTTTCTGTCAATATATTCCCAAGGTATTTAATTTTGTAGGATACAAATCTAACTTTCTTTAAAATATAATTGACATGGATGTCCCATCGTAAGTGAGGATCCAAGACCACTCCAAGGTATTTTATGTTGGGCACTCTATTAATTTGCATTTTTTGATCATTAATATTGAAGGATAAATTTGTGTAATTTGGCAGATGTCTAGCATAAGATCCAAATGGTAAAAAATGTGTTTTAGAGTAGTTAATGCTTAATTTTCTACTGTTAAACCACCGAATAATTTTGATAAAATCATTTTCAATTACATTTTTCAGATCAGACCAGTCAGTGCCTTCATATAATATTGCAGTATCATCTGCAAAACTAGTTATTTTGCCAACACAATTAATTTGGAAAATATCATTTAAATATATATTGAATAACAGCGGACCTAAGACAGTTCCTTGTGGGACACCACACTTAATATACATTTCTTTACTAAATGATCCTGATATCTGCACAGATTGTGGGCGATTTGACAAATAACTTTCGATCAGTGAGTACGCGTTTCCTCTGAAACCAATTCTCTCCATAGTAAATATAGTTGGAAAAACTTTATATTTTATGACTGGTAAAGTAGACATTAATCCGGGAATTCAACCAAAATTGGAGCATTTTGACAAAATCCTTACAAAATTGAAATATTTTAGGACCATTTTCTTTCCCTCTCATTTTTCCTCAAGAACGTCTGGTTTCTGGATTACCAAATCTACACACTATAAAGCAAAAACTTCAAAATAAATGAATGTCAACTGTCAATAAAGTAAGCAAGCAAACTTTTGTTTCCAAAGGCAACTAGATATTATTCTGTGTTTGTTAAAATTAAAGCCGATGAATTTTGTGCCATACTCCAACTCTGGGTTAGCAATTATTCTCTCTCATTTTGAGAAACGGCTTCCACATCTATATAACTCAGATCGATAACTCATTTTCCTAGTATGCATCTACGAATCGTCCGTCTTGGAAACACTCATCGAGAAGACAGATACGCCGATAAATATTCTTCCTAGAAATTTCCGACCGTCTTGTACGTCAGGTATAAACTCAGACCTGTAACATACAGCTTCGTAGCAGTATTGTATCCGTACTTCCTCGTGTTCTGGATGCAACACGAATATACGGTCTCGTCTCAGTTGGCGTTCCTCGAATTCCTGTTTCGCAGAACGGGATGTATCGATTCCGGCTGTCATATTGGGCGAACGGCTACAACAGGTAACTGTCGAAACTTACAGCCGGCAGCTAGAACGGTACATTGACTGTTAGTTATTGCTTATTTTATGTGATGTTAGCTATATAATAACGATGTTCTAGCACCACGTTTTCATTGGATTATCACCAGATAGCGAAGTCCCTCAAGTCAAAAGACTAGTTTCAATCTTTTCAAAGTTGCAACGACACTAAGAAAGACGAAAACTCCCCGACACAAATCAAAAAACATAAACCCAAGACGGAAAACCCGAGCTGAGTCTATTCACTACGTGAAAGAGGCTTGACGGGTTTGTCTTGCCGGTTTGTCTATCGCAATCTGTAAAATATCTAGGAATTATCCTTTACTGTAAACAGAATTGAAGAAGGCTACTTATATTCCATTACTACTCAGTCATCAAATGGAAATAAAACTCAATTCTTGTAATTAAATTGTAACTATCTGTAATTCGGATTATCTGTGTTTATAGATGGAAGTTTCAGCTTGAAAAATACCCCCTTTTTCGCACGTAGGAAGTAGAATATAACCGACTCGTTCCTTCTGACATCCATTATACGCTAAAGGCCCGCTTATGAGAGAAAAAAGACAATGTTATGGCCACTTAGAAATTCGTGCTGGCTTTAATAAATTTCCCCGTCCGTCGTCAAGTGAAAAGGGAGAGAAATGTTAAAGGAAAAAACACGTAACGAGGAGTAGAGCCGTTAGAGCTTTCCAGTCTCATTGTCTGACAGGGTAAAGACCCCGCTCTACGTTCGCCGTATTACCAAGCGAAATGGCTCATACAGATTTCATTAGTGCGAGACTTAATAAATCGCTTCTGGAACATGACATAATATGTATCGCTGCCGCGAGGGTATTTTCGGGACTTGACGATTATTAGATCGGTACCTTGAGCATAGTTTGAGAAGAGAGAACGTCTCTATCATTGACCATCAAAATATATATGAATCTGATATAGAAGGGTCATTTCTTTTTTTTTTGGAGTGTGGTCTTTATCTTTTTGTGGCAAATGGACAGCAGGTTCCGATGCCATTCTCTGCGTACACACACTCACACACTCATTTGCTTCATATAGTTTGATAAGCATACATACAAAGTTTGATTTGTAGTCAACATGAAATTAAAACGCTGAACTGATGATATACTAAGAAAAACCCGGACTATGCCAAGGCTGTATATGGTGGTTTGTCCATAAGAATCGAGAGAATATCTTCGAATGTTTCTGTTTGTGTAGTAAACTTCGCTCGCAAAGCTCCACGTCGAAAAGTTTTCCTATAACAGTAACTGAATGTAAGTCGCATTCATGCCAAGTTTACGCTACGATAAATTTCGGTTACACCTACGATTTTCCTGTAAAAGAATTATCGAAGACATGTTTACATATTGGACACAAATACCGCCGTATTTTTTCGCTATTAACCTTTGAGTTATTGGACAATTCGTTTCGTTCACCGATTCTCGTAAACGTCGTCCTTAAGATTTGCACCATCTAAATATACCACTTTCGCTGTAAATGTAGAGACTGTTTAAGCTACTTTATAGTCAATAATATTTCGGTTTTTATCGATATTTTGATTTATTACTAACCTACATTGTTTTTCGATTTTATGAGTATATCGGGGAAGGGTCGGTATTTTATGAGAAAAGACATTCTATTCCTCCTATTGCGGCAAAAGATTTTGCTTGTGTACAATTTTTGTTTGTAATATCCCGCTATGTCAATAGACTTTGGTCCTCTGGGCTTGTAGCTGCCTCGGCGCCCCGGTATTTAGCCTTCTGGCACGGCTGTTTTTCGGTCGGCATTTGTGATGTTACTTTTTTTCACATATCGTGGCTTAATATTAACTGAACCAGTTACGTTATATCTTCTAACAATATTTATCACACTGTACCGCGATAAGTCTAACAATTTCTACTAATACTAAATACTAATAACCTTTCCTCTATCCATTTTGAAAACTTTAACTACCCAAAACTATTTTAAACGTATTCTAACAGCTGTGATTAATAACAACAAAAAAACTATTTTTTTTTTAAACGCGTACCCTCTGATTTCGCTTGAACAACGTCAAAACGTAAATACAGTTATGCACCGAGTTGCGTTGGAACAGGTCACAACTTGCAAATTAGGTTAAGGCGAGGTCAAGTTGAACGGTGACCTTGGATTCGACCTTGAGCCGTAGTTCGCTCGTCTAAGGCTTTACTTCTCGACCCGAGTATATGATGGACCATCAGGCTGCCGGGCTAGGAAGGCGCGTGTACCAAACAAAGCCTCGCGCTCAATAGAGCCGACAGTACCTTCCGTAGTCTGAAACAGGAAACAGGAAGTTTGTATTATGCCGAAGAGAAACTTTTAATTGGTAAACCTCGAACTGCCGCTGCCTCGGCGGATTACTAAAGTTTCAAACGACGCCGACGAACAAAAGCGAATACCTTTTTTTCAGCCACAAACACCGAGCCCCTTTTCCAAACTTATCACTGATAAATTCATGAGTTCTGCTATTTGAGATTCTACCTGGGTTTTGCCGAATTGTAAACGGTACGGCTGAAAAATCATCGGTCATGCTTACATACATACGTATCGATATGTTTAAGGATAAGCGAGTTACTTTAAAACGAAGATGAAATGTATCGAGACGCGAGGACACCAAGTGTCATCTATTTTATCTGAATCAGAAATCAGCTTTTTGAAACTATTGCTGCTTCCTATGTTGCTCAAATGTATAATTTATAGATGTGGATGATCGTTAACAGAGTGCTCAATTTCCACAACAATCATGTTTGGGTAGTAGAAAATACGCGTGCTGCAATTATACTTTATTAGTCTCTAGCTTTCAATGCACATTGCCATCTTCATCAGGAGCTGCAATAACATTGAGAAGAAATAGCAATTATAGTGCAAAATGATTTTAAATTACCTTAGAGTGAGATTGTTGTATATATTGTCTTGTAAGAGGGCAAGATTGACCCTTGAGTAGTGATCGTGTAAAATTTATTCAGAGTAATAACCAAGGGTGAATCAATGAAAATACGCAATGTCCAACACCTTTGGACGGACGCGACGCAGTTTTCGTTGTTTTGGTCCGAATAATTAGGTGAGTCCGTCTAATTTTAGCATCTTGGGGTCGCATTACTATAGAAATAGCTTGCGATCTATTTATACCGCGCGCGCTATAAATAAGGATTGCTAATATTTTCGGAATCGATTCTATCGAGTACCGCAAGTGTTTGCGTGGCGGTGCAAAAATTAGGCTGCTTGCAGCTTAGACGGAAATCCGTTTTGTTTATGTGCCTCCTTGATTAACTCCTGCTAATTTTTCTTTTTTCAGAGGATTGTTAGCGTCTGGTCTAGGTGCGTTGTTTATGCCTCTAGAATTAAGCATTCCTTGTGCTAGCAACAACTTATAATAAACACGTTTATAGTTTTCAATCGGTTTTGGGTAATAAGGAACCCAAGCCGCATTGTCGTTATTTGATAAAAACATCGTAACCATGCTCCATACTGGAGGTAGATGGTGTCTTATTTAGAGAATTATAACTTTTAATTAAATCCTGAAATTACGGTTCTCCATTAATTTCGCTAGAAACGCTACAACAGGTTTATATTTGAAATAACAAAAATTTTGAACTGAAAGAATATAAGTCCTTTCCAAAAATGAAAATAAAAAAAAATAAAAATGATTTATCAAAAAAATCGACCTACGCTATGGATGTTTTTGAATGGGAACGTGGATTTTTATCAAAATTTAATGTGTCTTAGGTAGAAGTTCGTATTTTTTCATTTCATTGCCATTCATTCCTCTAATATTGTTTCACGATTCTTTGTTGTTTGGACGTAAATAAATGTGTTATCAGCCATAAAATAAAAAGCATCAATAAAAACAGTCACGTATCACCGGTGACCGCATCGTACGTCGAGCATTTGAAAGCTCATAAAAAACGTATCGACCACTAGGGGATCGTCTGTTCTAAAATGCTATTTTTAGGATTATCAGTATACATTTATTTTCTGAAACATCCCCTTTACTTATTCTCTGAATAGGTTAAGTTAGGAAGCAGAAATCTAGGATGATGAAATACTTTATTTTAAGATGAATATTACAGTACCTTTTCAAAATCGTTATACATATATTAAAAAAATCTATTTTCAAGGTTTCCAAAATTATCAATATTTTCAAAATATACAAGATTTCCTATATTCTTAAAATTCTCAAATTCCTTGAATTCTCAAAATTGTCATTCTCAAAATTCTCAATATTCCCGAACTTCTCAAAATTCTCAACACTCTCGAAAATTCTTAAAATTCTCAAAATTCTCAAAATTCTCCGAATTCTCAAAATTCTCCGAATTCCAAAATTCTCAAAGTTTTCAAAGTTCTCAAAGTTCTCAAAATTCTCAAAATTCTCAAAATTCTCAAATTCTCAAATTTCTCAAAATTCTCAAAATTCTCAAAATTCTCAAAATCTCAAAATTCTCAAAATTCTCAAATTCTTAAATTCTCAAAATTCTCAAAATTCTCAAAATTCTCAAAATTCCAAAATTCTCAAAATTCTCAAAATTCTCAAAATTCTCAAAATTCCAAATTCTCAAAATTCTCAAAATTCTCAAAATTCTCAAATTCTCAAAACTCAAAATTCTCAAAATTCTCAAAATTCTCAAATTCTCAAAATTCTCAAAATTCTCAAAATTCTCAAAATTCTCAAAATTCTCAAAATTCTCAAAATTCTCAAAATTCTCAAAATTCTCAAAATCTCAAAATTCTCAAAATTCTCAAAATCTCAAAATTCTCAAAATTCTCAAAATTCTCAAAATTCTCAAAATTCTCAAAATTCTCAAAATTCTCAAAATTCTCAAAATCCAAAATTCTCAAAATTCTCAAAATTCTCAAAATTCTCAAAATTCTCAAAATTCTCAAAATTCTCAAAATTCTCAAAATTCTCAACATTCAAAATTCTCAAATTCTCAAAATTCTCAAAATTCTCAAAATTCTCAAAATTCTCAAAATTCTCAAAATTTCAAAGTTCTCAAAATTCTCAAAATTCTCGAAATTCTCGAAATTCTCAAAATTCTCAAAATTCTCAAAATTCTCAAAATTCTCAAAGTTCTCAAAATTCTCAAAATTCTCAAAATTCTCAAAATTCTCAAAATTCTCAAAATTCTCAAAATTCTCAAAATTCTCAAAATTCTCAAAATTCTCAAAATTCTCAAAATTCTCAATATTCTCAAAATTCTCAAAATTCTCAAAATTCTCAACATTCTCAGGATTCACAAAATTCTTATAATTTTCAAAATTCTCAAAGTAAATCCTCTGTGATCTAGACTCCAACCAGTCAAGATGGAAGAATTAGGCCATACGTCGAAATCGGATGTGTGCTTGATATTCTGATTTATACTCAGTCTGTAAGTGAACTTTTATGAGATAAATGAAGTGAAAAACTCATTAAGAAAAAGCTACAGTCTCCCCAATGTTATTACTCGTGATTAACGTCCTCACGAGTCATAATTCAACCACACCTGAAAAATTAATACACGTATCTTGCTCTACCATTAACTCTCCCTATTTTAATTATAGTAAGGGCACGCTCATTCAACCACAAATGTTTCCTGTACTAGCTCAATAAATAACCATCACCTAATAGAAAAGCAGATTTTTCCTTCCTAGGTAAAAAATATGGAAAGAAGGTGAATAACGATTGACATTTAAAAAATGAATTTCGGCGTCACATTGGCAACTGTGCATAATACTTGGAAATATTTATCATTAAGTACATTATAAAAGCGTTTTTATATCTAAAACTACCATTTCGTAAAATGGGGAAGTAATCTGACAAAAAACGCGTTGGAATTCTAAATCAAATGGATGAAAATGGAAGTTTTGCATTCAGATACGATCAAACTTTACAGGCAACTACTATTGAGGAAAATTATTAAAAATCCTGGCGTAGTTCTAAACTATATAGATGAAAGCTCATTTTTTTATAAATCGATAAATAGGAAGCGTAGATGTTAATTATTTATCTCTAAAGCTTCACAAGTGCATTATTATCCACCAAAAATAAACCGGCTTAAACCTTCTCCGTGTTACGAGAAAAAATAACACATTGATGACCTTGATGGAGTAGATCATGGTAGGCCAAAGGTTTCTATTAAAGCGTATATTTGCAACGAATTTACACGGTTGAATGATTCAGCAGATGAAAACGGGAGCGCCACGGTAATTATCAGGTTGATCGATAACAGTAATAAACTAAACATAATCTAAGCAACCTATGATCTTCACTGTCGAATAAATATGCCACATTATCATTAGAAATATAATTTATGAAGTCTATAAAATTAATTATTCACCTGACCGGATCTTTAATTGATCAGAAGCACCGTTTGAAACGTAGACATCATGGATTAATGTCGCTTTAAATATTCCACTTGGATCTTAAAGCTTAAAAAAGATATTCCGCTGGCGAATCCATAAATCCATCATCTTCAAAACTAATATTTTACACAGTCGAGAGCTCCTCGAAGAAAATGGATTGCAAGATGTACGTATTCATAGAAAGAAAAGTCGATGGCAACTTCCTTTTCAGGCCGACTACTACTTCTTTCGGCTTTCATCGAAGATTATTGAATTTCTTTCGGTCCGGACTGAATGGAATCCCATCGGGTAATTTACATATCTCAATCTGCAAATTTTCTCGAATGAATAGTTCGAAAAGGTTACTAAATTGGTGGTTAGGTCGAGGAACTCCTTGAGGGTCTCCATACGGTGAGAGATTTAATTTTTGGGTCAGCCGTGTGTTTCAACATTTTCAACATTTTCAACATTTTCATTATTTTCAACATTTTCAACATTTTCAACATTTTCAACTATTTCAACTATTTCAACATTTTCAACATTTTCAACATTTTCGACATTTTCAACATTTTCAACATCTACATCTTCAAAATTTTCAACATTTTCAACCTTTTCAACATTTCCAACATTTTCAACATATTAAACAACATTTTCAACATTTTCAACATTTTCAACATTTTCAACATTTTCAACATTTTCAACATTTTCATCCTATTCAACATTTTCAACATTTTCATCCTATTCAACATTTTCAACATTTTCAACATATTAAACATTTTCAACATTTTCAACATTTTCAACATTTTCAACATGTTCAACATTTTCAACATTTTCAACATTTTCAACATTTTCAACATTTTCAACATTTTCAACATTTTCAACATTTTCAACATTTTCAACATTTTCAACATTTTCAACATTTCCAACATCTTCAACATTTTCAACATTTTGAACATTTTCAACATTTTCGACATTTACATTTTCAGCATTTTCAACATTTTCAACATTTTCAACATTTTTGAACATTTTCAACATTTTCGACATTTACATTTTCAATATTTTCAACATTTTCGGCTTTTTCAACATTTTCAACATTTTCAACATTTTCAACATTTTCGACATTTACATTTTCAATATTTTCAACATTTTCGACATTTTCAACATTTTCAACATTTTCAACATTTTCAACATTTTCAACATTTTCAATATTTTCAACATTTTCAACATCTACAACATCTTCAAAATTTTTAACATTTTCAACATTTTCAACCTTTTCAACATTTTCAACATATTAAACATATTAAACATTTTCAACCTATTCAACATTTTCAACATTTTCAACCTATTCAACATTTTCAACATTTTCAACATATTAAACATTTTCTACATTTTCGACATTTACAACATTTTCGACATTTTCAACATTTTCAGCATTTTCAACATTTTCAACATTTTCAACATTTTCAGCATATTAAACATTTTCAACATTTTCAACGTTTTCTACATTTTCAACATTTTCTGCATTTTTTGACATTTTCAACATTTTCGACATTTACATTTCCAACATTTTCAACATATTAAACGTTTTCAACATTTTCAACATTTTCAATATTTTCAACCTTTTCAACATTTTCAACATTTTCATTTTCAACATATTCAACATTTTTAACATTTTCAACATTTTCAACATTTTCAACATTTTCAACATTTGCAACATTTGCAACATTTTCAACATTTTCAACATTTTTGAACATTTTCAACATTTTCGACATTTACATTTTCAACATTTTCAACATTTTCGACATTTTCAACATTTAAAACATTTTCAATATTTTCAACATTTTCATTTTCAACATATTCAACATTTTTAACATTTTAAGCATTTTCAATATTTTAAACATCTTCAAGATCTCGAAGGAAATGGATTGCAGGATGTACGTATTCATAGAAAGAAAAGGCGATGGCAGGTTAATGCATGTGTGGATAGGGTGAGATATTCCTGTTCATACGGTGAGAGATTTGTATTTGTGTCACATTATTGTATTCAGAACCAATATATTTTTATATATATGTATATGAGCCAAACGCATCATATGTAACATAATCTGTATAAAATAAAGGATTCACATTGATACTGTATCGGTATGAGTATTTTGAAAGTAAATACCAATAAAATATATATCTTGCCGCGAAAGCGGTTTCCGAATATGTTTACTGGCTTTACCGTGACACTACCTCTCATTTTCGTTGGAACGCCCGTTTGTATCGGTTAATCCTGGATCGCGAAAGCCGATCCGCACAGAAAAACAAAAGACGATGTTTGATGGTGGCGTCGCAGTAGGCAGACCCAGCCTGCGTGGCGCGAAAGATGGCAGACAAAGCTTTGTGCTTTTCTTTATTATCAAGTCTCTCTTTATGCTTGCATTTTCTCGTTTGCGTTTTGTCTGATCTGCTCGAACAAAGGGTGAAGTCTCGTAAATGTTAATTTTTTGCCCGAGACTTTTTTTGACCTCGGCGGATTTATTATAAAACTGAAAGTAACTGTCGCTAACTACAAGGACTTACACAATCTACATATTACTATTTTAGGTAATATATCTTGACACTGACAGCGTGTTTTTCCAAATGTTCGTAACTGAAATGCGGCGAACGATATTAAGGACGTATTTACTACTACTATTACTTATACACGTTGTGCTAACTTCGTGGCAAGATACGCCTATCCTCAAAGCCTAAATCTGACAAAAGGGTGCTCGAAATATGACGCACGTGTACGCCTTTTCATCCTTTTTCGACCCGATTTCCTTTGTGACCCTCATCAGAAAAAGTCACGCAATTCTGATACATTTTGCGTATACAAACACGTGTTTTGGGTCGAGAATATGATGATTTCTCTGAAGAAAGATGACATTTTTTTACACGCAAAGACATTTTGAGTGCCTGCCTGACGATCACATTTATCATATAATAACCAACATACGTCAAAAGCATAAACGCTCATAGGCTGTCGATAATGATGCTGATCCGTTGTATTTAATTCTTCGAACCGGACGCCCGCCTAGACCTAGAGAGAGGTCAGGCTCCCGTGGCATAGTGTGCCATGACTGGGTGGAACAGTAGCGCCGGGGTACGCTTTCCAGGTCGCGTTTGCCGCATTGGAGGATCGATAAGCGACAACAGCGACTCGCTGGACGGTGCTTGCTGCTGGTATGTCAGTATTTATAGGGGCGACACGGGCGGGGAGTTTGGGGAGGAAGGGATGCATATGCTGGAAAGGAGGACGCTATACAGAGATAGCAGAGCATTGTTATTAACGGTTAAAATGTGTGAATTTTTCCTGCGTAACTCCTTTTCGTTGGACGCCAAATGCCTTCCTAAGTTTTCCTTCCCCGAAAATACCTCACGAACCTCTGTTTACCAGATTTTTCCTTGATAAAGCACATACGAGATGTAAACAACTTGAAACCACCAGAATCTACAATTTTTATTTTATTTTGATTAACGGCAAGTAGACCACAACTACTACACACCTAAAATCGTCGCCATCTAGCGGTCATGTGATGACCTTCCATCTTTCGCGGATTGAGATTCCCAAGGCTGTTTCCTCAGTGGTCAGTCCTAGTGGTAGATGGCGCTTTGCGTTGTTTTATTCCGTTATTGAGTGTGATATCTAAAGGAGTCGATAAATAACTTATATACTAAGTGACATATAAATAACACCCAGTTTAAACGGTTTTATTTTAATAAAAGTTGGTGAATGTATTTATCTTACTGTAAATAACTAGTGAAAAAATTTTCAGCCTTATCAGTTGGACATTCCGGTTTTTATACTGTTTTTTTTGAATTCACTAACGCTCTAAAAATGAATATTTCAGCCGCAGTAAAGAATCAACGTTGGCGGATTTTGGTTCTTGACATCCTTTACGATCGGTTACGATGCCTAGAGTACGGAGACCTGTACGATTTCGTCAACTTAGTGAGTTTGATAGGGACCGTATAGTGGGACTTCGGGAAGCTGGACTTTCTTTTCGGGCAATTGCAGTTAGAGAGCAAAGAAGTGTAGACACTGTGGTTAGGTGTTGTCAGGCATGGCTTCGAGAAGGCCGTACGCAAAGAGCAAGGGGCACTGAACGCCGCCGTAGAACAACAGACCGTGAAGATCGCCGCCTAAGATTAGTGGCCTTACCACCACCAGGTCCATTGCAAATTGAGACCTATTGGCATGCGTTTACCGACGAATGAGAAGTTTTGGCTTGTTTTCATACCGGCCACACTGGGTCCTCCCTTTAACTCGAGAACACCGACGTAATCGCCTTGAGTGGTGCAGTCAACGGTCACTCTGGGATCAGGAATGGAACAGTATTGTCTTTAGTGACGAGTCTCGACTTTGTTTAGGCATGCACGATGGTCGTGCCAGGGTTAGAAGGCGACGTGGTGAAAGGAGGAATCCACAGTTTTTTGTTGAAAGACATGTTCATCACACTGTTGGAGTTATGGTTTGGGGTGCTATAGCTTATGGTTCCAGGTCATCTTTAATCTTCATCAGAGGTAACATGAACGCGCAGCGTTATATCCACGAAGTTCTAGAACCCCATCTTTTACCCTATCTTGACACAGTGGCAGATCCAACTTTCCAACAAGATAATGCCCGACCACATGTTGCAAGAGTCACAATAGACTTCTTTCAACATAATGATGTCACATTGTTACCATGGCCACCAAGATCTCCCGACTTATCCCCAATTGAGCACGTGTGGGATATGATGGGTAGGAGATTGCTCAATTTGCAACGTCCTCCTCAGACTCTAGAAGCACTTCGAGAGGAGTTGGTGGTTGCCTGGAATGAGATACCACAGGAGGACATTGACCACCTGATCAGAAGCATGCCTAGGCGCGTTGGAGAATGCGTAGCACATCAGGGTGCATCCACACATTATTAAAGGTCGAAAATATTTTTGTCTCGACACGCTGACCCAAACATACATTTTTTCCAATTGGAATGACCCAAATTTTATTGCAGATTTGGTTAAGCTCCGTCAAATGAGGCAACATACTATGGAGTTTTCTTTTTAAATTGGTGAAATATTGTGCCGTCTATCAAAAAAACACTGTATAGTAGGCTGTATGTTTCGTCAAAAAAATCTCTACTTACTTTTTTAATATTTTTCCTCGACTCAAGATGAACTATTTCTGAAGCTTTTCAAATGGAAAACCCTGTGTATTTTTCCAATTCATAAGCTATTTTCTGTCATAAGGTTCATCGGATTTTGTACGATCGCTTTTTGACTTACTAATGACTGCCTCCAGGTTGGGAGATTTAAGTTACAATAAAAATACACCAATTCTAACGAACTACCGTAACCAACTAAATGCCATTTTTTATTTTCAAATGCATTGCAAAATTTTTCATTTACCTGATATCTGATTAACAGAAAGGTTAGGTACAGCTCAAAATCAAATCGTACAAACTTCCTTACATCAGAAAAAACTTATGAAAAGTTCAATCTAAGAATGTAAAGACATATAAGTATTTCATTTGAAAATGTTGAAAAATCGTTCATTTTGCATTTCTGCAAGGCTTATTTGGGTTGCAAGGACCAGTTACCAAGTTTCTAAATGCGTAGGAAAAAATGGGAAAAATAGCTTAAAGAACAACGTTTCCTATGGCGAATTCGTCTTTCCAAATAAAAGGCTTCTTGCGTCTAAAAAAATGTAGGAAACATTTTTTTGTAACAACCCTCGTACATGTCATATGGCCTCCAAAAACAACATAATATCTCTTCCTCGACAGTAAACGTGGGTAGTAAAAAACGAACGACTGCAAATCGGCTAAAAAATTAAAACGTGAAATAATCAAACCACCACCGACCGCGGCACAGCTTTCTGTAACGCTTTATGTTTTTTCATTAAATTTAAATGAAAACACATCTCCCTTTTCATTTTGCTTTCTATTATATAACAGCTGCAGCATGCAAAGCTGGAGCGCTCCGGCGTTCGTCTTTGAAACACGATAACTGAAGTAATCCCATATCGACGGGGTGGGAGTAGTTTATAGAGAAAACAAAGGAAAATCCCGACGGCAGGCAACTACATGTTGTAGTCGGAGTGATTTTCTGCGAATACAACTAATTGGATGTTATTGTAGCGTTTGTTAGGGATAACGAGCATGAACGATGAACAGCAGGATTGAGTTTGAGTCGGAAAGAAATACCAGCGGCGTCAGGGATCGGTACTTTTCAATATCGGTAATAATCGTTACTTGAATTGAATGAACCCAGGTACTTCTGTCTGGTGTCCATGTCGTGGCGATATTGTACAATTGACCACCCCATGAAATGATCCAGCATTTCATGAAACGGTCTCATTTTCAAAATCCTCAGAATTTTCGAAATTCTTAAAATTATCAAAATATTCAAAATTTTAAGAATTCTCTTGTTTTCAAAATTTTCAAATTTTTTATCTTTTCGGAACCTTTAAAATCTTTGTTTTCCAAAATTTTAAATATTTTCAAAATTTTCAGGAATTTCAAATTTTTCAGAACTTCCAAGATTACCAACATTTTCAAAATTTCTGAAATTTTGGTGATTTTCAGGATATCAAGTAGGCATTTTCAGAACTTTCATATCTTTTAAAATTGTCAGTTTCCAAAATTTTCTAAATTTTTAAATGGGAGACCTATCCATTTATTTGTGAAATGATCCAGCATTTCGTGAATAGGTCGCATTTTACAAATTGTCATAATCATCAAAAGTTTCAACACTAAAAATTTTTAAGTTTCACCTTATTCAAAATTCACAGGATTTTGTAATTTCCAAAATTTTCAGATTCGAATTTTTAAAATTTTTGTTCTCCAAAATTTACACGTTTTTCAAAGTTTTTCAAAACTTTTGAAATCTCCAACGTTTCCAAAATGTCTGAGATCTTCATAATTTTCGGATATCAAGTGTTCTCGAAACTTGCATTTCCTTCAAAAATCCCAGTTTTCAAAATTTTTAAATTTGAAACCTACCCACATATTCATGAAATGATGCGGCATTTCAGTCGCATTTGCAATATTTTCATGATCCTCAAAATTCTTGCATTTGCTAAAATTATCAGAATATTCAAAAATTTTTTGAATTTCTGATTTCCAAGATTTTCAGATCATTTTTTATTCTTTTCGGAATTTCTGAGAACTTTCAACATTTCGAAGATTTTCAAAATTTCAGAAATTTTAATAATTTTCAGAATATCAGCTATTTTCAGAGCTTTCAGATTTTTCAAAATTTTCAGTTTCCAAGGTTTTCAAAAATGTTTAACGGGAAACCTTCCCACTTATTCATGAAATCATCCAGCATTCCATGAAACGATCGCAATTTCTGAAATTTTGTTGATTTTCAGGATATCAAGTATGTATTTTCAGATCTTTTAAAATTCTCAGTTTCCAAAATTTTATTTATTTTTAAATGGGAGACCTATCCATTTATTTGTGAAATGATCCAGCATTTCGTGAATAGGTCGCATTTTCCAAATTGTCATAATCATCAAAAAGACAAAGATTTTTAAGTTTCACCTTATTCAAAATTCACAGGATTTTGTAATTTCCAAGATTTTCAGATTCAAATTTTTAAAATTTTTGTTCTCCAAAATTTGCACGATTTTCAAAGTTTTTCAAAACTTTTGAAATCTCCAACGTTTCCAAAATGTCCGAGGTCTTCATAATTTTCAGGATATCAAGTGTTCCCGGAACTTCCATTTCCTTCAAAAATCACAGTTTTAAAAATTTTTAAATGAGAGACCTACCCACATATTCGTGAAATTATCCGGCATTTTATGAAATGGTCGCATTTTCAATATTTTCATGATCCTCAAAATTCTCAAATTTTCTAAAATTTCAGAATATTCAAAATTTTTAGAATTTCTGATTTCCTAGATTTTCAGATTACATATTTAATTTTTTCGGAACTTTTCAGAACTTTCAACATTTCCAACGTTTTCAAAATTTCAGAAATTTTAATAATTTTCAGAATATCGAGTACTTTCAGAGCTTTCAGATTTTTCAAAATTTTCAGTTTCCAAGGTTTTCAAAATTTTTTAACGGGAAACCTTCCCACTTATTCATGGAATCATCCAGCATTCCATGAAACGATCGCAATTTCAAAATGTTCAAAATACTCGAAATTTTCAAACTATTCAAATTTTTCAATATATTCTAAATTTTCAAAACCAACATTTTCAAGATCAATCTTCCAATTATTTTAATTTTTTAATTTTTCAAGACAATCCCAGCATTTTCAGGATATCAAATATTTTCAACACTTCCAGATTTTTCCAAATTGATAGGTTGCTGTTTACACTCTCGCAATGGTCGATTCCGGTAATAGATGGCCCTGTGTGATGTCTCATTCCACAGGATAAACTTTATAAGTTACATTTGACCTTCCAGCCTTGTCTCTAACCAAATAGAGCCATCGTCGGCCGATCGGCTGCGAGAGTTGCAAATGTGAGGATACGGGATGCCGGGGAAATGCAAACATCCGATAGAAACGTTGATAATGACGCGGGTCGCTGGACCGTGAACGTAATTTGCATCAAATGGGCTGCAGTTCCCTTTACCGCTATTGGTCTCTGATCTGTCTACCTAATGCAGGATGTGCGGATGACCGGTTTTGATTTGTCTCGTACGAAATGTTCGAGAAAATATACTGACGGTGAAAATTAAAGGTTGAAGAAAAATCGTTAATTTTTAATGACTATTTGAAGTGCTGTGTCTCAGTAAAAAAGCTAGGTTTTAAAAGAAGCATTTGAAGCTTCAAATGACTAGTTTTTATTCTTCGCAGTGAAAAAACTTCGAAGCTACATAATCCTGGGGAATCTTGCGCCACCCTGTATAATAATATAACATGTGAAATTATTTTGGAAGACAATAAATAACTTCCTCTTATGGGAAAACTTATGCCTAGGATAAAACATGTAGGTAATCGCCGAGACATCGAGGATATATAAAAACAGGAAACAACCTTTCATTTCAAATAATGTTTCCAATTTGGACGCTGCCTGGCGCAATATTTCAAAAATAAAAGGAGGAACGGGCGGTTCGTCCACGTGCTGATAAGCTGGATATTCTCGTGGTTATTCTATGTCGTGAAAAGATTTACTGAGGTACAGAAAAGCAATTTCACGCCTCATGTCTCCTTTTTCTTGCTCAGTTTATGGGGAAATTTTATCATCCGTTATACTCACATAAAACTTACTCCCACAAGAGTTTCTCCGTGCCAGTAAAGAAATAACTATAAGTACAAGAGAAAACAGGTCTTGAATAGTTTATTCATAAAATACACATATCATTCCAGTACAAGGAACACTAGAAAAGAAATCTACCTAGCCATGAAAAAACAGATAGTCTTATCTCACAAAAATTGAGTTAGTCTTGTTAATCAGCAACGAAAGGCTTAACGATTTAAAATTCTCGTAATATTCGAAACTTACAAAATTTTAAAATCAAATCTTCAGGATTTTCAAAAATCTTGGAATTCTCAAAATTCTCAATATTTTCAAAACTTTCGAAGTTCTCAAAATTTTCGAACTTGTAAAAGATTTTAGAACTTTCTATACGAAAATTTCCGAAATTTCTTATATTTTAAATTTCTCTACGCAATCCTACAAAAAGTGCAAATTTGCAAAAATTTTAAAACTTACGAATTAGTCAAAATTCTTGGTATTTTCAATACCAAAAATTCCGAAATTTTCAAAATTTTTGAAATTGCTTAGATTTTAAAAATGATCTACGCAATCCTGTGAAGACAAAAAAATTTTCAAAATTTGTCAAGACTTGTAGAATTTTCAATATCAAAACTTTCTGAATTTCCGAAATAGGAATTTCTTAAATTTCTTATGTTTTAAAAATTTAAAGTGTAAAGAAAAAAGTGCAAATTTCCAAAAATTTTATAATTTTGAAATTAGTCTAAATTTTCAGAATTATCAGCATCAAAAGTTTGAAAAATTCTCAAAATTTGAAAAATTTTCAATGTTCTCAAAATTTGACTAAATTTTCAAAATTACTCATAACAAATTCGTTATTTTTGTTGCGCTAAAAACTCTAGATTCATTTCACTATTGCCTACCGGGCTATTTGTAATGTCCGTACGCATACGCAACAGACTACAATTACCCGGTGCGAGGCGTAAGCACGTAAATCACTTAACAGGCGATTTATTATTGAGCCAGAATAGAGCGGGAAGGTAGAATCTAGATAATCCTCGGCTCGTTGCACATTCCACCTGACCTATAAATTAGGCACATCACCGGAGCCGCAAAGCTATTTTTAGGCAGCACGAATTACAACGTATTAGAAATCCTCGCTGAATAGGATATATCAATCTTTTCTTGGATGGGCCTATCGTGAGATATGAAACGTTTAAAAAAATTGCCATAGGCCTCGCGCACCATCGCTTTATTTTCCCATGGGGGTATTTTCAATCGTCAAGCATTTCATTTTTCTTCTCGAGAGAAATAGAAGTAATTAATAAATAGATATAATATTAAATAACGACAATACAACATTTAAATTTTTTTTATTAAAAAGCAATTACCATATTTTCAATGACAGGCGTATATACAGGGCGTTTCAGTTTATTGTTGCATAACTTTAAGATTCGATAGAACCTTTAAAATTAATGCATAAAGTCTATATAAACATGGGTCGAAAAATGCGTGGCTTCCGAAATACAGGGTGTTTAAATTTACTTTCTAAAATAGTTTTTTTTAAATATTTCGAACAATATTTGATGTATAACAGTGAAAATTGGTATACAAGGGTTTTTTGGTACGACAAAACGAACCATGGGCATAGTTTTACTGTAGCCGCTAGAGGGCGCTCTCTACTGTACCTGTAGTGTATTAAAATGACCGAAAACTTTTTCTTAGTGCAATTTTTTGCTTTTTGAATAAAAAAAAAGATTCTTCGCACTTTTCAACATAAAAAAGCTCTCTTGTGAATAAGGCATAAACACCGATGGCACCGTCGACGTATAGATTCAAAAAGCTGGGCGTTTTGCCGTTTCAATTCAGATCAGAAATGGGATGTAAAGTCAACACGACGCACGAGGGAGGCGTTCATTTGTTTATTGATGCACACTGCCTACTGTGACCGAAGCGACTATTATCTGGCCGCGTATTGATCGTCGGCCCTGCGCCAGCTATTTCAAGGCAATCGCGATCGCGTTCACCGGGATACCGGATACGCGACACATGCGACAGTACAAGGGCAGCCTTTTGGAGCGACGTTGTACGGTATTTATGTCACTTTTGGAGGGAGGTACCCGATTGTCCCCCACAAATACAAAGAATTTTTTCCAAGTATTTCTAATAATTGAATGTTTGATGTGCCTTGTTAGACAGTCAAATTCAAGGCCATTAACGCTCCTATTATATTATGTCACCACTGACCGGACTAAATAAGCGTTGAAGACCTCTGAACCTCGACATTCTTGCTGATATATCGAATTTTTAATGACAAAGGACCTTTTTAGCTATGATCATAAAGATCCCAGGAATTAAGCATGGTACAGAAAATCTTAAGTGTGGTTTCAAAAGCTGGAACGGACATTTTCATAATTTCAGCTATTTTCATAATATTCATATTATTCAAAATTATTAATTTTCAGTATTACCAAAAATTATCAAAATTTTCAAGATTATCGAAATTTTCAAAATTCAAATTTTCAAAGTTTACCACGCAATCCTACACATAGTTAAGGAAAAATACCGATTCTCAAAATTTGCAAAACTTTCGAAATCCTCCAAATATTCAGTTTTAAAAATTTGTAGAATTTTCAATACCAAAATTTTCGTTTTTGAAATTTCTTATAAAATGTTACACACAATCCTACAAATAGAGAGTGTGAAGAAAAATCCGGATTATCCAAATTTTCATGATTGTCTAAAATTTTACTATTTTCAAAATTCTCAAAATTTGCAAAACTCAAAATTATTGTTTTATTAAAATTTTCAAAATTTTCATATCCAAATTATTCAAAATTATCAATTTTCAAGATTTTCAAAATTTTTAAGATCTCCAAAATTATCTAGAATTTAAAAATTTACCACGCAATTCTCAAAATTTGCAAAACTTCCAAAATCCTCAACATTTTTTGAAATTGTCATAATTTTCAGAATATATACAAAAATTTTCAAAATCTGGATTTTTCAAAATATTTGAAATTTTTTATATTGCAAGAACGTTCCACAAATAGAGAATGTGAAGAAACATGTGAATCTTCCAAATTTTCTTGATTGTCAAAAATTTTACTATTTTCAAACTTCTCTAAATTTGCAGAACATTCAAGATTTTCATATTATTCATATTATTTAAAATTATCAACTTTTCAAGATTTCCAAAATTTTCAAGATTAACTAAATTTTAAAAATTTTCGTAAATCGAAATTTTCAGTTTCAATTTTAAAAATTCACCACGCAATACTACAAATGGTGTGAAGAAAAAATGCCAACTTTCAAAATTCTCAAAACTTACAAAACTTTCGAATGCAACCCAAATTTTTGAAATTGTCATAATTTTTAGAATTTTCTATACCAAAATTTTAAAATTTCTGAATTTTTCAAAATATTTGAAATTTCTTATATTGCAAGAATGTTCCACACAATCCTATAAATAGAGCGTGAAGAAACATGCGAGTTTTCCAAATTTTCATGATTTTAAAAAATTTTACTATTTTCAAAAATCTCTAAATTTGCAGAACTTTCAAAATTTTCATATTATTAATATTATTCAAAATTATCAATTTTCAAGATTTCCAAAATTTTGTAGATTATTTATATTTTAAAAATTTTCGTAAATCGAAATTTTTAAATTTTCAATTTTCATAATTCACCACGCAATCCTACAAATTTTCCAAACAATCCTACTAAATAGATTGTGTGGAGAAACAAATGCGAATTTTAGTGATTTTAAAAATTATTAAGTACAATTTTTAAAATTTGTAAAAACAGTATTCCTAATAATTAAATGCCTGATGTGCTTTCTTAGTCACCCAAATTCAAGGCCACCAACTCATTCATATTCTATTTCGTCACCACCGACCGGAATAAATGAACGTCGAAGACCCCTGTACAGGCTCCGGAGTGCTAATGAACTGTCAGGGAAGATCATCAATCACCACCTCCCGTATTCATCCCGGATATATTGACACTATCCGTCCCTGCGGGGTAGTCTCAGGTTCTGGCGCGTGTCGACAGTATTGCCTTTGCCTTTGTATTCCACCCAAAACGCCTTCCGAGATGTATCATTCACCCCCGGATTTTGCAAGGATGGTTTTGGACTAGGGGTAGCTCAGTGGGAGGACGAGAAAATTACGTTGGACTACTCGTATAGTCAGTGGTACTTGTAGAAGGGAAATCCAAGATGAAGATTAATACATAAGTGTAGACAAAGTGGAGAGCTAAGAGTTCCATACTGGTATACATTTTCAGTAAATTAATCATTGAAACCGCGGTTTTTATATTAGACGCCAAGGTCATCGGAGGATGTAAATCAAAATTTTTATAGACCTATTAATTTGATATTGAACGCTGTTTATTACGAAACAGGAAAGTTACCTGATAAAAGTTCATTTTTTATAAATAGCTCCTGCGTATTTCCAAACAATTTATTACCGTGAAAAATTTGGAAACATTTTCGCGTATTTGTTTATATTTTATAAAACCGATGAGTACTATTGGAAAACTATGAAAGCTGAATTTGGATTTCGGTCTATGTTAAATAGGATGATATACTCGTTCCATGACAGCTGCTGAGAACAGGCTAGGAAATCTGTTTAGAAATGGGAATGATACAGGGTGAGCTTTTAGTGTGAGTTTGTAGTTTACCCATTTTTTGGAAAACATTTTCGTTCCTAAAGAGTGATACTAACTACATGGTCACCAAACGTACATATACTAAGTGACATATAAATCCGAACACCCAATTTAAATGGTTTTATTTTAATAAAATTTTGTATAAGTACTTAATGAAGCATAATAAGTAAATGATAAAAATTTCAAAATGATTGCACTGCTTTAAAGCCCTTTGACCTTTAATAATGTGTGGATGCACCCTGATGTGCTACGCATTCTCCAACGCGCCTAGGCATGCTTCTGATCAGGTGGTCAATGTCCTCCTGTGGTATCTCATTCCAGGCAACCACCAACTCCTCTCGAAGTGCTTCTAGAGTCTGAGGAGGACGTTGCAAATTGAGCAATCTCCTACCCATCATATCTCACACGTGCTCAATTGGGGATAAGTCGGGAGATCTTGGTGGCCATGGTAACAATGTGACATCATTATGTTGAAAGAAGTATATTGTGACTCTTGCAATATGTGGTAAAAGATGGGGTTCTAGAACTTCGTGGATATAACGCTGTGCGTTCATGTTACCTCTGATGAAGATTAAAGGTGACCTGGAACCATAAGCTATAGCACCCCAAACCATAACTCCAACAGTGTGATGAACATGTCTTTCAACAAAAAACTGTGGATTCCTCCTTTCACCACGTCGCCTTCTAACCCTGGCACGACCATCGTGCATGCCCAAACAAAATCGAGACTCGTCACTAAAGACAATACTGTTCCATTCCTGATCCCAGAGTGACCGTTGTCTGCACCACTCAAGGCGATTACGTCGGTGTTCTCGAGTTAAAGGGAGGACCCAGTGTGGCCGGTATGAAAACAAGCCAAAACTTCTCATTCGTCGGTAAACACTTCGCATGCCAATAGGTCTTCCGTGTTCTGCAAACCATTCATTTGCAATGGACCTGGTAGTGGAGAAACCGTCCCTTAAAGCCAATAATCTTAGGCGGCGATCTTCACGGTCTGTTGTTCTACGGCGGCGTCCAATGCCCTTTGCCCTTTGCGTACGGCCTTCTCGAAGCCATGCCTGACAACACCTAACCACAGTGACTACACTTCTTTGCACTCTAACTGCAATTGCCCGAAAAGAAAGTCCAGCTTCCCGAAGTCCCACTATACGGCCCCTATCAAACTCACTAAGTTGACGAAATCGTACAGGTCTCCGTACTCTAGGCATCGTAACCGATCGTAAAGGATGTCAAGAACCAAAATCCGCCAACGTTGATTCTTTACTGCGGCTGAAATATTCATTTTTAGAGCTTTAGTGAATTGAAAAAAGCAGTATAAAAACCGGAATGTCCAACTGATAAGGCTGAACATTTTTTCACTAGTTATTTACAGTAAGATAAATACATTCACCAACTTTTATTAAAATAAAACCATTTAAACTGGGTGTTCGGATTTATATGTCACTTAGTATATTACAATGTTTGCACGGTAGATGGTGATGGTTGAAAGTTGTGTATTTAATAAAATAATAAGTCGAAAAGTTAAAAAAAAAGCCGGTGAACAGAGAAATCAAAAAGTGTGAAAATATACAGTGCATTCTATTTGAAATCTTTCACTAGTGATTCGTTTTTGACCACAGTATATAAACCAACCAAAAAAAAAATCGAAAAAGTAAATATTGAGAAAACATGGAAAAGTTCAGTTCTCTAGCTATAACAGTGCGAATTGAAAAAGTTGAGCTTTTTTTGAATAGGTTGCCCATTATCTCAACAATTTGGAAATAGAACCCCATACCCCCTTTCCATAAAACACTTTATGTTTGCGTACCACGTATTTTCGACTCACCCTGCACAAACAAAAATATTTTCCAAGTTAGGAGCATACTGCGGACTACAATTTTTGTGATCAACTTTTTCAGATACCATACGTAAGGTTATCTACCAAGCCTATACTAAAATAACGGCCTGTATATCAGATTAATCACTAGCTATGCGGGTTCGTATCCGTAGCTATAATTGTACATTTTGCTGTTAGATAATGCCTTATTTGAATTCGCATGTCTTCAACAGGACAGTTACGTAGTTAACATTTCAAAGGTATGCCGGCAGTTGAAGGTTTCCATTATCAATTATGTCTAGCGCATACAATAACTCCGTCGTCTGACGCTGCTTCTGCCAGAAGATAATCTCTACGTACACGGCAACTTACTAATTCATACAAAGCTGGTGCTAGGTTAATAAATCAAATAGATAAGGGATAAATTGGGTATCTGTGCACGTCGTTAGATATGAACAAAGTATTCCTTCTTATAGTAAGTCCCATAGTCAACGTTTGAAAGCATGTATAAAAGATAGTTCGGAACACATTCAAATGTACCGAAACTCAGACGTTTGCTATTGCTGAAACATCATCTTAACCTTACTTTGGATGAGATAGAGAAAAAGACTTACAAGAAACTCCCGTCCCAATTCAGAACACACACTCTGACACTAATGAAACTCGAATGAGAAGACGTTTCATAACTCCAAAATTGGTGGAAGTATTAAATAGATAGGTATGTGTCCGTATGTTTGACTTGAACAAATTTGATCATGTAATTTCGTTGTTTCCGTACAATCTATTCGTCAATTTATTTGATTCTGTAAGACAGCTATAGTAATGGGTGATTTTTTTGCTAGTATCTTTTTGGCAAAACTGTTTTTGACAGATGACGCGTGAATCGTGTCTTGTGTCATTGTCAAACTTGTTCAGTTTCGTCTATAATTTAACCATGAATCGACTTACGAACGAACAACGCTTCCAAATTATTCAATTTTACTATCAAAATTCATGCTCGGTTATTATACAAGAGTAGTTACGGCTATAAAGAGTAGAAAATATATCCAAAAATTACTAAAAGAGTTCGGATCTTAAACGATCTGATTGCCAGATCAGGACTTTCTACGCATCTGATGAGACTGAATAAGCGCAAAACATTGTTCCGCCTTGGAGCGAATTTAGAAACTAAAATCCGACACACGGTTGTTTCTTTACCGTAATCAGAACGCTTCAATGGAAACAAATTATCATGTAAAAGGAAAGGCTCTGATTGCTAATGAAACAGTTTATCCTCTTTACTTAAGGGAACACGCTGGTTGCATGTCGGTCTATGAACACCCAAGGCATGCAACTTCTATTTAATTTGCTTAAGTTGGTAATTATCCCATTCACCCTTAAAGGCTCACCCTTACCTTCTGAAGATCGCCTCTCCATACCTTATTATAGCAAAGCTGTTTCGAGAACAATACGTAACTTGTTCTTCTAATGGAGTAACTTGAAACGCAAAGAATATCGTGTTTAAACATCAATAAAAAATCCTAGCACCTTGTCAGTCTCCGAATGTATGAAGATGTATAAATATATCGAGCCACGGAAATGCTGGCATAATCTAATCTTTGTAGCACTTTCTCATTGTACCAAAGAGCACTTTGCGCTGTTTCATTTCGATAGTCCTTGAACTGGTGTTTGATCCTCCCTGTATGCTCTGGTTGAACAGCAACAACAACTTTTGTGGAAAGCAAAACGTGGCATTATCAGAGACGTCTGCGTTCGAGAGACGATGTCTTCAGCAAGATGACAGATATGAAAAGTCGATGAGGGCTTTCCCTCCCAAAACTTCTCCAATTTGCCCGCCCCTTTAACAACGTTGTCATTGATCCGGGCCAGCCAGATGCGCCCAACCTCCGCAGCCAAAGGAAAACTGGGTGACCGGACTAGAAAATATTCTTTATGAGTCTTTATCACAACCGAACGTGACTCAACGTCTTGAGGGCAACAGATATATGAATCATTGTTCAGCATTCTTGTCTAGAAACGTTTTTTTATAGGGAAGCAGCCCAAATACCAGGACACCGCAGCGTATTTTCGAAGTTCCTGAGGTTATTAGAACACGGCGAAGCCAGCTCAGACGGATTATCCTTGCTGATTAAGCTGTCTTCCCCTGTCGACGCACCAAAAAGGTATCGACCCTTTCGGTCTGCTTTTCCTCTGATAAAACACACACCAGACGTAAAGAACGTCGAAGCAATAAAAGGGATCGATAACGCACGATATTTTGTTGACTATTTCTAACGAAATATCAAAGTAGCCACTTTCTGGTACACCGTTTAGAAACAATCGATAGAAAGAAAGAAACAAGGGCGAACTCGTGAAAGAACGAAAAACTCCGCCTACTCGACTGTTGCTGCAGCGATGGACGTCAATGCCGTCGCTATCGTAGCAGGCGGTGGTGGTGGTGGTGGTGGTGGCGGTGGTAGCTTCTTCTCCCCACCTTGCAGCTCTTCAAATATTCACGAAATCGATACACACGCCTTACCTCCCCGCAACCCAGCACATAAATTAATTAAATTAATATTCGGCCTGGTTACGTATGCCGCCGTTGGATCGTGGCACAAATTGGATCGCTTAGATTCGACACTTTCCCTTGAGATGGATACCTGCTAACTGTTGTAAGTCTCGTGCTTGGCCCTGGGGGGCGCTGATTTCTTAAGATCGCTTTACAGCGCAAGACTAGCCAACTTGAAGAAATGAAATACTCCCTGTCACATTCCTATTCTATAATTTTGGTTCTGGTTTTTACTCTTCAGAACATACACGGTGTTAATTTAATTTAAACCAAAAAATAGCTTCAATTGCCGACCGTATAAAATCAAAATAAAATCAGACGGACACATATCTATAATCAAGTATATATAGCCACACAAAAAAAAATTGTTAGTAGTTACCAAGTGTCCAAACGAGCTGACAGCGGGCTTTCTTGAGCGAGAGTGTAAAAGTCTATATAAACATGGGTCGAAAAACGCGTGACGAAATACAGGGTGTTTAAATTTACTTTTTAAAATAGTTTTTTTTAAATATTTCGAACAATATTTGATGTATAACAGTGAAAATTGGTATACAAGGGTTTTTTGGTACGACAAAACGAACCATGGGCATAGTTTTACTGTAGCCGCTAGAGGGCGCTCTCTACTGTACCTGTAGTGTATTAAAATGACCGAAACTTTTTTCTTAGTGCAATTTTTTACTTTTTGAATAAAAAAACTGATTCTTCGCACTTTTCTGCATCTGCATCTCTTGTGAGTTTTCGTTATAGTTAGCCGTTTTTGAGATATTTCGATTTTTAAGGTTCGATGCATTTTTAATTATCTATGGGAAAATAATATTTTTTTTACATTTTTGATTTGGGCATTACAAGTAATTAAGATGATCGTTTAGATTGTGTTTTTAAACACAGCAATAATTCCTAAGGCCAAATAAACACAAAAAAACAGAATATTAATTTGTTTAATTTTCCAATATTATTTTTAACAAATTAAATTAACTATTTACAACTAAAATGCTATTGGATAGTTAGGACAAACATACAACATCTAAAGTAGTTGCTCGAAATGTAAACCCAATTGTTCAATACACAATTCACATTTACGAATGATCGAACGTGGTATAGCATTATTCAAATAAGGCCTTATTTCATCACATGCATTCCTGATTCTGTCTATTAGCATATCTCTTGTGGTTACCGGAGTCTGGTACACTTTTTCTTTTAGAAATCCCCACACAAAGAAATCTAATGGATTTAGGTCAGGGGATCGTGGAGGCCAGGCCACTAGTCCTCCAGGGCCGATCCATCTTTCTGGATAATTTTCGTCCAGCCAGTTTCTAACTATTCTCGAATAATGAGCTGGACAACTATCAAGCTGGGACCAGGTCCATCTTCTTAAATCTAACATACCATCATCCCACATATTTGCACGTTAAGCCTTTGAAAATTCCAAGAAGGTCGCAGCATTTAACCTTGCAGGCAAAAGGTAGGGTCCAAATAGTCCAATACCAATCCACATGTTCACACTAAATTACCACTACCACTCCACGTCTAGTGAAGCATGACTCATCGGTCCATAAAACGTTACTTAAAAACTCCTTATTATTATTAGTTCTATCAAGAATCCACTGACAAAATGTGATTCTTCGTTCTCCGTCCTCTGGCTGTAGTCCTTGCACAGGTTGCAAATGGTAAGGACGTCTATGGTCATTTCTAAGAACACGGTGAACATGGCTTGCTGAAATTCCCAAGGCACCAGAAACTCTCCTAACACTTGTGGTCGGATCTCTATCAAACTCACGCAGAATCATACGGGTAAATCTGCGCTGACGAACATTTATGTTTTGATCCCTTTGGAGCTTTCCAAAACCATTTTCAATTATTTGGCGATGCACTCTTACAAATACTGAGCGAGCTGGATGTCGTCTGTTTCGAAATCTTCGTGCGTATTATCTGGCTGTTTCTGCTGCGTTTCCATTTACAACGCCATACACAAAATGAATATCCGCTAACTCTTGATTGGAGAATAAAAATGGCATTTTTATAAAACTTACAAAAAAAACAGGTAAAAGAAACTAAATTTCGTGCATTCACAATTGCAAAAAAACGTTTCAGGTTTCAACAGACAACAAAACTAACTCTCAATTAATTGACGTTTAACCTTTTTCTGCTTTCAATTTCAAAAATATTTGCAGGCGCAGCCTACTTCTAAAAATTATCGAGATACTGACTTTTTAACGTTATTTTATCATAAATAATTAAAAATGCATCGAACCTTAAAAATCGAAATATCTCAAAAACGGCTAACTATAACGAAAATTCACAAGAGAGCTTTTTTATGTTGAAAAGTGCGAAGAATCAGTTTTTTTATTCAAAAAGCAAAAAATTGCACTAAGAAAAATTTTTCGGTCATTTTAATACACTACAGGTACAGTAGAGAGCGCCCTCTAGCGGCTACAGTAAAACTATGCCCATGGTTCGTTTTGTCGTACCAAAAAACCCTTGTATACCAATTTTCACTGTTATACATCAAATATTGTTCAAAATATTTAAAAAAAACTATTTTAGAAAGTAAATTTAAACACCCTGTATTTCGGAAGCCACGCATTTTTCAACCCATGTTTATATAGACTTTATGCATTAATTTTAAAAGTTCTATCGAATCTTAAAGTTATGCAACAATAAACTGAAACACCCATTAAAATGCAAAGCAGATAACTTACAGTTAAAGAACAACTCCCTATCTTCTTTCGAAACGTACTTCAAGCAACTTTTCTTATGTATAATAACAACTGAGTATATTGTTTAAATAAAACGTTTTCATTTAACGTTTAGGTCAACAATGAAGTTAATTAATAAACATTTTTAAGTTTACTTCAAAACTGCCTTTAAAATGTATTTCTCGGTCGATAAGATAATAAAGTTTCATTCTTGACAACATTGTAAACCCCATTGCTCTAGGATTTTTAAGTTCTGAGACGAGATGTCAATTATGTTTAGTGGTACAAAAACGTTTTTTAATTTTTCCTCATTTGATCCCTCAATTAAACTAAGTTTATCCCCACCCCCCTCAACCATCGACTGCTAAATACGCGACAAATGAAAACCTTTTCCGGGCCCTGAATCCAGCAGGGACCGAAGACGCCCCTTAGCAACATCTCATGAATCCCCAATTTGCGGAATAATCCCGCGCATGTTCTAAAGACACAGGGTAAGATGAAGACAAGTATAAATGACGGCTTTCCCTTTTTCTTTCCTGGATACACACGTGCCGAACGTTGAGAGGTCGATGACCTCGGGTCTGGAAAATGACCGGGAACGTACGGGTAGCGGTTTGAGTGGAAGATCAAACAAAAGGAATCGGGAAAATGTAACGAGGGGGTTGTCACAGTGCACAGGAAGGTCTTCCGTAGAATTACTTTTGGACTTTGTAACCGTATCTGAACGAGTGACACTAGAAAAGAAATCTATGTAGCGATGGAAATAATGTGAAATGTCATCGGATTCGGTTTTAGCGACCCAAAGATGTGATTTGAACCACATTTCAGTATTTTAATATTTATGTATTGTATTAGGTGTGCCCAAAACAGCATAAAATGGGTCAGTCGGGAACGTGATTCAAACCATTCTGACATTAACAAAGGCACGAGGGGTTGGTTGCACTCGATTGGGAAACCGATCCGCATAAACATGTGCCATTTTTTATTTCGTTTGAGCCACGCAACAGACACCACTGTTCACTCACGCGTTACCGACTGACACTGACTGTGTACAACTGAATAAAATAATTGTAAAAACATCGTTCCAAATTCTTTCGCTTTTTTGTTTCCGATGCGATGAACCGATAAGGCGGATTATATCCGTTGTCGCCAAACACGAGCACATAATATTATTATTGAGACAGGGCGGTACTCAAACTTCCAAAGGGCTGGAACTTTGTTACTTTAATTTTACCAGAAAAATGGTAAAGGGAAAAAACATTTCTTTTGATCAGATCTACTCACTGTTAAAATAAATGACTCAACTTCGAAGTCACCCTGTATATATATATATGATGTATTGTAATTCTTGATTTATGCGTTTTCTGATCTTCTTGTATGTTTTTTTTTTCATCAACACAAGAATTTCTTTATTGTATTGCCAATCGCTAACTGATTGGTTAGGTGTAAAAGTAGCAAATCCTAAACTTCACCAATCAGTTAGTTTTTTAATAAAGACGACTATTGTTATTATTATTAATTTTTCACCCTAAATCTGGACTGATGACACTTTAGAATTTTTTCTCTATGATACTCGTTTTCAGCGCCCCAAATTACCACATTGTGCAAAGTTTCACTCTCATGTGGCCATCGATAGTAAAAATGGATGTTTAGCACCTTAAAGTCGCAAAAAACGCATAGTTTTGCAATTTTTCGCTAAATAATCAGATCTACATGATAAATGGGATCACATACATGTAAAACAACCTCGGATTCGATATTGGCAACCCAAAACACGTGGAATACAGGTCATTTGAACTGCATTTAAAGCATTTTAGCATATAATTACCATGTATAGGGGTATTGTTATCAAAAAAGCACAAAATGGGTCAGGCGGGAACGTGAACGCAACATATAATACGCTTTTTGGGTCGCTGAAACCGAATCCATGGCCCGTTCCGTCCGAAAATGCCCCCCGTTTTCAAGATACCGGCAAGAATTCAACTTTGTCAAAAAACGACTAATAAAAAATTTCTACAAACCCTTGCGCGTTTATGATCGAGATGGAAACTTGTTTTCCGGGTAAATCGAGTACGTAGATTCCAAATTCGATGTCGATACATTGGTAGAATTTACGGCTAGCTCGGAAAAATAGTTTCTTGTCAACTTTTCACCCTAAATCCAGTCTGATAATACTTTAGAATTTTTTCACTGTGATATTCATATTCAGCGCCCCAAATTACCTTATTGTGCAAAGATTCGCTCTCATAGTAAAGATGGATTTTTACCACCTTAAAGACGCAAAAATGCATTAACATTTGAAAAAAAGGCTTACAATAAGCAGATCCCCTAAAATGTTGTGAGGTTGTGGTAATGAATGTTTGAAGAATATTTAACAACTATTAAAATTTTCGTTTTTTCATATTTTTCCCCTGGGCTGAAACTGGCACATTTTGCACTTGAATATCGAAGCGGTTGTATCTCGAAAACGTTTAACCTTAGAGACAGTTCATGCGGACAGTAAAACTAAAAAAAAAAAAATAGGAAACTTTTTCGCGAGCAAAAAATACCAATTTTCGGGATTTGTTTATATAATTTATTTCGGGCTTGGAAACATAAATTCCTTAAAAAGGGTTTTTTTCAAATAAATTTGGGAGCCTTATTTTTGAAACCACCCTCGTAAATATACGTCTTTACTATTTTTTACTATTCAACGAATGATTGATGTGGAATAGTTGTGTGATAGTAAAAGCGGTTCCGGGATTTATCCCAGATGATCATGTGTGGAGTATTTCAAAAATAACTTGTCCTCATTGACCTATGAAAACGAAAAGAATGCTCAGCTGAATGCTGAATGCCATTCAACTACTGTGCATACGCGACAGATATGCGTTCTATTTCCTCTAAAAATAACCGCGTCAAGTTCGCTCTTCTAGCATTCTCTATGATAAAAAAGAATTTTTAATATGTATCTGTAGCGACTGGAGCGTTTTAATATTACGAAACGCGTTGGATATTTAAATACATCTAGCTTATACCAGCGGTATCTCGGAAACGATATGAGATACAAAGTCAGCTTAAACCGGCCAAAGTTGCGTATTTATTGACTAGGTACTTTTTCATATGTTCCTGGTAGTTTACCCTTGCTCAGCGACTTTAACGTATTTGAAGGGCTTGTAACCGCACCCTTTCAAGGCCACGCGATACCACGCGCAATCTGATTATGCACAGGTGAATGACGATAAAAACAGTGCAAGTACAGGCTGCGATACTAGGCCGACTCGATATTGACCTACATGTTTCGAGCGATTAGCTGCATAGCAATGGAGGGTGCCTGCTATTCATGCTTCTGTTGCTGTCCAACCGAACGCCGTTGGTCAGCAGATGTTGGTATGCCCTCTATTGTAGATGGTCAAAAGCGTTAAAACAAGGCGACCGTCGTAATTCCACCTTTTTGCGCCGTCCTGGTTGCAAAATGTAGAACGAAGACCGCGTATTAAGCCTTGTGGCCTGATATATTGCAATATTGTTGGAAAGCCTGTCACACCGATGATGCGTTTTCCTTCTGCAACGCTACGCGTTGTAAGCGACAATGTCAATTGTTTATCCGCATATTTTTATGCTGGAGCTGTCACAGATGCCCTTCATGACTATTGAATTAGTAGTCTATATATTTATACATTTATTTCTTTACTTTTGAATGTTCGAAAAACGTAATGGCGAATAGCAATTAAGGAAGAATATTTTTCCAAAGGTATACGGTACGTCAAGAGAACATTCGCCTTCGATGTTCCTCCTCAGGAAGCCCAATTGTATTACATATGCTTATAGCTTATATCCCATCATTGTTCTAAATACGGTCGATTCATCAAGATCAAAGACCTAGCACAGGGATGCCAACCATAGCACCGCATACCAGCTTACGATCCCTCTTTGGTAATCGCGGCAACATCGACACAAAGGGAATTTGTGACGATGTTGCTAATTCCATCAGCTTTACACCGCAATGCCATGTTTCAGGACGTAAAGACAAAGACTCAAACGCGGTCGCGGTGCAGTTTCTTATCCGCCTGCACGTGACCTGCTTTAGGCCGAGAGATAAAGACAAACTTCAAAGTTACACCGTACAAAATTTCAAGATTAAGCAATTCAGTATCGCTTCCGAGAGCGAACGACCTTGCAACAATTGAAGAGCAGGGTGTCCGGGTAATTTTTCATAAACAATGGTGAACAAACTAAATAACAAAGCTTATAACACATTACCAAGACTATATGCATACATCATTACCTCTTATCAAACCATCGTTTGTTGTTAGAGCATTCCGTAGAACCTTATCTCTTGTACCATAGTATCAGTTTGTACGTGTGATAGCCCAGAAATCAGACACTGTTGGGGGACAAGAGACATTATCTCTGATTTTAAAGTTAACGACAAAGCCTGACAGCTTTAAGTAATAATATGTTCTCACATCATATTAAAGAATGAACTTACGAGTATATCAGAGCTACGTCGCCGTGCGGGTTTGTTCACGAGCGTTGCTTTGACTGTACCAGCAGCGTCGCTGCTCCCGGTCTGTTCTATGCAGATAAGGACACGTTAAAATGGAAAGCTTTGTCTTTATAACAAGGCCCGTCGCTTCCGTACGCTCTGGACATTCCGGCTTGTAGATTACCACTGCGCGCTTCTAGGGCTGCGTCGTATTCAAATGAGCTAACGCAATTTGTTCGGTTGGAAAAACAGAAACCTGAACAGCGTTGTGTTAGGAATGTCGAAAATGAAGAGCAAGTATTACATGCCAAGCAGGTATTCAAATGATAAAAAAAAAACAGATTATCTAGAAAAAATGATTACTCATTTTTGAGTGATGATTCTAAATATACCTCCTATAATCCTGTATATCATTTCTATAGCTAACTATAACATCTCTTACATATGTCAAATACTGCGTAAAAATTGGCAAATGCTGGTCAACGATTGCCATTTTTTTGTCCTTGCCACATGAGGATAATGATACATTTTGATATACAGATTTTGAACGAGTATCTAGTGCTATTGTGAAACTAATAGAAAAATAGGGAAGATTGTTTTCTTACGCAACCAAAGCGTATGCCACAAATACAGGGTGACTGGAGAACGCTGGAATGGTTCTCGACTCGTAGATAGATAAATAAATACCCGGCTAGATGGCGGAAGCAGTCAGTCACGGTCTAGACAGTTAACGAACAGCAACCGACGCGTCGACAATTTTAAATGTCATAAATTAGCTACATATACCATCGGCTAATCTCGATTGGAATTTGAGCCGCATAAAAATGTGTGAGATGTCGTTGTTGTTGAAAGACGCCACTTAGAAATCATATTGTCAAAAAATCAACTATATTTTTCTTATTTTTGTTATATTTTATTACCGTCACAGTGTTTACTCCTGAAAAAAGTATCCAAAACTCTCGATTTTGCGCGTGGTGGATATTTGTGTTGTTGGAGGTGCCAAGTAGCGCGTAAAATTAAAAACTAACGAACCAGCACGAGTCGAAGTTCGACTCGCACGCGGTCTGGAACGATTTTGGAAAGAAAACAGGCTATTAGCGAGCGATTCCAATTTATTTTAATAACTCTCGGGAAATTCGACGCATATCAATTATCAAGAGCAGTCGCCGCGACGCCCCCGTACTGTTGGACCACAGCCAGCCATTTTGAAGTTCGGCAGGAATTTATTCGAACAGAACGTAGAATGGACTGGTCTTTATTTTATTTATCACTGTTAGTTTGTGGACGAACCTGCAAACCGTGTCCTCATACAGCGCTTTCCAGAGAGGCCTCTCCTTCTTATTTTTTGAACGGGCAAGATTACATTCGCGGTGATGAAATTTAACTTTGAGGCCGCCTTGTGAATTCTCCTATTAACAGATAGAAAGAGTCCCACCTCCCGCCTCACTAACTTGAGACACAGCTTGAAAAGCAATAAACTGTTATCGAAAATTTGACGCATTTTGCGGCCATCGCTGATACCTCTGAAGAGCAGTGGGTTGGATTTAGGAGGAGCTATAGTTTCAACGGATTACAAGTCTTTTTGCGGCGTGACGCCATGGAGATTCAAATAATATAGGAGAATATGAAGAAGTGCGGTGTTGCGGGATCACAACGTGACAACACTGTGGCATCCAGAAAAAGCGGCGGCTTTGACGAGTCGCCCTACTTTTTCCCCAGGCACACAGAACTTTCTTACAAAACGCCACTGTAGAGAACAGACAAATATCCTGAAGATTTCCAAATGACGCTCGTACATCTAAGCAGTTACAACCCCAACTACTCTATCTCAAGCTTTTTCTAAACCGTCGAATGTTCTTTCGACGTGTATAAAAATAAGAGCATCCGCCATCTACCTAAAAACAAAGTTCCCTGTTCCAAAAACGTCCTACATTCAGCTTTTGCTATGCCAGTGCATGTGTACGAGTACTTCCAGACTTCGAGATTACGTACAGGTATGCAGTCTAAAAATAGCTGGCTGGCTCTCCAGGGCTAATAAAACCCTTTTCTTACGAAAACGAGGTCAACACCGGCCGCGTACCCGTCCTCAATTTATCCTCTTTCCATGTCAAGACGGATACCTTTGTGTAAATTACTACAGACAAATATGTATAATAGAGCCGGCCAAAATTTATTCGAAAGAAGATTAATAATTTAAGTTTTTTTAGTATCACATGTACCTTTACTTACTATTTTGTATATGCTTGCAATAATTGTTTTTATAAGAGATAAAAGGTGGAGTAAATACAAGTAAAAGATCATTCAAATAAACCAACTCAAAGTCGTTGAGAAATATACCGACGTAATCGCCTTGAGTGGTGCAGACAACGGTCACTCTGGAATCAGGAATGGAACAGTATTGTCTTTAGTGACGAGTCTCGATTTTGTTTAGGCATGCACGATGGTCGTGCATGGGTTAGAAGGCGACGTGGTGAAAGGAGGAATCCACAGTTTTTTGTTGAAAGACATGTTCATCACACTGTTGGAGTTATGGTTTGGGGTGCTATAGCTTATGGTTCCAGGTCACCTTTAATCTTCATCAGAGGTAACATGAACGCGCAGCGTTATATCCACGAAGTTCTAGAACCCCATCTTTTACCCTATCTTGACACCCTGGCAGATCCAACTTTCCAACAAGATAATGCCCGACCACATGTTGCTAGAGTCACAATAGACTTCTTTCAACATAGTGATGTCACATTGTTACCATGTCCACCAAGATCTCCCGACTTATCCCCAATTGAGTACGTGTGGGATATGATGGGTAGGAGATTGCTCAATTTGCAACGTCCTCCTCAGACTCTAGAAGCACTTCGAGAGGAGTTGGTGGTAGCCTGGAATGAGATACCACAGGAGGACGTCGACCACCTGATCAGAAGCATGCCTAGGCGCGTTGGAGAATGCGTAGCACATCAGGGTGCATTCACACATTATTAAAGGTCAAAGGGCTTTAAAGCAGTGCAATCAATTTGAAATTTTTATCATTTACTTATTATGTTTCATTAAGTACTTATACAAAATTTTATTAGAATAAAACCATTTAAACTGGGTGTTCGGATTTATATGTCACTTAGTATATGTATTTTTTACGACTAGAGTGTATCTAAAATGTTTTTGAGAAAATAAATTGTCTTAGAAGTAAATAGTTTCGTCATGTTTAGTTTGTAAAAGCATATTTTGGTACAAATCTTGAAGTGGGCCAACTGAAGCGGGATGGGGCTCGTATGTCCACTGAATATTAGGACATACCCTGAATAAAAAAGAATTGGATCAATTTATCAACTCGGAACCGGAATTTCCCGTGACTATTCCCTAGTCCATACCCATAGCAGGCCGTGACACGACCCCACCAATCATGTCGCGACATTTGTCCAATTTCGTCTCGTTATTGGACAGCACGAAAAAAAAATGACCGTCGTACAGGCAGAGCTCGTACTCGCGAACTTTAGCTGATGCAAATAATGTCCTTCGACGGCCAACCGAATACGGAAAATAAAATAAACTGCAAATCATTAGAAGAATTTTTGGGTCGGGCCGTAGTCCGGTCAAATTAGATATACAGGGTACGGCAAATATATATAGATTAAAAAATGCATTTTTGGAATAAGCTTTCATTCAGCTGTTAAAACGAACTGAAAATTCATGGTATTTATATTATTTTTTCATAGCTTAAATGTCACCCCTCACGCCCTGGCACCTATAAAAGACAAAATATTATCAGACTCAAATATGCTTCACATTCATATCTGTCTTGTGACGCATATAAAACAAAACAAGCTATTTTTCTTAGTTGACAGCGAAAACCCAAACAGCATAGGTATATCCACCCATATAATGGCATATTTCCAATAGAAAAAAAATTATTTAATACCCTTATTCAATCCAGTTCAGAGAAGCCTTCAAATAAAAACTAAACTGTATCCATCGAAGAAACAAAGTAAAATCAAACATATACACCCGTATTGCACGTGATCAAGAACTTAACCGTAGGAGACGCTACAGGGCCGTATCAAGCTATTGTGACTGATCTATCAAAAAATGTCGTACAAGATATGTGTTGCTGTAAATTCTATCAAAAGCATAGTAAATTATCAGGAATATACCACGCCTTTCTAATCATATTTCGACATTAGGAATCAGTGCAAAAAATTCTGTATTCACCATTTCAGCAAAATGTTACTAAAACGCACACGAAAAAAACTTGTGGACCATCTCAATTGAAATTGCTCATATTTTATTATTAACTTACATATATACCCAATAATATTTACAAATCAACCTCCTATTCACAATGCAGAGCAAATTTTTTTGAGCAAATAGAAACTACAGACGTAGTAGTAGTAGTAGTAGTACAAAAGTTTATTACAGACTCCATAAAGTTTGTTAGTTTGATTGCTATTAAAATTTACATGAGAAATAGGAAGAAGGTCAAAATGGCACTATTATGCTTTGGAACTCCTAAATTAACCCTAATTTTGTGTAATTATAAATTTGGAATTTCCACATTAATAACTTGAAACTTACACTTTGATTGCAGTCTATAATGAAATTACCTGTCTTCCCAAAAAGCCCGTTAAACTGCCAGTCTTAATGGTATCAATCGATTTATATGCTGTATTCCGAGGAGCTTGAATCATCAGAATTATTGATGTCAATTATAAGGGGTTCAACTTGGGTGTCAATGATATTGTCCATATCCCACATTTTGGTTTCAACCTCCTCTTGGACATGGTCAATACATGTTCTCCATTTTGCTGGCGTAATTCTATCGACAGCAACATCAAACAGTTTTTTAAGGTCAGAAAACTTAAAAGTGCTGTTATTTGACGCCACGTATTGCTTGATGTCGGCCCAAATCAACTCGATAGGATTCAGTTCGCAGTGATAGGGAGGCAGCCTGAGAATCGTTTTATTTTGGTTTTTGGCCATTTCGTCAACAATTTTTAAATCATATTTATACTTATGTCGCTTGACTATATTTATCAGCTCAGCTTTGACCATTGTTTGGTCGAAGTCGATCTTCTTTGAGACAAGCCACTGTTGAATGTCTGCCTTTTTGGTGGCCATTGTTGGAATTTTTTCCAATTTTCTGGAGTGGTACGGGGCATTATCCATCACAATAATTGCGTTATCATCAAGTGTCGGCAAAATTTTTTTGAACCAATTTTCAAATGAGTTACCATACATTTCTTCGTGATAGTCTCTAGTTTTTTTGGATTCAAATGCCCACAATGCTTCAGGAACAAATCCATCTACGCTACCTATGTGGCAAATGATCAGGCGTTTTCCCTTGCCTGAAAGTAATTAGTTATTTTACTTCTCAGCGAGCGCACTAAATGACGAAATTAAGCAACTTACTCTTTTTAGGTTAGTGTAGGATATGGTCTTAGATTAGTTTTTGGGTGAAGGAAATACTCAGAAACTTGGATGAGATAGCAAAACTGAGTTCGGAGCTTCCAAATCATTGATTCGATCAGAAAATGAATTATCTGCATCCAAAAAAGTTCATATACTTCGAAACTTACCTGCAGGATTTTTCAATCTCGTCGAAAGGCCATCTAAAAAAGCCTGCCTTGAGGACCTCACAGATCTGTCTACCCAAACCTTTCCCTGCGTATGCCCCGCGTTCACCCATGTTTCGTCTAAATAATAAATTTTTCTTCCTTCAGCGCGGAATTGCCTAATTTTTCTAAGGTATTCTCTCCTCCAGATAAAAATTTCCTCCTTTTCTATCAATAAACTATTCCTTCCTCTTTTCAAAAATCGAAAGTCTAGTTCTTTCAACAGCTTATGGAACGTAGATCTTTTAAAATTTGGCAGGTCCTCATCATCATTCACTTGCTTCAATATTTTATCTATTGTAGGTATTTCATTCCTGAAGAAAAAGTGATGTACTTTTCTTCTAATGGCACTTTTGTCAAAGTCATCTATTTTTTCGATGATTTTTTTTCTCGCTGGATATGTTTTTGGCTCAGATAGTGAGTGATTTTGTCTATATTCCTTCAAGATTTTGTAAACACTTGATCGACCTACTTCAGGAATTTCAGCAACCTTACATACGATATTTTCTATAGCCAATCCACTATTCTGTTGCATCTGGTTCTTGTAGATATTTAGAATAATTTGTTTTTCACCTGCGCTAAGATGAAGCTTTTTAGCCCTTTTGCTGGGTGGCGTTAAGCTTATTTCAACCACTTCATCAGCTGTATCTGTGTCAGACATTTTAGACTAATATTAAATTTCCGCAAGAAAAATCAAGTCAAGACGTGCATAAAACGTTCGCGCTCATAAACGGGTATCCGTAACTGATTACAATCCTGTGCGTGGTGACGAACCATCAACGTGATGCTGAGAGTTCCCTCTACTATGCAGCGTTGCCAGGCTTAATGTCACAATGATCATGTTTTATTGGGAAAATTGTCAGAAATCGCCGAATGTTGAACAGAAACATTACAAGAAGTCTAACCTTGAAATGTGAGGCTACAAATCGATATTCTTATAGGGGGGAAGGGTAGGGAGCTGTTATGGTTCCTATTAACCTTGGTGAAAGTTGGAAACGGTAATATCATATATGGCATACATTCGGTTGAAGGTGTGTGCACGGAAAATAGATTGCGGATAGGATTTTAATAGATAAATCTGCACAAAAAAACACAAAAGGAGATTTTTGTATTTCCCTGAAGAATATCTCAAGGTTATTTCAGATGTACTCATCGAAACTTTATGGAAGGATTATCGAAACCTTATTTTCAATTGCGATAGGGCCACATACCTCGACATCGCATTAATGTGAAAAATAAGACAATAAAAAAAAATTCCCTCACTGATGATATCTCTTAGGAAAAATTTAACTATAAAGATTGCACAAAAATTTTCTTCACCTTTTTGAGCTTGTTTTCGCATCTCCGTATATGCCGTTCATAATTTGATGCAGATCAAATTGGAATATACCTTTGTGATGCCATTTATTGTTATATAAAGTCCTTTACAACAGTTATTGCACGTATTGCACCAACAGATTGATTTGTGATCCATGCGAATGTGATCAACCACTCTGGCGAAAACTCGCCGAGCGTGGCAACCGTGCGACTTTGTCTGGAGGCTCGTCGCTACAAGCCAATCAGGAAGAGGCCGACAGAGCGCCATGGCTACCGATCACGCGTTGATCACGAATCAACCACTGTTTACGATTACTTTGTAGCTTCGTTAGATACACTTTAGACCGTCTTACTTTTTTCATACAACAAACTCAATATCTACTAGAAAAACTAGCTACTACCGATGTTATGAGGTGTATATTTGTCCAAGGTTACAATTTTGGTTATTAACCGTATATTTATACGGAACCAGCGCTTGCCAATAAATCTGACATATTTGTATCTGTATACAAACCGTACATTAACAATTTCTATTGGCCAAATACTATCCAGACAAAAATATGCACCTTTAACGTTTTAGGGCTGAATAACAAATGTCCATAGGTGCAATACTTCAATCGACATAAATATGTGTACTGAATGTAATTTACTTTTTTTTTTATATCGAAACAGCCGCGCAGGCAGAAGCCTAAATGTCGGAACACCGCGGCTGCTATGATGATCCCAAAGAAATTTTGTTAATACGATTTTTGAACTGCCTAAGGTTAGTAGAACTGGGAAAAGCTTCCTCCCGTAGATTGTTCCACAATCTAGACACCCTCGGGACAAAGGAGCGGTCGTATCGGCCAGTTCTGGATGTACGAAGTTTGACACGGTTAGGATGGGACGCCGAAGTCAGGCGGGTCTGTCTGGCAGGCACATCGCGCGGCGGCATCATAGAAGAGAGCTCTGAGGAGCAAAGCCCGTTGGTGTAGCGATAGAAAAGAGCTAGATCGCCGACGGCCCGCCGGTGCGAAAGAGTCTCGAGACTGTCTGTTAGAGAAGAGTCATCGATCAGTCGGACCGCCGTCCTCTGGACAGCATCGAGCATGGACAATGTAGTCGGGGCGGCAGCACCCCAAATGTGTGAGCAATACTCGAGGCTAGGCCTTATCTGGGCCTTGTATAGAGTGAGAAGGTCATGCGGAGAAAAGTACTTCTTAGCCCTAAACAAATAGCCTAGCTTTTTCCCAGCAGCTGCAGCTATTGTTCGTGCCAGATCAGGTCCTCGGTGATCTGGACTCCGACCAGCCGAAATGAATGGCTCTTTGGTAGAACTCGACCGTCCATCGAAACTGTATGAGCGCTAGGACGCTTTTTGTTCGTCAAAGTACAGTACTGTGTTTTGGAAGCATTGAACTGTACAAGATTGTTGCGTCCCCAAGCAGTGATAGCCTCCAGGTCTCTTGTCAGAGAAGAAGGCGTCGCTAGTCTTCTTTTTTCCAGCTCAGCGGCAGAGATCGGCTTGTCACTCTGAATTCCTGCATGTAGAGTGCTGTCATCAGCGAAGCTGTGGATTGGGTTGATCGTGCAGGAAAGGAGGTCGTTGATATGTAAGAGAAACAGTGTTGGAGCCAAGACCGATCACTGGGGAACACCCGCGTTGACGTTGTGGGATGAAGAGGAGAATCCGTCAATTACGACGGATATCTTGCGGCCAGAGATAAAGTCAGCCACCCATCTGCAAAGCTTTTCTGGGAGGCCGTAGGATGAAAGTTTGCTTAAGAGGGCAGCGTGCCACAGCTGATCGAACGCTTTCGTGATGTCAAGAGCAACGACATGAGCCTCACCATGAGACTGGATGAGTTTACTCCACAGTTGCGTGACGTAAGCTAGGAGGTCCCCTGTGGATCGTTGGTGCCGGAAACCGTACTGCCTGTCGCTAATCAAGCTGTGACGTTCGAGGTAGTCCAGAAGCTCGCGATTTATGCACCTCTCCATCACTTTACTTATAACAGAAAGCAGAGCTATAGGCCTGTAGTTGTAAGGGTCGGTTTTAGATCCTTTTTTTGGGATGGGCTGTACATGAGCAAATTTCCAGTTTTCTGGGAAGGTACTTACCCGTATACTCCTTTAAAAACGCGGTGCATAGATCAGTTACCAAAAGCAGCTTCCAATATCGGCCGAAATTGCTTTTCGCATCCTCAATACGCTTCAATCATTACCCGCCCGCGCTCTCTCGAAGTTGAAACACGAATCGAACTTGTAAAGAATTCAAAAGCATCCGCAGCCGTAAAGTCAAAGGTTGTCGCATTTTATTGAGGAGTATGTTTTGGTCGCATGCTACTCCGCGTTTTGTGTATCTATAGACGCAAATACGATTCTAAAAATAAGGAATCGATAACGATCTGTGTGTTTGAAATCCCGCCCGTTGCAATATTGATACGGCGGAGGCAACACAGGCAATTTTCGAATCAAAAATACAAATTAGATTGTTAGCGTCTCAACGGATCGAAGCGTGCGAGGAAAACAATGCGAAAACACTGCGTTTGTTTATGAATAGTTTATAAAAATACCGTCTATTCGTTCCAGACCGTGTCATCTCTCGGTTTGGCGATCAAAATTGGCCACCAAGATCGTGCGATCTAACGCCAATGGACTTCTTCCTCTGGGGCTATGTGAACGAAAAGGTGTATGCGAACAAGCCACGAACAGTTGAACGCCTTAAAGAAGAGATACGGCGCGTTATCGACGAAATAGAGCCACAGTTGTGCGATAACGCTAGCCAGAATTTTAAGAAAATATTGACCCTGTGCAAAGGTTTCGCGGTTGTCCTATTCCATGTTTAATCGCAACAATTCCTCTTCATGTTGAAATATAAATACTCGCTTAATTCGAAAGAAAATCAAATCCGGCGCTCTTATTGAAACACCCTGTATAATAAGAATAAAAAGCTCTTCAACTCACCACAAGCCACTACCTAAACGTTAATATGCGGTGTAAGTAGCTATATTTTCGAATTACACATTGTATATGTCTGAAATTTATATTAGTATTCGTTACGTGTCTAAACGTATTACGAGACTATCCTTGAGTGCATCGTGTATCCGTTAAAAAAATTGTAGGTCAAGCAAATAAACATTCCCGTGATGCTGGCCGCGCCATCATTAGTAGTTTCACTTTCAACTGCTGATGAACCGACTTAAAATAGTTTATGTACAGAACGTCCAAAACAAGAATGCTTGACGAGATGCTTTGTGTAAGCATAGACAATATTTAGACACTTTTCTGCATGTGAAACACCCTGTAACAGGTTCACTTGACACTTGGAATGCTAAGAAAGGCACTTACGACCTTGGTAAATTTCACGCGTATTCGTGAAACGAAGGCGCAAGCCCTCTTAGTTGATTTGAATATTGTACCAACAGTTGAAAGGTGTTTTTTATTGTTTTGCTGTACGGCATGTTACGGGTATTTTCTGAGCATGATACCCTTACTATTACGATACCAATTGTCATAAGTCAAGTCAGATAAGGTATGTTTATCAACGATCAAGATAGGCGTAACATACAGTCAAGTATCTACAGAGTTGTGACGCCTCCTGACGCAGCAACAACCAAATAACAACCCAAATTTTCATTCATTATGATGTTGCCTTTGAATTCGGAATCTATGAGCTCGGAATAAAAACGAACTTTTACGCAGAACACAGATAACAAATTGGAAATTGTTTTCATACAAATTAATGGTTTTCTTGGTATTCAAAGGATGTCTCAGGAGAAATACCGCAGGTGCATACCGAACAATTTCAATAGAAACGTGCACGTACACACGCAAAAAACCTTATATTCTAATAATAGATATTCTTAATTGATGGTTCTAGCGGCTCCAATGCACTTGATTGCATCTAATTGTTATTTATAAATGCCGACTAGAAAATAATTAATGCCATGGATGAAACCAACGCTGGATGGATACGGTGATGGCCCATAAGATATACTACACTTAACAATTTCAAAAGGACAATCTTTTTTTTTAATGCGTATACCAATAGTAGATACACCAGTATAAAGCTTAATGGTCTGCCTATTTTTTAAGTAAACAAAAAACAAACTCTTAAAGAGCTACAATGCATAAAAAATGCATAAAATTGCTAATATTGTACAGGGTGCGGCAGAGAGGATGGACGGTTTTAAAAAATCATAAAATAGTTAATTTTTACTCGAAAACAAATCTATTGATGGAATCAGGTTCACTAGGAAATAGCATTTGAGACAGTCAAGTGTGGAGAATCACATCAGGCATGTGGTGGCCGAAATCGTCGATGCATTGCTGTACGATGATGACTAAATCATTATTTCGGACGAAACAATCATAGGCGAAAACGCGGTTCTTCACCGTCCAAGGCTCCATAACGACAGCTGGTAAAATAATGCTAGGATCTCACGAGTCAAGCGGCATCCTCCCCACCTCTCTCGTAGACGGTGGCGGAGAGTACTACCCATCCCAAAAACGTCCGTCCTCTCTGCCGCACCCTGTATATTATTCATCTCAAAACAAAAATCATGAAACAGGCAAAACGTTATAAGAATACTTCTTCGAAAAGACTGTTTAAAGAAAAGATATAAACGATCTTGAACTGAGAATGTCGTTGGAAACACTATTCTTGAATTTTAATGCTGCTCTTGTTTCCTAGAGACATTAGACACTGTATTTTTCTTGATTTATTTCCCGTTCGTCAGCTAATTTGTTGTGTTGCTGTATAATATCGAATATGCTGTGATCGGGCTATTATTATATTCGAATGTTGCCTTTGAATATTCTGAGCGCTTTTTTCCTGTCGCCGAAATGTTGGAAAAACGCCAAATCCACCGTGTTGAACTACAAAATAAATCGTGAAATGCCATGTCTTTAGAATGAATATTTTTTTAATTCCTCGGAATAACCGCGCTTTCAAAATGGACAGACAGTGTCGATGCGGCTTGAACAAATCAAAACAGACGATGAAATTAATAGATTCAAGGGTCTGTCGAACAATTTTGATACTCTCGCAATCTCACAGCTGATCCACTAGCAGACTATTTGACCTATAAAAGTTTGTATACAAAAATGATATAATTGTTTTGTATACCGAGTAAACGTAACACCCTGTATATTTTTAGCGAAAATTATACTAGCGTTCGTATTCGCGAATATCGACAGAGGATATTCACATTCGTGAAGATTAGATTGGAACCGCACAGGCAAACAATGTAAACGTTTTTCTTAACAAAAGAAAAAGGGATTTCTCGACAGGTTTCAGGCCTCCTGGCTTTCTCCCTTTCACTGTCTATAAAACAAGAACTTTTAGGTGCGAATATGGCGAGGATTTGTTAAACAAACTGCCTGGTTTTCTGTCGATATTGTTAATAATCTAAAACACATGCAAAAACCTAGAGGAGAACTGTAATATACTAAGTGACATATAAATCCGAACACCCAGTTTAAATGGTTTTATTTTAATAAAAGTTGGGGAATGTATTTATCTTACTGTAAATAACAAGAGAAAAAATTTTCAGCCTTATCAGTTGGACATTCCGGTTTTAATACTGTTTTTTTTAATTCTCTAACGCTCTAAAAATGAATATTTCAGCCGCAGTAAAGAATCAACGTTGGCGGATTTTGGTTCTTGACATCCTTTACGATCGGTTACGATGCCTAGAGTACGGAGACCTGTACGATTTCGTCAACTTAGTGAGTTTGATATGGGCCGTATAGTTGGACTTCGGGAAGCTGGACTTTCTTTTCGAGCATTTGCAGTTAGAGTGCAAAGAAGTGTAGACACTGTGGTTAGGTGTTGTCAGGCATGGCTTCGAGAAGGCCGTACGCAAAGAGCAAGGGGCACTGGACGCCGCCGTAGAACAACAGACCGTGTAGATCGCCGCCTAAGATTATTGGCCTTAAGGGACCGTTTCTCCACTACCAGGTCCATTGCAAATGAATGGTTTGCAGAACACGGAAGACCTATTGGCATGCGAAGTGTTTACCGACGAATGAGAAGTTTTGGCACTGGGTCCTCCCTTTAACTCGAGAACACCGACGTAATCGTCTTGAGTGGTGCAGACAACGGTCACTCTAGGATCAGGAGTGGAACAGTATTGTCTTTAGTGACGAGTCTCGATTTTGTTTAGGCATGCACGATGGTCGTGCCAGGGTTAGAAGGCGACGTGGTGAAAGGAGGAATCCACAGTTTTTTGTTGAAAGACATGCTCATCACACTGTTGGAGTTATGGTTTGGGGTGCTATAGCTTATGGTTCCAGGTCACCTTTAATCTTCATCAGAGGTAACATGAACGCGCAGCGTTATATCCACGAAGTTCTAGAACCCCATCTTTTACCCTATCTTGACATCCTGGCAGATCCAATTTTCCAACAAGATTATGCCCGACCACATGTTGCAATAGTCACAATGGACTTCTTTCAACATAATGTCACATTGTTACCATGGCCACCAAGATCTCCCGACTTATCCCCAATTGAGCACGTGTGGGATATGATGGGTAGGAGATTGCTCAATTTGCAACGTCCTCTTCAGACTCTAGAAGCACTTCGAGAGGAGTTGGTGGTTGCCTGGAATGAGATACCACAGGAGGACATTGACCACCTGATCAGAAGCATGCCTAGGCGCGTTGGAAAAAAAGCGTAGCACATCAGGGTGCATCCACACATTATTAAAGATCAAAGGGCTTTAAAGCAGTGCAATAATTTTGAAATTTTTATCATTTACTTATTATGCTTCATTAAGTACTTATACAAAATTTTATTAAAATAAAACCATTTAAACTGGGTGTTCGGATTTATATGTCACTTAGTATAGTTGATACTCATAATTTATAGGGCTAGTTTCTGAACCAAATTTAGTAGTAGTAGAAGAAGAAACAGCAGAAGATGTAGTAGATACAGCGTGTATCAGAATTGTTATTTTATCAACATCTCAAAGATTCTTCCATTTTGTTGTATTTTGGCAGTGTTGTGCGTTGCAATCAGACGCTAAATTCCGCTAAGCATGAGATATTTATGAATTCCAGTGGCGTCTCGGGGGGCAGTCTCACAAATAATATTGACAAGAAGATGCACGCTATTGACTTTTTGTAAAACTCCATGTTTTTTACAGATCAAGCAGCTAATGGTAGAGCAAGTACTGTACACATCTATTCAAGTATCGCCTAGTTTCAATATTGTACTATTGTCAGAATTATTTTCCTCAAATGTTGATTATAATTTAGTCTTGTAAGCTCTCAAACACATTTTTGCATTCGAGTTCAACCCTGTAGCACACAAAATCTTTCCAGAAAGTTCACAAGGCTGCTTAGTGTCTGTCACTCAGCGTGACGACCCTAACGTCTATTTATATTATACATTCCCTGGCTTCTATGGGTACTTGTTCCCAGGATAAACTTTCTTAAAGATACGGGCGCGTGTGGCAATGCAGTTCAATTATTGCGTGGAGGAGATCGCTTCTCAGACCAAGTAGTGCGCTTTGTGGGTTTGATTACAGTGTTGCTATTTTGTGTAGTGTTTTGCTTACCTGAGTGTTTCCTTTATTCTACTGTACTGCATGGATTGATAACCATAATACTTTTATATTCATGATCATGTCTTAAGCCATGTTTATAAAGATGCTATACTTTTTACCTTCATAATTTAACTTATGGCTTACGACTTGTTATTGAATATTGGCAGGTGGGACGCCTCCAGGTTCTGGGGGTTGTTATGGGACTTTCGGAGCCCGTTTGCTGGGTTGAGGTTATGTTACTTACAGCTCGGTTTCCTCTACCAGGGGAAACGCCATAGCGCTTTGGATGTTGACACGGTGGCCTTTGGCCGAAGTGGCGTCCTAGGTCTTAACTATCTTCTCTTGGCAATCGCTGGAGTCTGAATGTATCTCATCGCAGGATGTGTGAACGGATTGTTACTTTAATGATAGTCATATTGCTCGGTTACCTCTGATTCAGGGGTATTGACACAACGACCCTTGGCCAGCGTGATATCCCGGTTCCTGGACTGTCTTTTCGTAACAATCGTTAAACTCAGCACGTCTGACCATACACCTAGCGACCAAAGAGTTAGAGTTAGTCTGTGTGACGACTTAATGATCAGCCTGTGTGACGATCAGGATTAGTCTGTGTGACGATCCCGTGATTCAGTCGATGACGAATCCGTAGTAGTAGTTGGGGTACATTAATGTAATGGTAAATAGTAGATTTGTGCATATGATGTCATGAGTTGAATACGGGAGATACTCATAAGTCTTTTTCTAAAAATAGGCGATGGCCCGACAATCCGATCATGTCGCCCTTATCGCTTGCCAAAGGAGAATAACTCGTTGTCGTTTCGTCACCAAGTAAGTGACTTCAATATTACCCTGACATTGTTGCCCATATCGAATTGTTTACGTACTGCCCATGTAGTAAAAATGAAAAGGTACGGGGCGGTACTTCGGAATCTTCTAAGATGAAATGCTATTATCATATTACGGTTCGTATCCTACAATCTTCAGCTGATCGATTCGTTCTGATTTTGCATATACCAAAACATTCAAGCTGTTGTAGACAGCTCAAAACTGGTATCAACGAGATATTAACCACTTCACACCACTGTAATAAATTTGTAGTTGCGAAACATCATTCTTGTACGGTTAACTTTATTCTGTTTAATCTTTGTTGCTATGTATTGCGGTACTTGTGTACCCAGACTCTGCCTTCGTGGCTGTTTCAGTTTATGGAAAAGCTCCGAGGAAACAAAATTGCCTCCTTCACGAGTATCTTGTACATACTTAATAGCCTGCCGGTGGCGAAACGGTTCCTTCTCCCGGGCAATCCATCATCCTGGCGGGAATCTGTCCATTTTTTACTCTTCTCCATCTCTGCCGAAATCTTCGTGCTTTCATAGCGATAATCTTATTTTATCTTGTGAATACGACGATAACGTTCTGCCTTCGTATACCACATTTTATTTGATTCCGCTTCATCCATTTATAAGAAGTTTGGATCGTATTTTTTTGAAAATAAGATAAAAATCAATTAGTCATAGGGATGTTCTTCGTCCTATTGTGAAAGAGGCTTATTTGTCACTGCAATCACCGGCAGTGAAAATCGTTAATTTAAATGAATCGCTGGCTATATTTACATTTTCCATCTATATCAAATATAGAGAGAGGCTTCAGCGTTAATGAAAACAAATATTGGCCGATATGGGAGAAACACGAGATTATTTTTACAAACAAAACTGCTATGTGCATATATTAGTCGAGAGAGATCGCTTTTTAAATAATGTATAATGGGTTTTTCGCAACGCTATTCAATGGGTTACTGTTACACACACATTTGCGTCGCAAAAAGTTAATTGTATTATAGTTTTATACAGGACGAAACAGACACATTTACTGGCAGCTCAGTTTTTTTTTGGAAAAACGCTCAGACCCGTCGATTTTGTTTTCGAGGGGACACAAGTTTGGAAAAAAATCACGTTAACAATTTTAAAAGTTCTATCGAATCTTAAAGTTATGCAACAATAAACTGAAACACCCTGTAGAGTAAATCTTTACGCTTTCTTTTTGTTTAAGGACACTGGATATTGGATCCGAGGAACAATCGGCAATAGAAATCCAGGATAGAACTATGCGAGGAACTTGGAAATCGCCTGCGGCAAAATGGATGCAACCGAATCCGCGCGATGTGTGCCTCCGGGTGGCTTCCGGTGAGGACGATCAAGCAGTGGTGGCGATTTGTCCCACATTCCGGGAAAACAATCGATACCCGGAGCCCGGAGCCGTCCGCCCGACAGACATGCTTCCATAAATACGCCTGGTGACTGAGAGTCTCATTCGCGCGAAATTGGAAAAACATGTCTGCCGCGTCTATGGACGCGTTTTAAAAGCTTCGCTTCGCTTTTCCGGTTTTAAATTGGAAAACTACTCAGACGGATTATGGGGATACGCATTCGGATAATAAATAAGAAGTTTTCTTGTGTCGGGAAAAACTTTCATTCCGTTGTCGAGCAAAGCACAGGACAAAGATGATAATACCTATAATTATTATTAATACCAATAGACATCTTCGTTTATCTACAATTGAAAGGAACTCCTACAGTTCGTGAAACTGAAACTTAGTTGTTATTTCTGATGTGTATTTCAATACGTTTAATGTAGGATAAGTTTTCTGCAAATTTATTTTAAGTGATTAAAGCCTGCGCCACAGGTTATCATACCGCTTTAACCGTACATGTGATGTAATACGGTTAATAAAAATAGATTCCTAGATGACTTTTCTCTATGTGGACAACATGTGCGTTGCTGAAACATTAATCGTTTGTTGTTATTGCGTTGTGTATAATTATACCATACAAGCTCAATAGTGTAATCTAACAGGCAATTTGTTTTTTGTTTTCTCACACCAAGCGATATAAAAAAAGTAGATACAATCGTCCTTCACCGTCGTTATTTATAATTAATTTGAGGTGTTATGCATAGGTCACGTTTCAATGCCTATCAATCTTCTAATAAAATGCCTTATGCGTTTTTTAGTTCAGTATAAGTCGAGCTATGTCGTTCTATCTTTAACGCTTTCTAATAACGCTAATCATACAATATATATATATATATATATATATATATATATATATATAACTTGAGACGTGGTCATTGTCGTCTAGACCAGTTAGGTGAAAAATTAAAGCTTCCGCCTTTTGTTGGGTACTTCGACAAAATTTAAGCAAAGAGGACTCTTTATACTTTTTTTAATTCTCTCTAGCTTTCAATGGACTTTGCCATCATCATCAGGAGCTGCAATTACAATGATAACAGTGGCAACAAAAGTGTAAAATGAATTTAAATTGAATCAACTTACAGTAGTATGTGAGGATGTTGCTAATTGTTGTTTTCGTATTTTATTATTATTTATTTTCCACCAACAAATTTCATTCCACTCAAAATCTAATAATTCTCTTCTCACGATTTATTAATAATTGTTAATTTAAAATTACCATTAATTAAAATATAGTTTATTCAACTGCCTCTGGTCGGTTTAACAATTTCTTACATAACATTCTGAAAATCACATCATCTGAAGTGATTTGGCAACGTTTTGGCACACGCCCACAATTCGTTCCATCTTTCAACACAGACATTGACAACCTTCGGCTTTCTGTCAAAGGTTCATCTCACTCATTATTCCATGACCACCATTTTGTGCAATCATCAAGTGGCTTCACGACGTAATGCTCTAATGTTTTCTAAATAATTTTTAATCTGTCTTTAACTTGTCTTGTGATATTTTATATAATTTTAACCATTGTACCATGTATCCAGCTCTCACCATGTTACTGGACGTTTCCCTCATCCTATACGAAAACAACAATTAGCAACATCCTCACATACTACTGTAAGCTGATTCAATTTAAATTCATTTTGCACTTTTGTTGCTACTGTTATCATTGCAATTGCAGCTCCTGATGATGATGGCAAAGTCCATTGAAAGCTAGAGAGAATTAAAAAAAGTATAAAGAGTCCTCTTTGCTTAAATTTTGTCGAAGTACCCAACAAAAGGCGGAAGCTTTAATTTTTCACCTATATAAATATATATATATATTCATGATCCATCTAACAAACAGCATTTATATCGGATTCGTCATTTGTACGTACAGGGATATGCATAAATGAAATGTAGCAACATTAAAAGTAAACTCGCGCAACTTAAAAACTAGTATAAATAAAATATGTAAATAAGTGAAAGGTAGATGTAAAATCCACAAACAAATAAGACTAGACGGAGATAAAGTCGTTCACGGAATATATGCTAACTAAAAGTTTTTTTAAATGATACTTGAAGCTCTTTGGACTTGTACTCTTTTGCAGCTACTTTAGCGACTAATTGAACACTTTGGGACCAAGTGTGTTGGGTGATTTATTCCATATGACATACTTTGAGAAATTATATATATATATATATATTACATGCCGCCTTGTCGATATTCAGAGTAAATAATTTTTTAATTACACATACATATACTGAGAGTTCATATATAACGACAGCAGATACTGCTATAATCTCACATGTCTCAAACGGTTCTCTACAACTATAGGTAGAAGCAACTTGTGCTGTGAGCTGCCGATGAAGAACTCCATATCTAATTCTGGATTCAACAAGCCTATAATATATTGATAATAATTGGCTCTCTGGCAGTATTGTGCTTGAATTTCTGAATACATATATAAAAGGGTGCTTAACTGTGACACTAGATGACCACAGTGCACCCTAGTAAGTAATTTATCATCGACGCGTAGACCCAGAAACCTAACGCTTTCCTTGCAATACAAAGAAACACCATTATGGACTATTTTCGGCATTCCTATATTCCGTTAGGGGTTGTGAAATCTTCCTAGATGTATTTTATCTGTATTCAGGCATAACCAGTTACTTCAGTCATTTTTATGATAAACTACTATATTTGCAGCCATTTATATCAGGAACCGTTCACACCGTAAGCCGACAATTTTGGTGGAATGGCTCACGATTTTATTTCGATTTTGTGGAAATATCGAGACGTGGCAACGTCGCATCAGGGAAAGGCAGGCCGTGCCGACGCATAGCCTATGGGAAAATCGATAGCGGCGCCCGAACTGAAACCAGCCAGAGAACCAGCGACCGGCGTTGCCAAACTTACCGATTTTTCGGTGTTTCCGCAGAAATACCGGAAACGTCCTCATTTTCCGCGATAATTCAGATAATAATATTTATATCGAGACACTATATACATATTCATCAAACATATTGAAACAAAGGAGATGCAACTCCAAATTTAGTTTATACTTCTTCAGAGACATATTGTTCAGGTCGTTTGTTAGAGAATTGTATAAGGAGATTACATTAAATGTAAAAGATCTTGAATTGAGGCATAGTGAATATTTCTGCAAAACGAACAATGGGAGTGGATTATATTATGACGAGTACAAGTATATAGATTTCTTGCTGAGCATTGTTTTATATACAATTCTAAGCAACAAGTATTTTTTTATACTCCAACTACCACGAAGGCCTACAATTTGAACAAGTCTAAAAGATGATTTATATGTAGTTTACATTTATATAAGCGTACACTCAAATTCCGCTTTTCCTATACTGGGCTCAAGGGTGAAACCCAAGAAATAAATAAACAATAACAAATAAATTATAAACAAGAATGACAAATGGAATTTCCTCGATGGTTGACGAGGAGTTTGAATGCTTATTATGAAAAACTTACATTTTTTCAGGCACAAATGCTCTCAAGAAACCTATTCTGCGTATTTGCACGCAATAAAAGTACTTTTTATTTACCCTCTTACCGATTCGGTCCTCGTATCTGCCGAATTTCAAAGACGCCGTCTACCGAATTCGTCCGTTTCGGCTCGGCAACATTGCCGGCGACGTCGGTCGAGAGAAAACGACGCTCAGGACGCCTGTCTACGCTGCGGCGACGTCGCTGTCGGACAGGTGGTTGGTAGGATGTTATGGATACACCGACAATGATACCACTGATCCATCTACCGATAATGAATGTAGAACACTGCCTATACATTATTGATAGCTAAACACAATCACCTTCCGGTTCACTAGGGTACAGGGCGCCGTTTTACATAAACAGAGTGCTCAATGGCGTGATGCGGATGAGTTACCGAAAAGCGGACCAAAGCAGATTGTTGATTGTTCATCATTTACTACCGCCAGAACCGTCAGCCTTCAGCGGTCATGTTCGTGACTGGGCTAACAAACCAGAACTGAAATGTTTTTAGTTTCAACTGATAGATACGATACACTTTAGTAGTTGTCGAGTCTGGAAATTAGGTCGATATCCGTAAATATATAATAAAACCTGGTAAGGGTAGATGTTAACTAAGTGCCAAAAAGAGTAGGAATTCGATAATATAAAGTACTGAGTCCATGATAATGATGAGGAGAAGCACATGCTCTAATTGAGGTATGTAGACTGAACAGAAAAAACTGCAGAGTGGTTTTTGATCGGCAACTGCGTATTTGGGAATCGCCTACAGAAAAAAATAATAATTTGGTCTTATGTAAAGAAAATTGCATGGATATAAGGATCTGCCTAGCCTAGGCTAAGCAAAAGGAAGGATAGAAACCTAGTTCATGAATCTAAGGATACCTAGAAATCCCACGATTAGGCATTAAAAAACAGTCCTGTATTGTTTTATTAATTGCCCTACTGATTATTTTACACCTGGCCTATTAAAGTTTTCATCTTATTTTTTCCATTTTCCTTATGACAACGTTATTGATGTTTTTGTAACCAATTATCCAATGGATACTATCGTTTTCCTTTGGTTTCTTCGCCGATCATTAAGAAAACGCAAAATTATTCAAACTTCAAAAGGCGACATCTGGAAGATGTTCTGAAGCTTGTTTGATATGAATATATTAATAAATTTAATATGAAGCAGCTTATACTTTACAACTTTCCATAGAACGTAGAACCACAAGCTTTTTAGGACAGGGAAAGCAAGATGACCTCTGCATGTCTGCACATTTGAGTTTTTCTTTTTGACCTATAATTTTCTGATTATTGAACTCCAAACATCAATGTAATGCCTGGGAAGGTATCTTCAGATTAGTCACATTTTTCCTAAAACGCTTAAATCTTTTATATTCCAGCCTCAGAATGCTGGGTTAAAGGAAAACTCTCTGGATCGTGGAATAGGCCTCCTTCCTGTACTGACTATATAGATTGATCATGCAGTAGTTTAGGAAGTATTTTTGGTCTAGGGACAAAACAAAAGCTCTTAGTCGCAGAATCAAGTCATCTGCTCAAAATGATGTTATATAACCTGGAAAATACTGTTCAGATTTTGATGAAATTTTTTTACTATGCCAAGGACAGAAAGGCGTTGTAGTTTCAGAGGATCCTGATCATTTTTGGACAAATTTTCCGGGATGAAAAATTAGGGGGTGGGGGTGGTACTGCAGCGGTTTGCTTAGATGCCGCGTCTAACGATATGGAAAGGGGCAACGTTGCCAGATGGACAATAACTACTGGTGGGGCAGGAAAGTTTCACACTGCTCGTAACCATTTTTTTTCTCGCATAGAAAGTTTCCTATTTTCTCAAAACTAGAAAAAACTCACACCCATACGACCCATTGTACGTTGATTACATGAACGTTAGTCATTAGCTCCTGGCCCCTGAACCAACAAGTCACCTGTTCATTTTGACCGTTTTAAAAATCATTTTAGGTAAGCACTATTTCATCATTTCAAAAGCTTTTACAATCATTTTTTTTCAATTATTTCGCCATGTCTTTCAATAAATCGGAACCATATGATGCTTGGCATCGATTTGCGGACATATATCAATTACATGTAGAAGTACTGGGCAACCAGAGCTTAATTAGCGGTTTGAAAAAAGCCTTATTTTCCTAGTGAAATCAAAGAAATGATGCTAGCGAAGACCGGCAACACCGCATCTCAACGTTGTACTGCCGCAGAGCTTAACATAGTGGTGTGCAACTCACTTTCCGAGCTCCTCTTTGAGGTCGTAATTGTCGCTGAACCTGGTGCAGGCTAGCGGCACCGACATCCTGACGGCTGCTCAGGCGTCACTGGGAGTGCTCAGGAGCTGGCAGGGAGGAGATGCAAGCAGCCACTACACACCGAAGACGTTGCAGAATCGCGCTCGGTCAGGCAACACACACACACAATCAACTGATGTGCTACTTGTGCCACTTTGGTTGCGGTTGCTCGGTCCTCGCTGGCGTTTCGTTGACGCGACGGTGGATCGATCGCGACTGAGGACGGCGACGACGCCGATGCGGCGATCGACGCACGGACAAGGCGTCGGCGTCGCGACGCCTCGTCACTGCAACGTCGCCAAGTCGAGCGGAAAAGTAGCAGGTCTGGGGAAATACATTTTTTGGGAAAAATTGGATGTTGAAGAGATACTGCAAGATTGCCAAGTTGAGCGGAAAAGCAGCAGGCCTGGGGAAATTAGTTTTTTGGAAAAAAATGGAAAATTGTTGAGGAAGCAGACGGCGACGTACAGACAAAGCGCGCGTATCACGAGCGCGAGGTTGCCAAGTAGGGTAGAAAAGTAGCAGATTTGAGGAAATGGAATTTTTTTAAATAATGGATTTTGAAAGGATAATTTATTCTAGAGGACGACCAACGTTTGGATGTCTCGACTGCTCTTAGACGCGGGGTTGCCAAATCAAGAGGAAAAGTAGCAAATTTGGGAAAATTGAATTTTTGTAAGAATCGAGAAAATTCGCGAGAAAGCAGACGGCGACGACTTCGCAGGGCCAAATTGCAAGATTGCCAAGGCGAGAGAAAAAGTAGCAGGTCTGGGGAAATTGAATATTTTGGAAAAAGTTGAAAATTGTAGGGGAAATAGACGACCGCATACAGATTAAGCGCCTCAATAACGCAAGGTTGCCAAGCCGAGCAGAAAAGTATTATATCCGGGGAAATAGAATTTTTGAAAGAATTGGGAAAGTTGTAGAGAAAACAGATGCCGATGAAACGATCGACACACGGCGACGCCTCGACAATGCAAGATTTCCAAGTCAGGCGAAAAAGAAGCAGGTCTGGGGATATTGAATTTTTGTGAAAAAATGTATTATCATGGAGGAAACAGACGGCGACGTACCGCCAAAGCGCGCATGTCACAGCACCTCAACAACACGAGGTTGCCAAGTCAGGTTGAAAAGTAGCAGATCTGGGGAAATGGAATTTTTTAGCGATCGTCGCACAGCCAAATCGTTGACATCGTGACAGTGCACCAATGCAAGGTTGTCAAGTCCACCGAAAAAGTAGCAGAATTGAGGAAATTAAATTTTTGGGGCAAAAAACAACTTCGAGCAGTTTGGCTGTGCATTTCCCACGCAACACCGCTTAATTTCATAAAGGGTTATGTTTAGAAGAAACTAGACCCTCCAAGAAAATGTCAGTCAAACGTCGCCTTCCCCAGATACTTAACTCGGTCAGACGTGGCAACGTGGTCAGAGCATAGGAAACACTATGCTGCGATGAGGCAGATATACGCGATGTGTGAAATATGTCTAGCAGGTGTGTAAATTTACCACGGTTGGGAGCGTATAAATGTGCTAACACAAAAAAATGTGATAAACCATCTACACCCCCAACAATCTCCATCCCAAGTTTCTATACCTCTAATTTTTTTTAAAAAACGGCCAAGATCCTCTGAATCGTCAAAAAACGAAGTTTGAGCATTTTTTTTCATCATTATTTATCAGATCAGTCTTCATGGAACGCTGGTGGGTGTTATAGTAAACATTGTTATGATGGTTGGGGTCTTAAGCAATGTGTAGTAATTGGTTTGCTGTTAAACCGGTCCATTGTTGGAAATTTATCATTCAAAATATTTTTTGGTTTGAAAATTAATCAAGTTCAATATCATTTAGGTGAACGCAAAGGCGTCTCGAGGATTGGTTCAGCCCACAAGCGCATGTGTTGTTTGTTGATGGATCCACACATCATTAAAAAAACAATCCTCAAGAAATCACGTTCAAAAAGTTCCCGCACAATTGCTATCATACGTGATAAATCCTGAAACCTTCCACATGCCCAGTGGCACTTTCATCAAAAATATCAGTTAATTACGTTCTCTTTGAGCTTTAGCACGTGCCCTTAGCTTACTACTTACTACAAAGTCTATCTAAAACAAGTTAAATGAGCAATGCGCAGATATGATGGGTAGGCAACCGGTGTTACACAGAACTGCGTGGAAGGTTGTCCGTACGTTGACTCCGCAAGGAGGACGAATAAATTATAAAATATGTTACAGTTGGCTTTGAGTGGCGCTGACGTCAAACGGTTTATTTGAAAGTTTCAGTATGTATTTTGGGAGTTTCAGTTTTTGTAGTTTTCAAAGTTGTGCCTTGTGATCTAAATCAAGTAAGTTTACCTTTCTTTTGAGCTTACGTCCCTACTTCAGAGCATTGTGGAGCATTGTAAATAACCTAGCTGTGAATACGTGATCGTAACATCAAATTGTAAAAACCAAGGAAACTTGTTGGAGTATTTACCTACGAACTTAAATTGACGAATAACTGTTTTGTGTTATTATTCTATACATAATCAGCTGTATAATAATTCAATATTGCCGAGATAGAAAAGCTCTTCAGCTTACGCGTAACATGTACTTTGGAGGCTCTCTCATCTAGATTTAATTACCGGATGGATTTTTTGTGGATATATTATGGAAATTGCGCCACAAGGTATTGAAACGAAAATTGTATTATTAGTCGGAGGAGGAACTAATAATAAATTCATAATTCATATAAAATGAAGTAAAAAAGAAGGTGACAATCATGGTAAGCTATTGTTGGAAATAATTTCTCTATAATGATCGATTATCCTGAAGAAGGCTGATCTAAGAAAAATGCGTGTCCTACCATCGAGATAGTAGATAGATTAGTAGCGGTTCAGCGATTTCCATCCTGCATACAGAGTGTAACAAAGCTAATGTCACGGGCTTGAGGGAAACACAATAAGCAAAATGTCATTTCAAATCAAGTATATCGATTTATAATTTCCATAGTCATCCCCATATTATGGATATCAAGTGAAAGGAATTGATGAAAGTCAATAAGCGACGTGACGTCATTCTAATCCAATATGGGGAACGTTTAATATGACAATTGACAATGCAATATTATTATGAAAAGGAGCATACAGCCTCCTTGATCCCTAATTCCGATGATATTATTTATGTTATCCATTTAAATTTGGCATTATGATATTCAATTTCTTAGAAAATTAACTCGCTTTTTTGTGTATCAATTCACTATTTCTCGGTTTTTTCCTACTATTTTTTCTGTAAATTCATGCATTGGGCCGCTAGCACACCTGTAGAAATAACGCCGTATGTTGAAGAATGTTTGCAAGCAAATAATCTGCACTATTGTAATGATATGCAAAAAATGTCGTAAAATCAAATTTATTCAAAGCACGGATTCGCATCTTGCATCTACATCTTATTTTAACGACGCCGATAGAGATCTCAGACACCACGCATGCCGTACGATGTTCATATCTCCATATAAACAATGATATAAAACATGAGAATGCGCTTATACGCTGAATATGGGCTTATACCAGATGCGGTATCATTAAAAATTAACCTAGAAAACGAGTTTGTATCATTGACGCTAATGTGAGAAATCCGCGACTCGAATCATGGCAGCGTGTCAGAAAAACTGCAATTAATATTATTATCATTTTAAACGGGGATTATTAACATATTAATCCTAATGAGAACAGTGGCCTTAATGATTTAAGGTTAGATTTTTTCTTTTATTTTTTTGTTGTTCATTTCTAATAATGCAGCAAAAAGCAACCTCCAAAAATTTTCCCACCTACCAGGAAAAAGTTGTATCAAAAAAACAATAGCATTCATATTCGCAAGGGCAACTAAATTTTTTATGTAACATCTGAAACTTTTCCCGTGGTTTTCATGTCGATAATCCTCCTCTCCTCTGGCCTAATCAAACCATATATGCTTAGAATTCTTCTTTATTTTGCAACGTTTATTATTTTCACATTCTTTGAGCCCTATATCCCAAAAATCCAAAGAAATTAAAAGAACATATCAGGCGATTGGATAGGAGCTTATTTCTTTTGTAAAGGCAAACATTCGGACTCAACATTTGAGTTATTTTGAGTGGTCATTTTTATCTTTACACTTTTCCATGTACTTTCATAGAAAACAAAATTAATAGAGCTACACCTATATTAATATTCCTGTAAAGCTTTCGTACATTTTTCCAAATGTTAGTTTGAAGTCGACATTGTAGTAACGGAATCCACACTCTGTAGGCTCTACGTTTGTATATATTAGTTAAAAATACAGAAACGCAAAAATAGATTTGTTTGCAAATCAACGGTCTTAACGTAAAAATCGAGCAACAGTACATCGACGACTTCGTACACTTTCACACCACCTTGATTTTAATGATACCGTGCAAAACTGCAGGAAATACGACTACAAATAGTATGCAGACCCGGTGAGTATTCTTATGAATCATTCAGTATCGTTTGTAATTAACGCAAGAGATAATTAACACTGACAGAAGGTAGCGTTAAGGGAGGCGTTTTGATATAAAGGGTGTTAAATTCACCGTCGAAAACGTTTTAATCGTATCGACAGTTTGCCTAGGTATACGCGTACAATGTTCCGTACCCTCCTGGCCGGAGAGAAAAAAGTCCATAGGCATCAGACCCGGAGATCTCGCTGGCCAATTAGTCAGTCCGCCTGTTCCTATCCAACTACTGGGACGCCAGTACCACTCGTTGGTAATAGGAAGGTGCACCGTTTGGTACCACACATTTATCCTAGTTGTTGAATTTATATTCTCTACTAAAAGAAGTTACCCAAGTTGCTGAAACAGCGTGGTTGTGAGAAAATACTGGATCTGGGATCAAACGTCTGGGAATCAACGGAACTACTTGCAATGTAATTACAACGATTTCATAAGGAATGGGTTAAGATGGATAAAAGTTCATTGTTTTCATCGAACGTCTGATTTCAAGTCTAAATGAGGCATATAATTTTTCTTGGAGTTAATAGCAATAACTCGAAAAAGGTAGTATAGACCTTATATTAAGAAAAAGTAACATCACCTTTATTTTTTATTACGGAAAAAACTAAGATTTCAATAGTTGGGCCAACTGAAGTGGGAACGGGCTCGTATTAAAATAATTTTGAAATAGGTATGCGCCAGTAAAATATCGATAAGTGAGACGTTCAAACGCCACTCTTAATACATTCGCGGTTTTTGTTGATCCAAGTTGGCTCTGCAGATCGTGCGAGGTCTGCCGATTCGCAATTCAGAAAATTAACGGCAAAAATAATGAAAAAGGTTATCGAGAAAATTGAATAAGGAAGTGACCGGTAATATTGATTATCTTTCCTGATTTGGACGTGTCTAGCGCTACTCTAATCAAGAGTATAAGGAAGCTTATAACTTTATAAGTACTGTTTAGATTGCAAAATCTCTTAAAAAATACTTGAGAAAAATCTACTCAAGTACAATCAACTTGAAAACTTTCACCAGACGAAATAACTAACGTCGATTTAAAAAAACTGAAATATGTCAGTTTGTCAGTGAAAAACTGACGTCAAGTTCCTGAAGTACCAATTTCAGCTACACTCCTAAGCACTATATTTGGAAGACTCCAGTTCTATTTGGTTGTTTTTTCAATGTTCAATTTGTATAATACAACTATAAATATCGCTATAAACATAATAATGGAAGGAGAATTAATGGTTATGGACAAATTAATACGAAAAATTAAAATCTAATCCTTTTTTAATGATCGTGTCATTGACCTTCTATTACTAAGTCAAGATCTTCTATAAAGTCCATTATTGTTTTTAATCGCGTGACACGATACAACGGAAAACCTAAGCTGGAAATAATAATCGCTCATGGTGTTCTTCGTTGTCGCCGAGACCTTTTCATTTCCTTTAACGATATAGCGCGAAAGCGCAACAAGGTATGCGTATTTTTAACTTTGTAGATTGGTTTTCCACGATCACAATCAATGGTTATGAATTATTCAAAATCGACTACCGTCCAACGCTGCTGCTGGCATAATTAAAAGTATTGGTTTATCGAAAGATGATTTGATACCCCTGATTTCTGAACTGGAGGCCGATTCTAACTGAATTTCGACCCTTAAAGGTTGGATTTAATACATGCCTAATTTCAAAACTGTAGAATGCCCAAAGAAATTTCTTGTTTACGACCATAAAATTGAAAAGCATCGGAAAATGAAGTTCGAGAGCTGTATGAAACCTTTATTTACTTGATCCGTCACCGTAGGATGATTTTCAAAGCTCACAAACTCAATCCCCAGGCAGAGTCAATCTTCTTAACGACACGTTTCCAGTAGGCCAAAGGATGTCTTACAGCAAAACCACTGTAAATTCCATCAAAACCTAGTGGTTTCTAAACAGAGTCAATCTACTTGACGCTTCTTTCTCACGTAATGTCATTTTTTCTGATAAATTTATCAATCGGTAGCTACAAGGATGTCCATCAAAACAGAGTCAACCTACTTGACGTTTGTTTTTCTCGTAACGATGGCACTTTTTGCAATGAATTCGTCACCCGGCAGTTACAAGGATGTCTTCCAACTTAGCCATTGTGAACATCATCAAAACCCAGTGGTACCCAGAGTCAACCTACTTGACGCCTTTTTGTTCAGCAATGGCACTTTTTCTAATAAATTCTTCATACTGTAGCTTCAAGGATATCTTCTAGCGGAACTACTGTGAACTCCATCAGAGCCCAGTGGTGCCCAGACAGAGTCAACCTACTTGACGCTTTTTCTCATAATGATCGGACTTTTTGTAATAAATTCATCACCCGGCAGTTACAAGGATGTCTTCACAACTTAGCCATTGTGAACGTCATCAAAATTCAGTGGTACCCAGAGTCAACCTACTTGACGCCTTTTTGTTCAGCAATGGCACTTTTTCTAATAAATTCTTCATACTGTAGCTTCAAGGATATCTTCTAGCGGAACTACTGTGAACTCCATCAGAGCCCAGTGGTGCCCAGACAGAGTCAACCTACTTGACGCTTTTTCTCATAATGATCGGACTTTTTGTAATAAATTCATCACCCGGCAGTTACAAGGATGTCTTCACAACTTAGCCATTGTGAACGTCATCAAAATTCAGTGGTACCCAGAGTCAACCTACTTGACGCCTTTTTGTTCAGCAATGGCACTTTTTCTAATAAATTCTTCATACTGTAGCTTCAAGGATATCTTCTAGCGGAACTACTGTGAACTCCATCAGAGCCCAGTGGTGCCCAGACAGAGTCAACCTACTTGACGCTTTTTCTCATAATGATCGGACTTTTTGTAATAAATTCATCACCCGGCAGTTACAAGGATGTCTTCACAACTTAGCCATTGTGAACGTCATCAAAATTCAGTGGTACCCAGAGTCAACCTACTTGACGCCTTTTTGTTCAGCAATGGCACTTTTTCTAATAAATTCTTCATACTGTAGCTTCAAGGATATCTTCTAGCGGAACTACTGTGAACTCCATCAGAGCCCAGTGGTGCCCAGACAGAGTCAACCTACTTGACGCTTTTTCTCATAATGATGGAACTTTTTGTAATAAATTCATCACCCGGTAACTACAAGGATGTCTTCCAACTTAGCCATTGTGAACGTCATCAAAACCCAGTGGTACCCAGAGTCAACCTACTTGACACCTTTTTGTTCAGCAATGGCACTTTTTCTAATAAATTCTTCATACTGTAGCTTCAAGGATATCTTCTAGCGGTACTACTGTGAACTCCATCAGAGCCCAGTGGTGCCCAGACAGAGTCAACCTACTTGACGCTTTTTCTCATAATGATCGGACTTTTTGTAATAAATTCATCACCCGGCAGTTACAAGGATGTCTTCACAACTTAGCCATTGTGAACGTCATCAAAATTCAGTGGTACCCAGAGTCAACCTACTTGACGCCTTTTTGTTCAGCAATGGCACTTTTTCTAATAAATTCTTCATACTGTAGCTTCAAGGATATCTTCTAGCGGAACTACTGTGAACTCCATCAGAGCCCAGTGGTGCCCAGACAGAGTCAACTTACTTGACGCTTTTTCTCATAATGATGGAACTTTTTGTAATAAATTCATCACCCGGTAACTACAAGGATGTCTTCCAACTTAGCCATTGTGAACGTCATCAAAACCCAGTGGTACCCAGAGTCAACCTACTTGACACCTTTTTGTTCAGCAATGGCACTTTTTCTAATAAATTCTTCATACTGTAGCTTCAAGGATATCTTCTAGCGGAACTACTGTGAACTCCATCAGAGCCCAGTGGTGCCCAGACAGAGTCAACCTACTTGACGCTTTTTCTCATAATGATGGAACTTTTTGTAATAAATTCATCACCCGGTAACTACAAGGATGTCTTCCAACTTAGCCATTGTGAACGTCATCAAAACCCAGTGGTACCCAGAGTCAACCTACTTGACACCTTTTTGTTCAGCAATGGCACTTTTTCTAATAAATTCTTCATACTGTAGCTTCAAGGATATCTTCTAGCGGAACTACTGTGAACTCCATCAGAGCCCAGTGGTGCCCAGACAGAGTCAACCTACTTGACGCTTTTTCTCATAATGATGGAACTTTTTGTAATAAATTCATCACCCGGTAACTACAAGGATGTCTTCCAACTTAGCCATTGTGAACGTCATCAAAACCCAGTGGTACCCAGAGTCAACCTACTTGACACCTTTTTGTTCAGCAATGGCACTTTTTCTAATAAATTCTTCATACTGTAGCTTCAAGGATATCTTCTAGCGGAACTACTGTGAACTCCATCAGAGCCCAGTGGTGCCCAGACAGAGTCAACCTACTTGACGCTTTTTCTCATAATGATCGGACTTTTTGTAATAAATTCATCACCCGGCAGTTACAAGGATGTCTTCACAACTTAGCCATTGTGAACGTCATCAAAATTCAGTGGTACCCAGAGTCAACCTACTTGACGCCTTTTTGTTCAGCAATGGCACTTTTTCTAATAAATTCTTCATACTGTAGCTTCAAGGATATCTTCTAGCGGAACTACTGTGAACTCCATCAGAGCCCAGTGGTGCCCAGACAGAGTCAACCTACTTGACGCTTTTTCTCATAATGATCGGACTTTTTGTAATAAATTCATCACCCGGCAGTTACAAGGATGTCTTCACAACTTAGCCATTGTGAACGTCATCAAAATTCAGTGGTACCCAGAGTCAACCTACTTGACGCCTTTTTGTTCAGCAATGGCACTTTTTCTAATAAATTCTTCATACTGTAGCTTCAAGGATATCTTCTAGCGGAACTACTGTGAACTCCATCAGAGCCCAGTGGTGCCCAGACAGAGTCAACCTACTTGACGCTTTTTCTCATAATGATGGAACTTTTTGTAATAAATTCATCACCCGGTAACTACAAGGATGTCTTCCAACTTAGCCATTGTGAACGTCATCAAAACCCAGTGGTACCCAGAGTCAACCTACTTGACACCTTTTTGTTCAGCAATGGCACTTTTTCTAATAAATTCTTCATACTGTAGCTTCAAGGATATCTTCTAGCGGTACTACTGTGAACTCCATCAGAGCCCAGTGGTGCCCAGACAGAGTCAACCTACTTGACGCTTTTTCTCATAATGATCGGACTTTTTGTAATAAATTCATCACCCGGCAGTTACAAGGATGTCTTCACAACTTAGCCATTGTGAACGTCATCAAAATTCAGTGGTACCCAGAGTCAACCTACTTGACGCCTTTTTGTTCAGCAATGGCACTTTTTCTAATAAATTCTTCATACTGTAGCTTCAAGGATATCTTCTAGCGGAACTACTGTGAACTCCATCAGAGCCCAGTGGTGCCCAGACAGAGTCAACTTACTTGACGCTTTTTCTCATAATGATGGAACTTTTTGTAATAAATTCATCACCCGGTAACTACAAGGATGTCTTCCAACTTAGCCATTGTGAACGTCATCAAAACCCAGTGGTACCCAGAGTCAACCTACTTGACACCTTTTTGTTCAGCAATGGCACTTTTTCTAATAAATTCTTCATACTGTAGCTTCAAGGATATCTTCTAGCGGAACTACTGTGAACTCCATCAGAGCCCAGTGGTGCCCAGACAGAGTCAACCTACTTGACGCTTTTTCTCATAATGATGGAACTTTTTGTAATAAATTCATCACCCGGTAACTACAAGGATGTCTTCCAACTTAGCCATTGTGAACGTCATCAAAACCCAGTGGTACCCAGACAGAGTCCACTTACTTGCCGCTTCTTTTTCTCACGTTGATGCCACTTTTGTAATGAATTCAGCATCCGGTAGTTCCGAGGATGTCTTGCGGCGGTTCCACCGCGAACCCAACGAAACCGTACCCAGTTAGTACCCAGACGTGGTCGACTCGTTTGCAGCGGGTTCAGCTGCTGTGGGTGGCAGGTGTCACAATTATAAAACCGCGAAACGTGGTTCGCGCACCTCCAGTCGATCAGGATTTGCCTCTACGATCGCGTGGTGAACACCGTGGACACCATCCCCGTCGAGGCTAGCCTGGTGCGGCACAACTCGAACGCGGTGCGCTTTCATTAATCGATCGGGATTTGCCTCTACGGACATCTTCTTCGTTGAGGTTAGCCTGGTGCGCGCGTATCAGTCGATCGGGATTTGCCTCTACGTCGACCTGGTGGACGACTTCCCCGTCGAGGCTTACCTGGTGGACACCTTCGTCATAGAGGTTAGCCCGGTGCGGCGCGGTTTTGCCTCCTTTTCTCTGTACAGTGCCTGGATGTAAGGATGCCTCCCCAGGAGACTGTTGGAGCTTGCTCGTCAGCCAAGGAAGGCGATGAAAAATGGTTAGTTTTGAAATTATTTTCTTCCATTTTTTTCTTTTCTTGATCAAGGAGAGGAAAAACTAAAAAAAATGCAGGGGCCATAGTCAAATAAAATGTGTTTTTAAGTTGTTTAATTCAAAAAGACTACTAAAGAAAGCATTGAAATTGCAGATCCTCACCAAGTTTCTGCGCTTTTGAATTTTCTGAAACCCTTTGGCTCAGTCAAAAAAATGTTATGCGCTGTCGAAATTTTGTACAAATCTAAAAATACGTCTCTTTGCCTTATCAAGGTATGACACCATTTTTAATTATTGTGACACGATAACAATACGTGCCAATTGCTAGTTTACAGCTCTTCGTTTCAACAAAACAAACTGAAGAATGCTAATATTATACCAAAACTAGATGAAACTGGTTTCAAATTGCCAGCAAAACCAACGCGTAAAACTAAAATATGTGTGAATAACAAAATTCTGGCGTTCGCGGTAAAAATCTTCCAACTCAATTTTTTTCTTAATCTCACGATGCATATTTGAACAACTTTTTCAAATTAGTTATAAAAACTTACTTCTTCAGATTCGACCAGTTTTTTGTTTTTTCTTTTTGGGTAGAAACGGATAAAAAAGGCTTTTGGCAAATTTTCTCTGTATGAAAATCTGTCACTTTAAGAAACTGTCCTTTTAAAGGAGGTGTCCACGAAGGAGAACTTTTAAAGTTACCAATGTGCTACAATCTCTGTTTCAATTTACTCGAGTGAACCCGATTTTTTAACGAATTTTTTTTTCAGTCTCGATTCAAAAATTGTGTAGAAGGAAACGTTATTGAACTGTTATTAAACAATTTCGCAATTGCATCATCGACAGACAGGCGAATCAAGGAAATTGCATTCACTATTTCAGCAAGGTTTTTTGTCAACCACCATGAATCATTTCTGCATTCTATTAAAATGGACGATTGCAAATTCGTAAGAAACTCGCCGATTATTCAAAAGAAATTCCCAAATTGATAACGAATGCATTACAAAGCTACTAGAAATGTGCCTAATCAGCTAAAACGTTATTCCGGCATTTTAATCGATCGATTATGTATTGAATGGATATGAAACATTTCAATGTACGAGTATCATGTAGATGTAGCTTATGAATTGTTGAAACGTTTTTATTACTAAGATTATATTGTGCTAATCTGACACACAGCTTTTAAGATTGGGTACTTGCGTCAGATTAGCGCACTAAATCAATTGTTTACAGGGTGACTTCGAAGTTGAGTCATTTATTTTAACAGTGAGTAGATCAAAAAGAAATGCTTTTTTCCTTTAACATTTTTCTGGTAAAATTAAAGTAACAAAGTTATAGCCCTTTAGAAGTTTGAGTACCGCCCTGTCTCAATAATAATATTATGTGCTCGTGTTTAGCAACAACGGATATAATCCGCCATTCAATGCACACATTTTCAGCAAGTTCTGCTCTTCCGTCAGACAAAATTTCCTTACGTGTAAATGATCGTGCAGAATTGAATGAATTGGTGGTGCATGAAGGTGTAAGGTCTCCTCTATCTGTTAGTATGTCGCTCTCCGATCATCGTCAAGCATTTTCCTCACAGCAGCTACGTTTTCCTCTATTACTGACGTTCGCGGTGTTCCTTCCCTCTCAGCGCCCTGCAGAACGAAATTGTCCCTTTGGAATTATCTGCACCACTGATCTATGCTTAAACCACGCGTAAAACTATACATTAAAACTGCTCTTATATTACTGTCAATACGAATGAACAACCAAATCAGCACACGTACTGATGGCGGCTACTATGCACTCATGGACATGTCTCAACATCCAGTCCGTTAGTTCGATCATATTGCAAAACTTTTATAGTTTGATATCAAGCTTTACTTTGGCATGCGTAAATTCCCCTTTAAATGCTCCGTCTGCAATCTGTCGCCGTTTTTTCAGCTCGGTAAATGCTCCACCTTGAAATTTCGCATTCTTGACCACATCGTAAACGGACAAGACATGCGTATGTGAATATTATTACAAATATTTGAGTTTCATTCGATTTTATTGCTGGATATTATACGATTACGAAATCATACAGGTGTGTACTGACTTTAGTTGAATAGTGAGCTACCGATGAAGTTATGAACTCTAAGGAAGAAGTTGGCTCCTTGTTCAAACACAGAATTGTGCCCACTTGATATTTTCTTCGTAATATGAATTTGGTTTTCCTTAGCGTTCACTGGGTGGTTTGCAGATGCGAGTGTTTGTTCTGCCCTTAGTTCTTATGTTTATTTCTATTTTATGGATGCGACGAATCTTTACAAGGGTAGGCGGCATGACGAATCATTTCAAGGAATTTGGAAATTGATAACTTGGTCGGCTACAGTTCTAAAGCATTTTTGTTTTTCTAACGCTTCAAGAGCTGGTTCAGAACTAACAAGCTTGCCATCCGACGTACGTTTTTGAAGGGCTAATAAAGAAGCGAAAAGCCCCCTTTTGAGTAACTGGAAGTGCTTACTGATGAGAACACAACTTGACACAAATTCTACCAATGCAACACTTATTAACAGCCACTAACTGAGGAAAAATCGAAGCAACTTTTTCAACCGTATAAATCAAAGATAAGAGAAGAACTGAAGTTTTTAGTTTCAAAATTATCGGAGGTCAGTTGCGGATTTTCCCCTCCATCAGAAGGCTGGTCATTTTGACTTAGTGAGTTCAACCCTTGTCTCCTCATTGGTCGATCAGTTTACAACCCTTGCAATGGGCGTCTGATTCTCTGAAGATGGAAACTAACCTGACCAATGATTGTTAGACTTAATTTTTGAACTCAAAATGACCTTAAACTCTATTGTTTAATTACGTACCCTTGTCCCACCTCAAGGAGTGTCTTCAGCGTACAGTCTTCCCTTAAGTTTACGCAACACGCCCCCTTCAGTGGCATCTCGCGGCTTTAATTGCTTTGGGGCAAACCCTGCAGCTTTCAATAATTTCAATGGATTGGGAATTCCTGTAATGGTGAGGCCACAATTCGAGATGTCCTCTTAAATAATTATAAAGTTATACATAGCATTTAGGTAAAACTAACGGTGACTCTCGTCTGGTAATTTTTTATATATTTTTAACAAAATTAGCTTCATCGGAACTACGCAGTCTTTCGTTAGTTTCACCTGCTCCTTTCTAATGATAATTTCCAAACCGCATCTGTCAACGCGCACGTTGACAGAAGGTAGAATACTTATCCAGCCTGGCGCACCTGCTCCTATCAGCTAGGGGAAAATTCTACTGAAAACCTAGCTGTTTGTCTCCTCTTTTTCATATATTCCCACAATTATGACAATTTTTAGTAATATGCTAGCCTTCGGAAGTCTTAGATATCCCATGATACGCCTCTGACACGTGACCGTTCAGCGCTCGGGGTAGTTTCTAACATCTGCTAACCAAATGGTTGAGATTCAAATTTCTCAGCACTCCTTTGGTTGTAACTTTATAGTTATAGCGACCAAATGTTATTACAGAATATATCTCCAAACCCTGTTTTTGTCCCGGCATATTTGAAAAGTCCAACTTTATAGCATCCGGTTCTATTATCTATTTTCTTCGTAATATGAATTTGGTTTCCCTTGGCGTTCACTGGGTGGTTTGCAGATGCGAGTGTTTGTTCTGCCCTTAGTTCTTATCTTTATTTCTATTTTATGGATGCGACGAATCTTTACAAGGGTACTCGGCATGACGAATTATTTCAAGGAATTTGGAAATTGATAACTTGGTCGGCTACAGTTCTAAAGCATTTTTGTTTTTCTAACGCTTCAAGAGCTGGTTCAGAACCAACAAGCTTGCCATCCGACGTACGTTTTTGAAGGGCTAATAAAGAAGCGAAAAGCCCCCTTTTGAGTAACTGGAAGTGCTTACTGATGAGAACACAACTTGACACAAATTCTACCAATGCAACACTTATTAACAGCCACTAACTGAGGGAAAATCGAAGCAACTTTTTCAACCGTACAAATCAAAGATAAGAGAAGAACTGAAGTTTTTAGTTTCAAAATTATAGGAGGTCAGTTGCGGATTTTCCCGTCCATCGGAAGGCTGGTCATTTTGACTTGGTGAGTTCAGCCCTTGTCTCCTCATTGGTCGATCAGTTTGCAACCCTTGCAATGGGCGTCTGATTCTCTGAAGATGGAAACTAACCTGACCAATGATTGTTAGACTTAATTTTTGAACTCAAAATGACTTTAAACTCTATTGGTTAATTACGTTCCCGTTGTCCCACCTCAAGGAGTGTCGTCAGCGTACAGTCTTCCCTTAAGTTTACGCAACACGCCCCCTTCAGTGGCGTCTCGAGGCTTCAATTGCTTTGGGGCAAACCCTGCAGTTTTCAATAATTTCAATGGATTGGGAATTCCTGTAATTATAAAATTATACATAGCATTTAGGTAAAACTAACGGTGACTCTCTTCGGAAAATGTTTTATATATTTTTAACAAACTTAGCTTCATCGGAACTACGCAGTCTTTCGTTAGTTTCACCTGCTCCTCTCTAATGATAATTTCCAAACCGCATCTGTCAACGCGTACGTTGACAGAAGGTAGAATACGTATCCAGCCTGGCGCACCTGCTCCTATCAGCTAGGGGAAAATTCTACTGAAAACCTAGCTGTTTGTCTCCTCTTTTTCATATATTCCCACAATTATGACAATTTTTAGTAATATGCTAGCCTTCGGAAGTCTTAGATATCCCATGATACGCCTCTGACGCGTGACCGTTCAGCGCTCGGGGTAGTTTCTAACATCTGCTAACCAAATGGTGGAGATTCAAACTTCTCAGCACTCCCTTGGTTGTAACTTTATAGTTATTACAGAATATATCTCTAAACCCTGTTTTTGTCCCGGCATATTTGAAAAGTCCAACTTTATAGCATCCGGTTCTATTATCTATTTTCTTCGTAATATGAATTTGGTTTCCCTTGGCGTTCACTGGGTGGTTTGCAGTGTTTGTTCTGCCCTTAGTTCTTATGTTTATTTCTATTTTATGGATGCGACGAATCTTTACAAGGGTAGGCGGCATGACGAATTATTTCAAGGAATTTGGAAATTGATAACTTGGTCGGCTACAGTTCTAAAGCATTTTTGTTTTTCTAACGCTTCAAGAGCTGGTTCAGAACCAACAAGCTTGCCGTCCGATGTACGTTCTCGACAGTCAAACCCTGCATAAGATCGATTGACGTTGATTGAAATGAAAACGACAAATGCTTGATGTAAAATCATCACCGCATTATAAACCCATGTTCTTTGCAAGCCATCTCGAAGCTTATAACGATTATTTACATCGACAGTATCAATGCTATCTACGGTTTGCGCAATTGTGCAGTATTTTCGAATAACTATAATCGTCCAAAGTAATTAAGATAATCTTTTACAAGCGCCTAAGTGCAACGTGCCTTTGCATTGCTCAGAATACGCTATTAGTACTAATGATCGTCTATCAAGGAGAAGTTCTAAGCAGAGAAGATGGGGACCTTGGCGGAATAATTTCTAAATACTCGTGCAAATATTAAAGCTGAAGCTGTAATAAAAATTCAGATTTTGCATAAATGCTCATAATTTATAACGATTTGCGTACGTATGATAAACAGATGTTTTTAGAAAACGTTTTTAGCTACGGCTTCAGGCGTTGCTATGGAAAGTCAAAAGTAATCACGTCATCATGGTATTGTTGTATCTGGAACTCCATGGTATTTTGACGAAATTAAATCACTCTTTACTCGTATACAGGGTGTTTCAGTTTATTGTTGCATAACTTTAAGATTCGATAGAACTTTTAAAATCAATGCATAAAGTCTATATAAACATGGGTCGAAAAATGCGTGGCCTCCGAAATACAGGGTGTTTAAATTTACTTTCTTAAATAGTTTTTTTTAAATATTTCGAACAATGTTTGATGTATCACAGTGAAAATTGGTATACAAGGGTTTTTTGGCACGACAAAACGAACCATTTTCATACACTACAGGTACAGTAGAGAGCGCCCTCTAGCGGCTACAGCAAAACTATGCCCATGGTTCGTTTTGTCGTACCAAAAAAACCCTTGTATACCAATTTTCACTGTTATACATCAAATATTGTTCGAAATATTTAAAAAAAACTATTTTAGAAAATAAATTTAAACACCCTGTTTTTCGGAAGCCACGCATTTTTCGACCCATGTTTATATAGACTTTATGCATTCATTTTAAAAGTTCTATCGATTCTTAAAACTATGCAACAATAAACTGAAACACCCTGTATACGCTCCAGTGGCAGTTTTCTCAACACATTTTATGTCTATTTATCTTCCAGGTGAAGGTTCATTTGTTCGTTTTTTGTTTTCTTTTCTTCTTCAGTTGATTGTTATTCAATCTTCGAATAGCAATGTTGCATTGTTCGTGGACCCGAAATTCGAGAGATCGATGACAAGGGGCTTCATGTTGCTTGTGTTAGAGAAAATAATTTAAAACAACGTTTTGGGATGACGGGCAAAACATATTCTCATTCAGGGTCCAATCACAAACCATGAAAATCTGGAAGCAAAAAACTACTCATACTAAAGCAACTTGAATCAATTTACAGAGGAACTAGAAATACAATGATGATTATCAGCAATAAAATAAAGACAGCAACAATAAACATGAAAAAATATACGCAAGATCAATAGATTCCTTTACACAAAAATTTTAAAAAGCACAAAAACGAAATAAAAAGATATGCTTATACTCAAAAAGCAAAAGCATTTACTTCAAATTATCATAAATACCATCTGGAGGATTTCCTTCAAAATTCGCAAGTACAAGGATATCCTTTGTTTTATGAATACGGCTCACTATGTCATCTCTATACAATCATCTTTCATCTCTTCCAGTTATAACAATAGCGGCTTCGTCAGCGACGGTCACGACAAAAACCAAAATGAACTCCCCCAGAAACAAACCAATCCCGAACCTCCTCCTCCTCCAGCCATGGAGGAACCCTTCGAGTTCGACGATCTCTTGCCTCACATCGGCGAGTTCGGCATCTACCAGAAGATCCTCTTTCTCTTGATGATACCCTTCTCGTTCTTCGTCGCGTGGGTGTACTTCACGCAGATCTTCATCTCCATAGTGCCGGAGAAGCACTGGTGCTGGGTGCCGGAGCTGGAGAATCTCACGGCAGAAGAAAGGTGAGTTATTAAAAGACTATGTTGCTACCCATTCTGATGAAATGCGGTATTTTGAAATTTGGAGTGATAAAATTGAAGCGTGGGTACTGTACCAGTTGGGACCTTCCTTTTCAGAAACAAAACAAAAGTAATATGCGGTAAATTACCACCGAAAATGTGAAATAACACTATTTATTTTGTAAGGAAAGAGACAGCTCTGTTATTTTAAGGTATCAAGAAAAACATAGCAAACAATACGTATTTTTCTGTTTTATTTGTTATTTCGGTATTATCGTACATCTACTTGGTTCAAAGTGAAGCCAAACAAACTGCAAACAAAAGGCAATATCGTTGTTGATATCGTTATTGTTAGAATTACTTTATAGCTTTATTTGTAACTGATGTTGTTCAACTGCGAAAAAACTGTAGAATAGTTATTCAGTGGCCAGTGACATTCTTTTGTTTGTCCTTGCCTGTACACATTTCTGAGGTGATGCGATGTCGTTGCTTTATTTTTATAGTACAGTTGATGATGTGATTGCAGTAAATCCTTTAGAAGTATAAGCACAGACTCCGCTGTTCTTTTAAAGGAAATTGTTATTTTTAAACAATAACCTTCAAAGAAAGGATCGTCTCTTAACCTTCCGCGTGATTATTCTTAAGAATTTTCGTAATTTCTCAAAGGTAATCCCATACTCAAAGACGGTGGTCGATACGTATTCAAGGTATTAAATAAATATTACTAATAAAATTCCTCCGGTAATTCTTCTGAAGACAAATTTTATGAACATACGTCCACAACAACTTTTACATTTATGATACATAGATACATTTACGACGATTTTTTTCAGTACAAGGTGTTGCAATTTTAGGAAACAAGCCTTTCTGATCTTGGAAAACTCTTTAAATGCTATTTTTAATATGAGCATATTAAAAGAGGATGCAAAATGACATATTTTGATATCTTTTACAAAAAAAAATGTACGAAAATGACATTTTTCAATGTGACAGGAACCATTTACCATTTTGCTATTTTAATCAGAAACGGTGCACCAGATGAGAAAATGAAAATATGAAACTCAGTAGAAAAAATATAAGTACTTTCGAATTTTTTTTATATAGAATATTTTTTTATGATATCTACCAGTGGCGTCCATACTGAAGATTTTTCAGAAAAGATATGATACGCCATTGCTTTTATTTTCATAAAAAAATATTTTTGAAATCCTTATTTAAAAAAACCATTTTCATGCATTTGTGGTACAAAGAAATTAATTTGAACTAGTAGACTTCCTTATTTTGTTTTCAAAATATTGACATTTGATCGATTACGGTCTTATTTTGAGAAGTATTCACAAACGTGATAGTTTTTCACATTGCGAAAGTTTATTTAATCAATAAAAAAGAGAGAATAAGTAAAGCATATAAGCATTGACAATATTTGTTTTAAACACAATTGAGGAACATCCAGAAAGAAGTATTATTTTTTACGCGAAATGGTGCATCGGACGGAAAAAGGTCAAGAGGTCAAATTTGTTGCAAAATAAATGGGAATTTCGTAAATGATTTTTTTTTCGGAATAAGCGATGGCATACCATATTTTTTTGAAAAATTTCCGGTGCACATCCTGTACGGACGCCACTGGTAGAAATATTAAAAAATATTCTACATCAAAAAACGGTACTACTGGTGCTTACTAGACGCATGTCTGATTTCATGAAAATGTCTAGAAGAGTATTAAAGTTATGATATAAAAACAATTTTTTTTCTTAAAACTGTAACACCCTGAAGCTCAAAAATTAAAAGGTTTAGGACATATATTCATATGTACTTTTCTTCCTAAAATGAGCTAAAGAATCATATCCTGTATTTTTAGCCATAAATCAAAAAATACTCTTTTGTATGTCTCGATACTAATATACAGTATATTCAGATAAGAGATAGACCGGACATAAACAAGACCACGTGATCATCGAACGCTGTAACATTCGGCAGGGACGTATTAAGAGTCACGCAGTACATATTTTAGATAGTAGATGCTGCTTTGCGTAACTTTGTAGTAAATTAGCACAATTCGATGTGTATACGATTGGTGATGGATATAGGATCATGTGGGGGTGGGGTAAGAAATATATAATGGTGTAAATATACATAAGAGTTTCAAAATTTTCGCTTCGATTTCCAGCTTCGGATGCCGCCTGATGTTTGTTGAAATACAGTCGAATATAATCTCAAAATGGCGTTTAAATTAGCCTAAATTAAAAATAATCGTATATCTCTTAAAATTGCTTTTAGAATATTGATTAGTATATTTTATGATTTCTAGGTAAATATGTAACCAAATTAAAAGGTTCATCATGTAAAAAAATGTGCATGGTTGAACATTGTCAGAAAGTAGATTCTTGAATAGGTTTTGCAAAATGGGTTCAAAAATGTCAATAATTAATTAAAAAATACAGTAGCTTTATAATTACTTATAACTTACCAAATTTGATGAACGACATCTTTTATCGGAAAGATGAGCTTGATGAGCTTTCATCATCGCTACTGCCTGAAGCACCAACGTCAATAATGAATGGCTCGACTTGTTCCTCTAAAATATTGTCCAATTCCCACATTCTGTTTTCAACTTTGTCTTTCACGTGCTTAATACAGTTTTCCCATTTTTGCGCTGTTATTAATTCTAGTGCTTCTTTGAAAAGTCCTTTGAGGTCACAAAATTTAAAAGTTGTATTGTGCTTAGCTATATAATTTTTAACCTCTGCCCATATGAGCTCAAAGAAATATCAAATTGCAATGATGCACACGACCTACGTAACACGTCTGAACCTGAATGTGACTCTGCCTTGATACGACTACTCTGCCGCTCGGCATAGGCATTTAATTGCGAATTGACCAATGAGGGCTCGTGTTTTACGTCGAGACGGCGGCGTTAGCGTGAAAATCACCCGAACCTTTTGTTTACATCCGGTCTATCTCTTATCTGAATATATATATTGATGAGTAAGAATTACTTGGTATGACCAGACTATCGTTGTACGTTCGTAGTAGTTTTTCTGCAAAAACCTTGCGCACATATTAACAAGAACGCGACACAACAATAACAAAACGTAATAAGATTGTTTTGGCCGAAAATTGCTCAATTTCGCGACTAGCATTTTTGGTACTTCCTTCTTCCTTATATCCCAGGGTCTACAAATACAATCGCCAATTAAGTGTACGTATTACGAACATAGCCGCAAACTAAATTAGGTGATTAACGCTGCATGTACTGGTGTCTTTATTGGGCTTTTTTTAAAGGATTACAAGTAGAAGCAATGAAACTACAGTCGATGTGATGTCTGAGAAGTAAAATTTTATTTTCAGTTATAGGAAGCTCCTATATGAGCATTTTGTTTAAATGTGATGCAGTAGATCCGTACTATGAGGTCAAGTTTAGCATAATTGACCTTCTGTTGATTTACCACTGTTTTATTGGGAATACTAGACCAGTTCTCGATAGCATAATCAATTCATGTGTACGTATGACCAAGATATCTGCTGAACCGAGACATCTATATTAATTGCAAATTCGCATAAATCTCTGTTGAATATATCTCTCCACCTTGTTTATACCGAAGCAGGCAGCAGCCTAAATACCAGGACACCGCGGCTGCGATCAAGATTACTGCCCGCATAGCACCTTTTGAATAGACGCCTCTTGGGCGTTGAGGTTTCCGTCCTTTGCGATTCGGTTTTCAATGGTTTCAGTGATAAGCGAATTGATGGTATTTTCCAACATATCCACATAAATATATCCTAAAATGTCTGCTTATTCATTAATTTTCGGGGGGACTAGCATGAGGCTTTTCATTGCTCCAATATCGGCAGTTACGCTTATTAACAAATCCGTTTAGATAGGATGTGCATTCGTCACTGAAGCAGATCTGCTTTACGTGAATGGTATTGTCATCCATCGCTGCAGTCATGAAATCATCTTCGGTTAACTCTTGCAATATTGTCATTTTGAATGGATGAAATTTATGGAGTTTAGTGACTGTGTGTACAGAGCCTAATGAAATACCAGTCGCAGCAACAATTCTGAGCAATTAGGATTTATTGCAAAATGACCAAAAAGTCTAACTTCATTCAAAACTCTCCGATCACGTTAATTATTTGCAATAGATCCAGTTTGAGTAGAAGTAACTAGCCACTCTTTTGGTTAGTATGTAAACTATTTTGGAAGTAAATCCTGAATCAATAAATTAGTTTTCACTATCCCAAGATTGTCACAAACATACCTGACAGCAAATTGAATTCTTCCTTTCCTTTAGCAACAAATATTCGCGGAAAATTCGGGTTGTTATTTGGTTATTGCCACGTTTAATCTTGGTAATTGCTGTTTATGTTGGTAGTTTCCGTTTTGAATTATAAACGAATTGTAGATTAGGCAAACCCTAACGGGCAACATTTTGAACACTTGTTGAAATGAAAAGTTATATTTTAGTGTGTTTTCGTTTTCTAACTGAACAAATTAAATTAAATAAATATATTTCTAATTTTCTCGAAAACGATTCGACTGATTTAAAAAAATCAAACGTCAAAATAAATAATAAAGACTTTTCAAACAAGCTATTACTCGATCTCCCGTGTCACTCAAAAATTTTAAGTAGCTTTTGGTTAAAGAGTTGTCTCCCTTGACAAATATTTTGACGTATCTCTGCGTTTTTTCTTTTAATCAGTGGTTTTCGACAGGTTTTCAAATGAACACCCTGTATATTTTAACGAAAACGTAAACACCTGCTTCTTATTTTTATTGTGTTCTAACCACTGAAAGGCGAAATATATTCTTCATTGTTCTGACCGTTGACCTACTTTTCCCTATATTTGCATAGTTTTTCATTGTGACTAAGGTCGCAGTTCTTCAGTTGATGAGATACATGTAATTGGTATGAAATAAAATATATAATGGAATAGTTTACAAGTACATACAGGGTGTCCGCAAAGTTGGGGTTTTCCTTTTCAGAAACAACTACCCTTGAAATAACAAAGGTAATGTGTAGTGAAACGAGGGCGACCAAGTAAAAAAAAATAAACGAAAAAGTACTCACTGTCCAGTTGACGAGAAGGGCTAAGTACGTCTCTGCCCGAAATCATACCGCTCCAACAGAAAATGACATCGGCTGATGCGCTACCGAGCAGACGCCGGCGGTGGTGCAGACCACGAACAGAGGTGACAAATATGACGGCGTTGCCGCGTTTTCAGTTTTTAGGTAAACGTACTTTATAGGTATTGATCGAAGTTATCGCCGTTCGATTCAAAAACACAGGTGCGTGCACGACGTAGCCAAGCATCGGTGCAGGCTTTGAGAATTGAGTCCCTCCCCCGAATGAAAGCACCAGCTTGTTCAATTCTGAAACGAAGTTCGTCAACCGTATGCACTTCAGTTTTGTACACCAAGCGTTTCATTTCTCCCCAAAGAAAAAAATCACATGGTGTTAAGTCTGGAGATCGCGGAGGCCACGCTACGGGTCCATTACGTCCGATCCACCTATTCGGAAATAATTCATTCAAAAACTCACGCACCTCGCGTGCACCATCGTGCAGAAACCACATTGATTGTCTTACACTTAATGGCGCATCTTCTAACAAGGAAGGCAAAATGTTGCGTAAAAAGTCTAGGTATTGCATCCTGTCCAATCGATTTGGGAGAATAAATGGTCTAATGAGCATACCGTTCACCATGCCAGCCCAAACATTCACCGAAAATGTTTGTTGAAAATGTGCCCGACGGACAGCGTGCGAATTTTCTACTGACCAAACATGAGTGTTGCAAAAGTTATTCAGCCCATTACGCGTGAACGTAGATACGTCTGTGACCAATATGCACTTCAGAAAGTCCGGATTATTGTCATGTTGATGCAACTACCACTCACAAAACCGCACTCTTGCTGGAAAATCGTCAGGTTGAAGGGCTTGTACACGTTGGACGTCGTCAAACGGAAACAGCCCCTCTCCACGCAGCGTTTGCCACACTTTAGTTTTTGATACTTGCACTTCTCTAGCCACGTCTCTAGTGCTTCTTGAGGGATTCTCGTCTACGCGATTACCTCTACACGCGTGACCGTAACCGTCGGTTGAAGGTTGCATACTGACCTGACACACTTACCCCAACCCAGTTCTGTCGTCGGGTTGAGCCAGTGACCTTGTACCAGTCGGGGATATCGCGGCGGGTCGCGGCTACAGGACGGTATTCAGATATTTTTGATGTTGCAGAGCCCTTTATCTCGGTTCCCTTAAGACATTGGTGTATATGGTACTAAGGAAAATTGCTTACGTTTTCAAGATCTACACGTCGTGTGAAGGAAAACCCCAACTTTGCGGACACCCTGTATTTAAATAATTCGCCACTTAGGACATTATTAAGACAGTACACTCTGCTTTACCGCTAGAAGTAGAATCATCTCGTCCGTATTGTTGAAACACATAAAGAACTACTATCTTTAGTTAGCTACCTCGTTAATAGATATCTTATAATTGACAATAACTGCCTGCAATAACCGTTAAGGAACAAAGACGTGTATTTAATCTAACCGACCAATAAATATTGCCCGATCGAAAAATATTACCACGATTTATCTGTCGCATTATATCATGTTTCACAATTTATTTCAATACGTAAACGCGGTAACGTTATTTTTAAACGGTACCTTGTGCTGGTAGTCAAATCACTATCACTAAAGCGTAACTACTGGAATAACAAGGATGTTTTTTATACAACTGATCCAATTGAACACATGATACTTCTTTCTAAATTGAGTTTGCTTTCACAGACAGCACGATATTTTTATTAAAATTACATTTACATGATCGTCAGCTATTGACATCGTTCAGTGGTTTCGAGTATTTCCGCAATACAGCATCGTCAGGGGTACCACAGGGTTCAAATTTAGGACCATTGCCTTTTTGCTTTTAGTTAACGACTTAAGTACCGATATTCGTTGTGAATCAACAATATTTGACGATGATTTAATACTGTTCTTTGCAGCCAACAGCATCACTAATTGCCAGTATTTACGAATCCGCGAAAAGGAGGAAAGTAGATTCGAGCAGAAAATAGGATAGGTAACCCGAGCGATACGTATTTCTGCTGGCTGGCTTCATCAAGCCCGAAATGAATGCACATATGAAACTGGTCCTTGAAAATTCGAGGTCTTCTAGCCTTTTTATACTACAATGTGTAGGTCGACTCTTGTTGTGGACTTCGTGTGTTGTTTTTTCCCCTCTCCATCTTCGTTTCCTCGGGTTACACCCGCATTCGGATGTGTGGGCATGTGTATCTACTTTTGAAGTTTCATATGTGCATTCATTTCGGGCCTGATGAAGCCAACCAGCAGAAATACGTATCGCTCGGGTTACCTATCCTATTTTTTGCTCGAATCCACATTCCTCCTTTTTGCGGATCTTGCCCATTATTTTTCTGTTATATATATATACATATAATGCGAGCAGTAGTCATTGCCATCGCCAACGACCAGTTGGGCAAAAAATACAATCAATTGTTAATTGAGAATTTTTTAGGGTTTGGTAATCACTTTTAACCGTAACCTCGAGCTTTCGGCATTCTCTATGGAGCCATCTCCAGGAGCTGAAAATACAAATATGATGCTAGCAACCAATACGGGAAATCGATCATGTTCCAAAGAAATTTCTTAAGTTACTGGTTTCCAAGATTGCTTCATTTTATCCTCAGCGTGGGTCTGACCACCAAATATTGTTGAAAACAAGTTGCCTCTTCCGGTGAAAGAAGAAAACCCAACTATGTCATCTTCCCAACCTTTTACATGGTATTGTAGATTCTTCAGACTTCTTCCAGCTCCAGTTTTGTTAAGATACCCTACAAAGATCACTTGTTCTGCTACCAACAGTTTCATTAAATAAGCCTCTGCAAAAGAGTCGAGAGAGATCAATTATGTTGCCGTTTCGTCCTTAAAAACTGTATTGTAGGTCACCCGATCTTGGATTTGCTGCTTAATAACAATAATCGCATACCCCTCGAATTGAGTTCTGTGCAATTAGAAACCTCGCACTGAAACTGTAATCGCGTATCTCGTGGTATGCCACAAATCAACTGCCTGTAGATTATTTCAATTTTTCAACGTTATCAATTATCAGTTTTGCCACGAGATACGTGTTATTAAGACATTCCCCTTATTTTTCACGAATCCATAAATTGCTTACAACTTACTAATTTGTATAATTTACCATAATATGAATAATTAAGAACAATAACGGTTTACCGGCTAACAAAAATGCTCCTGAACTTGTTTGACCATGAATTACACCACGAAACTTTTCATTGCTTGATTACAACATTAAAACTCAATTCATTACGCTTCTGAAAAATACGCGTAATTAGAGTAGAATATCCTTTATTGTGAATAATAATCATACACTTTCCATAGCGGAATGAAATGTAACAGATTTTTTTTCCAAAAGGCAGTTCACATTTTCTGCATACGCTTGCGTAATGCTTTGTCTGGAAAGTGAAAAAAGTGAAATGCTGACCATGGTTATTCGTATAATGATTAGGTGTAGATCCTTTTCAGATTGCCTGTAAGATTCTTAATGATCAGTTCTTTGTATTGAAGTGCACAACTCCTTTCATGGCCAACCTATGTGTGACACGGTGTTGCACGCAGAAAATGATTCTAAAGTAGGTTGTTTTACTGATCGGCCACGCTTTTCTAACGCTTTCTAGCGAAGAAAGTACTTATATCCAAAAGTCATAAAAAGTTCCTATAAACATGATGATGATGATAAAAATTGATGTACTGAACCTTGTTTTGTATCTTTTCCGAGTGCGCGATCATCTCTGCTCGACAGTCTACTCGACCCTAAAAAATGCTGAATGCGCTTTATAATTGCATGATCAAACGAACTTACCTGTAAGTGATGTTCGATCTTAATTCTCCTCGTCGAAGTAAATATTTAGAATACATATCCCCATATATTCCTTGTTCTCGTGGTGGTTGGGTACTACTACGAGGGTACTACGATATGCATTCTAAATGTTTATTTCGACGAGGACGGAACATAATCAACTTCAACGGTTTTTATCTCACAACGCTTGGGGTTTAGGAGGTTGTGCCCATTGAGACATTTGTTCAGTACGGTGAGGAATGCAGGATTATCAAGCAATTAAGTCCGATATTCACATTTTTATCATTATGTACTCTCTACTAACCCCTATACATACTAGTATTATAAATGCGAAAGTGTGTAGATAGCTTAGGGTGTTTCCTGTCCAATGTAGATGTTATATGTTCCGTTTTCACGCAAGTAATATGCCGATACGATACGAGCCTTTCATTGCCTGCCTCCTGAAAGTAAACAGAACGTTGGCATGACTGGCCGCCGGCGTCGCCAAGGTCACTTCCGGTACCTACTTTTGCTCGAAAGCGGATCGAACGGAAAAAAAATCTAATTGCACAGAAGGTTACGATTATAATTATCTGCAGCACAGTTGAAAGTTACAGTATTCGCATATTTTATAGCCGCCGTTATATAACGAGATATTACGGAGGATTTTTCCGATTCGGGAGGTCAAGAATTGCCGCGGAGACCGAGGAGATTGACACTCCAGGGATTTTTGATCCGGTTTATCGAGTACGAGCGGGTGCGGGTGGCAGTCGTACCGCTCTATTTACGATGGCGTCCGATCAGAAAGTGACTGAGAAAATTTGTCAAGTAGATTGACTGAGTACGGTAGCCTGACTAAGTTGCCAAAAACTGTTGCGCGTCTATACATATATAAATAATAATCTACAGGCTGTTTCAGTTTATTGTTGCATAACTTTAAGATTCGATAGAACTTTTAAAATTAATGCACAAAGTCTATATAAACATGGGTCGAAAAATGCGTGGCTTCCTTAAATTTACTTTTTAAAATAGTTTTTTTTAAATATTTCGAACAATATTTGATGTATAACAGTGAAAATTGGTATACAATGGTTTTTTAGTACGACAAAACGAACCATGGGCATAGTTTTACTGTAGCCGCTAGAGGGCGCTCTCTACTGTACCTGTAGTGTATTAAAATGACCGAAAAATTTTTCTTAGTGCAATTTTTTGCTTTTCGAATAAAAAAACTGATTCTTCGCACTTTTCTGCATAAAAAAGCTCTCCTGTGAGTTTTCGTTATAGTTAGCCGTTTTTGAGATATTTTGATTTTTAAGGTTCGATGCATTATTTATGGGAAAATAATATTTTTCTACATTTTCGATTTGGGCATTACAAGTAATTAAGATGATCGTTTAGATTGTGTTTTTAAACACAGCAATAATTCCTAACTCCAAATAAACACAAAAAAACAATATTAATTTGTTTAATTTTCCAATACTATTTTTAACAAATTGAATTAATTATTTACAACTAAAATGCTATTGGATAGAATTTTAAAAGTTCTATCGAATCTGAAAGTTATGCAACAATAAACTGAAACACCACAGTTGGCCCCGAGTAACTGCTTTTTACCAATTTTTCGTCCCTAATTTGGCACCACGACCCTTTAAAGTGATAATCAAATTTAGCCCTCAAAATTACCTAGATCTACAGAGCCTACGTTTTTTCGGTCGCTGAAACCGCTGAATATCATGCTCCACCATCTGCCATCCGTAACTCAAAATTCGCTCGTCTTAGGGTTAGTTTTTTCGCTCGGGGGTGCAGAGATCTTTTTGACGACAAATTCGGAATCAACGTCGACAAATATATGACAATATATGCTGTATGAGCTTGCTTCACATTAAATCTAATCTGCAGCTTCATAGAAAAGGAAACGATTTAGCAAGGTTTTCCTAGTTCGAAACGAACGAACGATATTCAGCCTACAATACGGTATGTTCACCTGATGTCAGATCATTCTTCCTGAGGTCATTTTTTAAAATAATCAGTCACTGACAAAAAGTCGTATCACTCCGAACTTGTAATTACTAATTAAGGTAGAAAGGCTAAATTAATAATTTCTCACATGGCAAGCTGGACGGTTCACCTGCGATTCTTGTCAATTCTCGGAAACGAATTAGTTCTTGAAAAGAAACTGAAGGTATTTTGCCTTGAAAACAACCATGTTAGAAAGTAAGCGGCGGCAAGAAAGCGTTTACCAATTCAATGCTTCCATTAAATCAATCTACTAATCAATAATAAAAATTGACAAGTTACATATATTTTATAACCATAAAATGTCGCGTACAGAGTGACATACGAATCGTAAGCAATTAAAACACAGAACAATCCGATTTTTGTACTTCCTAAAGTTAGTGGAACTAGGCAGATTGTTCCACGACCTTGACACCCTGATTTTTGCATACATGACTAAATTTTAAACCTGTGCTGTTTATTTTTAGGTTCAGGCTTGCTTTTAGATGTCTTCGCTTTTCTTTATTGCAAAATATACTAAGTGACATATAAATCCGAACACCCAGTTTAAATGGTTTTATTTTAATAAAATTTTATATAAGTACTTAATGAAGCATAATAAGTAAATGATAAAAATTTCAAAATGATTGCACTGCTTTAAAGCCCTTTGACCTTTAATAATGTGTGGATGCACCCTGATGTGCTGCGCATTCTCCAACGCGCCTAGGCATGCTTCTGATCAGGTGGTCAATGTCCTCCTGTGGTATCTCATTCCAGGCAACCACCAACTCCTCTCGAAGTGCTTCTAGAGTCTGAGGAGGACGTTGCAAATTGAGCAATCTCCTACCCATCATATCCCACACGTGCTCAATTGGGGATAAGTCGGGAGACCTTGGTGGCCATGATAACAATGTGACATCATTATGTTGAAAGAAGTCTATTGTGACTCTTGCAACATGTGGTCGGGCATTATCTTGTTGGAAAGTTGGATCTGCCAGGGTGTCAAGATAGGGTAAAAGATGGGGTTCTAGAAGTTCGTGGATTTAACGCTGCGCGTTCATGTTACCTCTGATGAAGATTAAAGGTGACCTGGAACCATAAGCTATAGCACCCCAAACCATAACTCCAACAGTGTGATGAACATGTCTTTCAACAAAAAACTGTGGAATCCTCGTTTCACCACGTCGCCTTCTAACCCTGGCACGACCATCGTGCTTGCCTAAACAAAATCGAGACTTGTCACTATAGACAATACTGTTCCATTCCTGATCCCAGAGTGACCAACAAGCCAAAACTTCTCATTCGTCGGTAAACACTTCGCATGCCAATAGGTCTTCCGTGTTCTGCAAACCATTCATTTGCAATGGACCTGGTAGTGGAGAAACGGTCCCTTAAGGCCAATAATCTTAGGCGGCGATCTTCACGGTCTGTTGTTCTACGGCGGCGTCCAGTGCCCCTTGCTCTTTGCGTACGGCCTTCTCGAAGCCATGCCTGACAACACCTAACCACAGTGTCTACACTTCTTCGCACTCTAACTGCAACTGCCCGAAAAGAAAGTCCAGCTTCCCGAAGTCCCACTATACGGCCCCTATCAAACTCACTAAGTTGACGAAATCGTACAGGTCTCCGTACTCTAGGCATCGTAACCGATCGTAAAGGATGTCAAGAACCAATATCCGCCAACGTTGATTCTTTACTGCGGCTGAAATATTTATTTTTAGAGCGTTAGTGAATTAAAAAAAAAAGCAGTATAAAAACCGGAATGTCCAACTGGTAAGGCTGAACATTTTTTCACTTGTTATTTACAGTAAGATAAATACATTCACCAACTTTTATTAAAATAAAACCATTTAAACTGGGTGTTCGGATTTATATGTCACTTAGTATACATTACGTTGAATTTTTGAGGATTGAGTTTCATGTTATCAATAGCAGAATAATTATTAATACTTTCGAGATCAACATTTATTTTAGCCTCGGCAATTTCAAAATGATCAGGTAGAAAGCTTAACAATAATCGGCATAACAAGCTACACTCGAGTTCATAATTTTCACGACCAAATCAAATGTATTGTATATTAAGAACAAGAGGGGCCCTAGGACTGAACCTTGTGGTGCTCCGTAAATTTGAAATACTTGCTCCCAGAACCACCTGTCGCTTTTTGTCTTTAACATATGACGCTAGGAAACCAGAAATGCCTGGGAGGCTATCTACACCTCGCGCATTAGATTTTATTATTATAATAGCATCAACTAAAACTAGCCGAAACGACAGACCGTTTGGTAGAGGTTGACCAGCTATCGAAACTATGGCACTTCTTGTTAGTCAACGTACAGCACCGAGTTTTACAAATTGAAGTTCTATCTTTATACTGTTCTTCTCGAACCAGCATATACAGTTCCGTTTCGAGACTTTTTATGTTCGCATTGAGGTTACAGAAGTAATAAACGTCTGTCCAGTTCAGTGCGAAACTATGAATCGCCGTCGTTACAGACTAGATAGACATCGAATCAGTTGTGAAACTAACATCAGCCAAGGATAAGAGCGCTATTAATTCATTAGCATTGCTCAACGGAATATAACAACTGGTGTAAGATGTCGATATTCTTTAAAACATGGCAGCTCTTTTGTTTATTATATATACGAAGTGTTGACGAAAGTATCGAGTCAATGCGGGTGTCCCGCAGGTACCGGTCTTGGGTCCAGCACATTTTACTAGTAACACTGAACATACGAGGTGTTTCAGTTTATTGTTGCATAACTTTAAGATTCGATAGAGCTTTTAAAATTGATGCAGAAAGTCCATATAAACATGGGTCGAAAAATGCGTGGCTTCCGAAATACAGGGTGTTTAAATTTACTTTCTAAAATAGTTTTTTTTAAATATTTCGAACAATATTTGATGTATAATAGTGAAAATTGGTATACAAGGGTTTTTTGGTACGAAAAAACGAATCATGGGCATAGTTCTACTGTAGCCGCTAGAGGGCGCTCTCTACTGTACCTGTAGTGTATTAAAATGACCGAATATTTTTTCTTAGTGCAATTTTTTGCTTTTTGAATAAAAAAAATGATTCTTCGCACTTTTCAACATAAAAAAGCTCTCCTGTGAGTTTTCGTTCTAGTTAACCGTTTTTGAGATATTTCGATTTTTAGGATTCGATGCATTTTTAATCATTTATGGGAAAATGATTTTCTTTACATTTTCGATTTGGGCATTACAAGTAATTAAGATGATCGTTTAGATTGTGTTTTTAAACACAGCAATAATTCCTAACTCCAAATAAATACAAAAAAAAACAGAATATTAATTTGTTTAATTTTCCAATATTATTTTTAACAAATTATGTTGGAGAATTGGATGTCGTCTGTTTGGAAATCTTCGTGCGTAACTATTCTCTGGCTGCTTCTGCTGCGTTTCCATTTACAAAGACATACACAAAATGAATATCCGCTAACTCTTGATTGGAGAATAAAAGTGGCATTTTTATAAAACTTACAAAAAAAACAGGTAAAAGAAACTAGATTTCGTGCATTCACAATTGCAAAAATACGTTTCAGGTTTCAACAGACAACAAAACTAACTGTCAACTAATTGACGTTTAACCTTATTCTGCTTTCAATTTCAAAAATATTTGCAGGCACAGCCTACGTCTAAAAATTATCGAGATACCGACTTTTTAACGTTATTTTATCATAAATAATTAAAAATGCATCGAACCTTAAAAATCGAAATATCTCAAAAACGGCTAACTATAACGAAAATCTACAAGAGAGCTTTTTTATGTTGAAAAGTGCGAAGAATCAGTTTTTTATTCAAAAAGCAAAAAAAATGCACTAAGAAAAATTTTTCGGTCATTTTAATACACTACAGGTACAGTAGAGAGCGCCCTCTAGCGGCTGCAGTAAAACTATACCCATGGTTCGTTTTGTCGTACCAAAAAACCCTTGTATACCAATTTTCACTGTTATACATCAAATATTGTTCGAAATATTTAAAAAAAACTATTTTAGAAAGTACATTTAAACACCCTGTATTTCGGAAGCCACGCATTTTTCGACCCATGTTTATATAGACTTTATGCATTAATTTTAAAAGTTCTATCGAATCTTAAAGTTATGCAACAATAAACTGAAACACCCTGTATATGCCAAAAATTATTAAAATCGGATAAGCATACGTAGATGTTTACCTTTTTCCGTCACTCAGTATACATATATGCTAATTAAAATAAATCATTTGATCTTTTACATTACAAGCATGTATTTTCAATATCTAATAATTTTCAATGCAGATTTTACTAGGAAGCTGAAATAGTTGCTGGTCATCCGATTTTTGCACGCAAAGACTTTGCCACCTTCCTTGAGGCGGGAGTGGAAAAGTGGATTCCAGGTCTAGAAGAATGCGTAGAAAAAAATAGCGACTTTGGAGAAAAATAACTTAAAGATCAAAGTTTCCATTGGTAATCTTGTTTTTTCGAATAAAAAATTTCTTGTGCCTTGAAAAAAAGCGGGAACCTTATTTTTGAAACTACCATATATTTTCAATCAAGTGTCGGTGCAGTTTACGTAATTCAAAAATTGACCATTTTGGACGCCGACCTCTCCTTGAACTGGGTGCTTTTTTTTGTTGTATATTAATATTTTGTATGATTCAATAGGCTATGTGAATAAAAAGCTACTGACAGGTTGTGGACCTCTGTTATAGATATAATATTTGGGTTTACGTAAGGTAATAAAAAGTTCGCAAAATTGTGCGAATAACGTTTCAATGTCAAGTGACACAGGTGTTATGTCAAACGCCTTGTCGTGTAACGTTATTCGGGGTGATTCAATAAGAGCTGGACACCATGAGGCTACCTGTGCACTGTATCTCATAATGATAATAACGTAGAACTAAATATCAGTGAAATATCTGAAGCAGTTCTGAAAATATTACTTATATATATGGCGAGTTTCTGCTACCTAAGGTCGCTTCTCGCAACCCATACGCCATCGTATCCTATCGTTCCAGTCTCCTTCATGTAGTCCTCTACTTTCCATTGCGGTATGGATGTTTGAAATCCATTTTCTTCGTGGTCTTCCTCGTTTATTTCTTTGTGCTGGTGTCCATTTCCAAACCCTTAATGGTATCCTTTCTTCGTTCATTCGTTGCAGGTGTCCATACCATTTTAACTGCCTCTCTGTTATATCGTCCATTATTGTATTTTCGACTTCCATTCTTTCTCTGATGGTCCCATTTCTAACATGGTCAAGTAAAGTTAAACCGGAACATCTTCTCCAGTACATCATTTCGGTTGAGAGAAGCTTTTGTGACATATTTTTATCTACAACCCACGCTTCTGACCCATACGTCAGTACTGGCTGAATCATAGCCTGATATATAATTTTTTTTGTTTTCTTTGTTAGGTTCTTACTCCACAAGATCGGATGTAGTGCTTTAATCATATTTTTCCTTTTCCTATTTTCCTTAGTATGTCTTTATTATCCTTTCCGCTTTCATCTATTGTAACTCCTAGGTACTGGTACTGTCCGCCGTTTTCTATTTTTCCGCTTTTTGTTTCGATGTCTTGTCCTGTGCCTCCTATAGTCATGTATTGTGTCTTTTGTATATTTATCTCCAAACCCCATTTAGTGAATTCTTCTATAAGTTTGTTTATCATGTAAGTCATGTCTTGCTGGTCTTCTGCAAAGACTACCTGATCATCTGCAAAGAGGATTGTATACAAGTGAAAGTCCTCTAACCATATCCCCATGGGGCTGCACTTTCTTATCCACTGTTTTAAAGCGCTGCAGAGATAAATTTTAAACAGGGTTGGAGAGAGGCAGGAGCCCTGCTTAACACCTTTTGTTTGTGGGAAAGCCTCAGAAATTTGATTTCCGACTTTAACGACCACTTGATTTTCTCTATACATTGCTTTTACGGCGTTTATGTATTTGCTATTTATGCCTGCTTCTTTCATTGCGATCCATAATTTCTGCAAAGGGACGGAGCCGAATGCCTTGCGGAGATCTATAAAAGTAGCGTGTAGCTCCATTCCTCTTGCTAATCTCTTTTCTGTCAGTTGTTTTATTGTAAATAAAATATTACCTAATTTCCATTTTTTTTTTCCTAAAACTTCAACATCCCGAGTTTTTGTAAGGAAACATTTTTGGACTATAGTTTATAAAACAAACTAACATTAATTTTTCATGTAGATTCACACCCTTAAATATTCGCATATCATTAAGGAACACCCTGTGTAAAATAAAGCTTCCAAATCGATTGAAAATGTACATTTTGGAATGACCATTCATGAAAAGTTTTTGTCAAAGGACACGTCGTATGGCTTTAGAAAAGTCGATCGAAATCATAATCTCAATGAAAATTCTACCTTAAAATCGGCTTGTCTGGTCAGCCTGTGGTCGCGCGCCGTTAAGCGTAGAAAATGAGTTTTTTTAGCACGGCTCGATTGGCCATTAAAATAAATGCATTCGATTTGTTCAGGAATTGGACGATGAACAACGGGTCCAGTTCCAATCGAGCTTGAACGTAAAGTTGGCCGTGGCAGTGACATATAATCGTATTACGTATCATTACACGCTCGGCGATTTAACTGAATTAACACGTTATTTGGTTAATAGATTGACTTTGTATACTTTATCTGAAGTCACTTGAAACACTGTGAAATACCGGGTGCGTTTTATATATCTATATTTAACACGCTCTGTTGCTGCAAAAATCGCCAAATTTCGCAGCAAATATAAGATCAAAGATAGTTTCACCGGTCCACGTGGAGTAAAGCACGCCTATGCGTGGACATAGCCAATGAGAAAGCGTGTATTTCAGAGCTCGGAACAAGTGCAGGTGGCTACTGAAAATTGAAACAGTTTAGCCAGTGCCGTGTAGCGGTGAATAAACGTGTTTCTTTAGTCTGTCCGTGTTTTTTCATAGATTTTATTAGTTTGTGTGTTTTTGACTTTTGAATACTCGGTTTACTTGTTGATTTAATTGTTGTGTTGATTGTTCTTGTATGTCCTAAATATGGCTCTTTGGAGACCTTGGGAAAATGCTTCAAGCCACGAGGAGATGGTTGATGAACCTGTGCAGGCAGAATTCTTTCATAAAGATTTAGAGGAACAGACCCAAAGAGTAATCCTAAATATGTATGATTGTCTGAAAAACGAAAATTCAGATTCCTCGCAAAATCAAATTTTAAACAGAATTTGTATCCTGACAAAAATCAGTCGGTCTACCATTTATCGGGTTATAAAAAGGGGAGATGTAGTCAACCATTCCTTCCACAGAAAGCGCATAGGGCAAAAATTAAAAAGAATAGACGTGGGTTTTCAGGAAGATATTCGTCGTATAATATACGGATTTTATAAAGAAAATTTGGTGCCCACGTTGGAAATGATACGGGATAAATTAAAAGATTATCCTGAAGATTTTTATAATTACAAATGCTTAGACTCACTGCACTGTATTGTAAAACTGTGTGGTTTTCAATACAAAAAATTAGATAAAAGAATGGTGATTATGGAGTCGTCTCGAATCGTTGAATTGCGCCAAGAATTTTTGCACAAAGTTAAAATCTATAGAGAGCAGAAAAGAAATCTGATTTACCTGGATGAAACGTGGTATGATACCCATGATGTTGTGCAGTACGGCTGGGTTGACGACAGCAACAAGTGCATTTTAAATGCACCATGCAACCGTGGAAAACGAATCATTATTCTCCATGCTGGCAGTGAAAATAGATTTATACCTAATGCCTTGCTGTTATCTGCCAAAAGTATCAAAGAATCATGTGCCGACTATCATGAGGACATGACCTCCGACTTATTTGAAAAGTGGATAGAGCAGCAGTTAATACCAAACATTTCCCCAAATTCAGTGATTATTATGGACAATGCGCCATACCATTCCCGACAGAAAAACAAAATTCCGAATACAGGCACAAAAAAACAAGACATTATTGATTTTATGAAGGATAAGGGAATGGAAATACCACAAAATTCAACCAAAGCCATATTATTGGATCTTATTAAAAGACAAAAATTTGAAAAAGAGTATGTTGTTGACAATCTGCTTCAGCAAAATGGCCATGAAGTATTACGTCTACCTCCCTATTACTGCATTTTTAACCCGATTGAGTTGGTCTGGGCTGCTTTAAAAAAAAAGTAAGAAAACATAATCAGACCCCTCAATTAAGTGAATCGCTATTGGCCACAATAAGAGATGCAGTATCTCATATTGCTGCCACAGACCTATGGAAGCAGTGTTCTAGGCATATTATTGAAAAAGAAAATGAATATTGTATTTTGCCTCCTGTAAATCCCGTTGTAATTCCTCTACAAGATGACTCTAACGACAGCTCCGAAGGCGAGGATGATATATAAATACCTATAATGTAAGTCTTTATATACCTTTTTATATACCTACCTGCTATGTAAATATTTGCCTATGTCAAACGTTGGAATTCTGTAATTTTTCCATTTCTTAACTTTCAGTCAACATAAATTAAACTCCCAATATAAGTATTTTTTATCCCAAATCAAAAAAATAAGAAGATAGTAAAATCCATTTATTGTGATATAAAAACATTATTATTATCGTTCTAAATAAATGACCGCACGCCTATGATACGTCATGAAATTACAAAGGACGCGCCGACCAAAGGTTTTTATGCTATTTCAAGTGACTTCAGATAAAGTATACTTCCATGGAGGTACCAAAGAAAACGGATGAGTCAAATAATAACAATAAGGTAGGTTCACTTAGGTGCGATGAATCTTTGACCTCTTCATATCAGATTAAACTGGCTTTGCAGCCTGGAAATTTCTACCCAAATTCAAGTCTCAGAACAGACAGAGATATCGACTTACGATATTCGGGGAAGAGGAAGTCTGTTGCCATGGCCTTCGCGACCACCTGACCTAACTTGTCTTGATTTTTGTTTATGGGGTCGCTTAAAGGTCGTGGTGTTTCAGACTCAACCTACAACCTGAGAAGATATGAAAAACCGGATTCGTAATGCAACACGTAACATACCGAGAGCCGACATTAAAGCTGCAGTTTTGTCTACCCGTGAGTCTCAGGAATGCATAGAGCGTGGTGGTCAGCATTTCGAGCATTTAAAACCTTTCCATGTTTTTCATGGCCACAGCTTAATAATAAAAAGAAGTTCCAGATAAATTAGTAATAAAACTTTCTTTGGCCTAAATTTGTGGTTCGGAAGAATAAATAGAGATGTGAACGTGTTTAGACATCACTTAGCTACTTTTTCATGAAAAAAATCGTAGCAATGCATTTAATTTTTTTGAGAAAATCGACCGTTTCTATCGGAATAACGGAAAACGCCCTCTAGCGGCCACATGTGAAACTAACTAAATTTCAAATAGTATAAAATTTGTAGTCCAAGAACTGCTCTTATCAACTGGCCCAAGGTTGTTAAAATCTGCGATGATACAGGGTGTTTTTTACGGAAACCTTAGAATACCCCCACCACTTTATATTTAGAGATACAGCAAAAATTGTCAAACAAAAAAGATTCGGATTATCCTCGAATTTAAAGATCAGGTATTTTTTGTAAGGTTAATAAAACGGAATTCACAGAAACATCACTTTTTTAGAAAATATTTTCCAGATTTTCTTTTGGCGGTTTTTGCTACCCTGTACACGTCATGTAACATCCAAAAAAACGTAATCAGTCTACAAAATTTTCTCGATTACAATACTGAAGTAAAATGGATTTTTTATTCTATCGGTCAAAGTGGAACACATTTAATGATTGTACGTAGCTTTTTCCACGTGTAACCCTAGATACAGGTTATCTAATTCCAGGTCAAAAAAATCTAATGTGCCTTGATATAAATTTCAGTTTTTTGAATCGATATAATTTCAACGAGTCGTCTGAAAAACGTGAGTTTTTTTAAGTCCCTGGTCTACTTAAAGGAAACAAACTGTAAACCAATCAATTCTCTAATCCACATATTGATTCGAGATTTCATAAAAGGCTTTTTCGTATATACTAATTTGCTTAAATAAATCAACCATGAAATTCATTTTTCCCATCTGAGTAACTAAAGAGTATACCGGTTAGAATTAAACCATATGTGTTGAAATTTCCAATGTATACATAACAAATTTTAGCAAATATTCTGTTGACGTTAATTGCGGATAATCTTGTTTAGATTTGTGCAAACATTCGTCAGTTTCTCACGCTAAGACGAGATTTTTAAGTAGCATAAACACAAAGTTCGGGGAAAGACTCTATTTTCTGACGAATCAAACTTTGTACTTACACCACCATCCAAAAGTTGGTCGTCAGTTAAGAATGAAATAAATATTGCGTAGAGTCAACCTACTTGACGTCATTTTTAAAGTTTTTGAGACTATAAATCTCTCATAAATTGAAAAGGGTCAACATTAGAAAAAAGTTATTAAGCACCCTTTTTGTTGAAAATCCACAAAATCTTAATTATCTTTATGTTATGATTTTTTGAAAAATATATAACACATCTTGAAACATGTTCAAGATTGTTCGTTTTTATCGAATATCTTATATTCCTCTATCTTTAACCATTCTCAAGTTCGTGACGAGACAAATTTAAAGCAGACCTTTAACACGGTGCAAAAAAACATTCTCATCAAGATTACCCATTAGGTAATAACGACTAACGAATTTATTTGCATTTCTGATTACAGCGACTGCAACTGTGAAGATGGTGTTAAATAGATAATGAGTTGTTATGAGTTTAAAAACGACGTAGATGAGACGCCGGATCGTTATTATTGCGGTTATGCTAATTGACAAAATCATTTATTTGCTTATTTGACGTGTTGACTAAACGAATGTTTTGTTATTGCGATAGATTGTTCAAAAATCGTTTTTTTCAGGATAAGTCTAGCGATTCCTTTCGGCCCAGACGGTCGAGACAGGTGCCATATGTACGATGGCGATTTCTTACAAGCGTTGGACAAAGGTCTCAGCACTCCAGATCCGTCCTGGCCCATTGTGCCTTGCAAATACGGCTGGGAATACAACAGGACCGAAGTCCCCTATGACTCTATCTCCACTGAGGTAAGATACTTCTACATACGTAACACGAATAACATGCTTTAAGTTGTAATTTTTATGTAAATGGTGAATCATCTTTCTTGTCGAGGAACACAGATGCGGTTACAACAGATTTGAAAAAATACTCGTATGAGACATTTTCGTAATATAAATTATTTTTTGAAAATTCTGTGGCCTGGTGACTTATTGAAAAAAAAACTAATCCGAAAAAAAGGGTTTGTTTTATAAACATTTAGTCAAATGTGGCTTAGATACCTCATTGCTCCATCATTTCTGGAATAAAGTCTTCTAAGACATCTGGAGAGTAATGATTTAAGAATTATTTGGAACGCTATTGAAATAAAAATAATTCAGCCATCGGTTTTTATTCTAAACAATCCTAGGATCACACTGTTGTATTTTCTATCGACTGTGTTTGACTATCAATCTAGTTTAAATAGAATCATTTAATAGTTATTAAGATAAAAAATTAACGGATTCAGCTTGCACATTGTTTTGGGGCGAATCATCGATAATCATCCAATATTCTACAAGGATAAGCAATATGTAAATTTAGTGTGAAGCATGTAATTGTTCTTATTGGCAGCTAAACTGTGTTGAGGTTTTTGCGGTTTTAAGGAAGCCTCGATTAGACACGATACATCGACATACTTTATTGGTGCATCACTGCTCGTTTTCGAATATTTCCTCCTATAATTCTACCTTTAATTGATAAATATCCGACGAGAAATCTTTAAATGTCGGGAAGTTTTGGTCAAATTTTCTGAGATATATGATCCATCGCAACAAGATAGTATATGGTGCCATCTATTGTCAGAATCGCAGCTGGCCTGCTTTAACAGTTAGCATATTGCATCGAAGCACTAAAAGAAGACAAAGGAAAATTTCTTCGTCAGAAGTGGGCCAGAAAGTTCTTTTTTCAATGGGATGTAGCGTTTCCGTGGGCTGATGGACTAAATTAGCAGCAATTTAACTTTTATGGCGATATGTTTATTTATTTCGTATGACTTTTTGATCTAACCACTAAAAAAACGTGAAAGGAGCTTAACTCGTTCCACCAAGCATAAAGGTAGCGTTTTATAAACATTTTATGAAAGTTCGGCAACACCGCCTCGGTAACCAAGGACGAGTAATAGTCCAAGAGCCGACATACATCGCGTACTGATATGGAACGTTGAAAATGAGTCAAATCGTGTTTTGTTGTTTTTTAACTGTTGGAACTGTAAGGATCCCAGCTCATTCATGAAAGCCCGGTCATCATTATGGCCACTGGAGGCCCATTTCTTAGATTATTAAACTGCTTAATTAGCCAATTGGTAGATTTGTTGTTATGTAGCTAGATCAATATGATTTTTGTGCTAGCTGGACTGGGTGTGCGACAACAGCGCCCTCCCGTCGACCGCCCAATCAATCTTTTTCTGCGGTGCCATTTTGGGCGGGCTGGTGTTCGGCTGGTTGGCGGACAGATTCGGCAGGATACCAGCTTTGGTGGGGACGAACGTTGCCGGATTTATCGGAGGAATCGCCACCACATTTTGCACATCGTTTTGGTCGTACTGCTTGTGCAGGTTCGTCGTCGGCATGGCGTTTGACAACTGCTTCACCATGATGTACATCCTGGGTAAGTTCGAGATAGGAAACGCTAGATGGATGGTTAGAATATACTTGAAGTTAAAATTGTCTCCACTTTGCAGTTTTGGAATACGTGGGTCCAAAATGGCGGACGTTCGTGGCGAATATGTCCATAGCGATATTCTTCACGTTCGCAGCGTCGATCCTGCCCTGGATAGCTTATTACGTCGCCGATTGGAGGATACTGTGTTACGTCACATCGGCACCATTGGCATTGGCTGTTTTCACACCTTGGTTGGTACCTGAATCCGCAAGGTAACACTCTTGAAATGTGCCACGTTATTTAGAAGCAAAGCCAGAAAAAAGACAGGTCTTGAAGGAAAATTTCTCGTCGCAGTGCGCGTTGTTACGTAGCACGTTCCAAATTGGAAAAGTCACATGTCTTTCGGGAATACGTTTCATTTTCAGTGAACAACAACTTGAGGGATGTGAAACTGAAGTGGCTGTCTATGTAGAACGGGCTACGTAACAGCGCGCGCTCTTGAACATGGGCGGCGCGGAAATTTTGTCAAAGGGGGGCTCAAAGTTTTGCCCTTAAGAAATCTGCTAGTTAAATTTACCAATTAATTGATTGTTTCAGATGGCTTGTGTCTCAAGGGGAAACAGACAAGGCCATAAGCATTTTGAGAAAATTCGAAAGGATAAACAAATCCAAAGTTAGCGAAAGCACATACCAAAGGTTTAGGGTGAGTACAGCAAAGAATCCTTTATCACTTTGTCTGACTGTTTTTATTTTTAGGATTCTTGTATGAGAGCGAAGAAACTGGAAGAAGAAGACAAAACCTACTCGGTACTGGATCTCTTCAGAACGCCCAGATTGAGAAAAATCACACTCATCATGGTCGTATTGTGGATGGTGATCTCGTTAGTGTTTGACGGTCATGTGAGAAACGTTGAAACTTTGGGTGAGTTTTGACTCTGATCTTTCTTTAGATTGGGCATGTTGTTGCTATGTTATTTTGTTGTAGGTCTCGATGTGTTTCTGACGTTCACGATAGCCAGCGTGACAGAGTTCCCGGCCGACACGTTTTTAACGATGGTCCTCGATGTATGGGGAAGAAGATGGTTGGCAGCTGGGTCTCTAATTGTCAGCGGTATATTCAGCTTACTTGCTACTACAGTTCCTATAGGTAAGAACCGATTTTAAACAAAAATGGATTTCCTAGACTATGCGGAAAATCTGTCGGATTTATTTGTCTCTTTTCGCTCTTTCAAGATTCCTTTGACTCTTATTTCGACTGTTTCAAGTCTTTAAGCTCTTACTTCGACTGCTTTGGCTATTTTTCCGAATCCTTTGACTATTATTTCCATAGTTTCAACTCTTATTTCCACTCTTTTTAGCTTTTATTTTGTTTCAACCCTGTCGACTCTCATTTCGACTCATTTGACTATTATTTCGAATCCTCCGATTCGTATTTCTCGAATCGAATCTTACTTCAACTCTTTCGACTACTTCTGCTCTTATTGCGACTGTCTCAGCTCTTTCGACTTTTATTTCCGCTGTTTCAATTCCCTCGTCTCTTATTTCGACTGTTTTATCTATTTTGGCTCCTTCGACTCTCATTTCGACTGTTTCAACTTTTTCTATTCTTACTTTGACTGTATCAACACTTATTTGGACTGTTTTCATTTTTTCAGCTCCTTCGACTCTTATTTCGACTCCTTCAACTCTTCGACTGTTTCAACCCTTTCGACTCTTATTTTGCCTCTTTCGACTCTCATTTGAACTGTTTCAACTCTTTCGACTCCTTCAACTCTCATTTTGACTGTTTCAACACTTTCGACTCTTATTTCGCCTGTTTCAACTCTTTCGACTCTTATTTTGCCTCTTTCGTCTCTCATTTGGCCTGTTTCAACTCTTTCGACTCCTTCAATTCTCATTTTGACAGTTTCAACACTTTCAACTCTTATTTTGCCTTTTTCGGCTCTTATTTCGCCCGTTTCGAGTCTTTCGACTCCTTTTCCGACTCCTTTTCGGTTGTTTTAACTCTTTTTATCTTTATTTCGACTTCTCCAACTATTCGACTGTTTCAACTCTTTTGACTCTTATTTCGACTCATTTAACACGTATGACGATATTACGACTCTTTTAACTATTTCGACTCTTATTTCGTCTGTTTTAACTCTTTTGACTCTTACTTTGCCTCTTTCGGCTCTTATTTCAATTGTTACAACTCTTATTTCGACTCCTTCAACTCCTCGACGGTTTCAACTCTTACGACTTCTTCAGCTCTCATTTCGACTGCTTTGACTCTTTTGACTCTTATTTTGCGTCTTTCGGCTCTATTTTGGTTGTTTCAACTTTTTCGACTGCAACAACTCTTCAACTGTTTCATCTCTTTCGACTCTTGTTTTACCTCTTTCGCCTCGTATTTTGATTGTTTCAACTCTTTCGACGCGTTCAACCCTTCGACTGTTTCAACTCCTATTTCTACTCTTTCGACGTCGTCGACTCTCATTTCGCCTGTTGCAACTCTTTCGACTCTTATTTTGCCTCTTTCGACTCTCATTTCGTCTGTTTCAACTCTCTTGACTCTTACTTTGCCTCTTTCGGCTCTTATTTCAATTGTTACAACTCTTATTTCGACTCCTTCAACTCCTCGACGGTTTCAACTCTTACGACTTCTTCAGCTCTCATTTCGACTGCTTTAACTCTTTTGACTCTTATTTTGCGTCTTTTGGCTCTTATTTAGGTTGTTTCAACTTTTTCGACTGCAACAACTCTTCAACTGTATCATCTCTTTCGACTCTTGTTTTACCTCTTCCGCCTCGTATTTTGATTGTTTCAACTCTTTCGACGCGTTCAACCCTTCGACTGTTTCAACTCCTATTTCTACTCTTTCGACGTCGTCGACTCTCATTTCGCCTGTTTCAAGTCTTTCGACTCTCATTTTGCCTCTTTCGACTCTCATTTCGTCTGTTTCAACTCTCTTGACTCTTACTTTGCCTCTTTCGGCTCTTATTTCGATTGTTACAACTCTTTCGACTCTTATTTCGACTCCTTCAACTCCTCGACGGTTTCAACTCTTACGACTTCTTCAGCTCTGATTTCGACTGCTTTGACTCTTATTTTGCCTCTTTCGGCTCTTATTTTGGTCGTTTCAACTTTTTCGACTGCAACAACTCTTCAACTGTTTCAACTCTTTCGACTCTTATTTCACCTCTTTCGCCTCGTATTTTGATTGTTTCAACTCTTTCGACGCGTTCAACTCTTCGACTGTTTCAACTCCTATTTCTACTCTTTCGACGTCGTCGACTCTCATTTCGCCTGTTTCAAGTCTTTCGGCTCTTATTTTGCCTCTTTAGACTCTCATTTCATCTGTTTCAACTATCTTGACTCTTACTTTGCCTCTTTCGGCTCTTATTTCGATTGTTACAACTCTTTCGACTCTTATTTCGACTTCTTCAACTCCTCGACGGTTTCAACTCTTACGACTTCTTCAGCTCTGATTTCGACTGCTTTGACTCTAATTTTGCCTCTTTCGGCTCTTATTTTGCTTGTTTCAACTTTTCCGACTGCAACAACTCTTCAACAGTTTCAACTCTTATTTTACCTCTTTCGGCTCGTATTTTGATTGTTTCAACTCTTCCGACGCGTTCAACCCTTCGACTGTTTCAACTCCTCAATTGTTTCAACTCTTACGACTTTTATTTCGACTCCTTCAACTTTTCGACTGTTTCATCTCTTATTTCTACTCTTTCGACGTCTTCAGCTCTAATTTCACCTGTTTCAACTCTTTCGACTCTTATTTTGAATCTTTCGACTCTCATTTCATCTGTTTCAACTCTCTTGACTCTTACTTTGCCTCTTTCGGCTCTTATTTCGATTGTTACAACTCTTTCGACTCTTATTTCGACTCCTTCAACTCTTACGACTTCTTCAGCTCTGATTTCGACTGCTTTAACCCTTTTGACTCTTATTTTGCCTCTTTCGGCTCTTATTTTGGTTGTTTCAACTTTTTCGACTCCAACAACTCTTCAACTGTTTCAACTCTTTCGACTGTTATTTTACCTCTTTCGCCTCGTATTTTGATTGTTTCAACTCTTCCGACGCGTTCAACCCATCGTCTATTTCAACTCTTCAATTGTTTCAACTCCTACCACTTTTATTTCGACTCCTTCAACTTTTCGCCTGTTTCAACTCTTTCGACTCTTATTTTGCCTCTTTCGACTCTCATTTCGTCTGTTTCAACTCTTTTGACTCTTACTTTGCCCCTTTCGGCTCTTATTTCGATTGTTATAACTCTTTCGACTCTTAATTTGACTCCTTCAAATTTTTGACTGTTTCAACTCTTATCTCTACTCTTTCGACGTCTTCGACTCTCATTTCGCCTGTTTCAACTCTTCCGAGTCTTATTTTGCCTCTTTCGGCTCTTATTTCGATTGTTACAACTCTTTCGACTCCTTCAATTCTGATTTCAACTGCTTTGACTCTTATTTTGGTTGTTTCAACTTTTTCGACTGCAACAACTATTCAACTGTTTCAACTTTTTCGACTCTTATTTTACCTCTTTCGCCTCGTATTTTAATTGTTTCAACTCTTCCGACGCGTTCAACCCTTAGACTGTTTCAACTCTTCAATTGTTTCAACTCTTATGACTTTTATTTCGACTCCTTCAACTTTTCGCCTGTTTCAACTGTTTCGACTCTTATTTTGTCTCTTTCGACTCTCATTTCGTCTGTTTCGACTCTTTTGACTCTTACTTTGCCCCTTTCGACTCTCATTTCATGTTTCAACTCTCCTGACTCTTACTTTGCCTCTTTCGGCACTTATTTCGATTGTTACAACTCTTTCGACTCTTATTTCGACTCCTTCAACTCTTACGACATCTGCAGCTCTGATTTCGACTGCTTTGACTCTTTTGACTCTTGTTTTGCCTCTTATTTTGGTTGTTTCAACTTTTTCGACTCCAACAACTCTTCAACTCTTTCGACTCTTATTTTACCTCTGTCGCCTCGTATTTTGATTGTTTCAACACTTTCGATGCGTTCAACCCTTCGACTGTTTCAACTCTTCAATTGTTTCAACTCTTACGACTTTTATTTCGACTCCTTCAACTTTTCGCCTGTTTCAACTCTTTCGACTCTTACTTTGCCTCTTTCGGCTCTTATTTCGATTGTTACAACTCTTTCGACTCTTATTTCGACTCCTTCAAATTTTCGACTGTTTCATCTCTTATTTCTACTCTTTCGACGTCTTCAACTCTCATTTTGCCTGTTTCAACTCTTTCGACTCTCATTTCGTCTGTTTCAACTCTTTTAACTCATACTTTGCCTCTTTCGGCTCTTATTTTGATTGTTACAACTCTTTCGACTCCTTCAACTCCTCGACAGTTTCAACTCTTACGACTTCTTCAACTCTAATTTCGACTTCTTCAACTCTAATTTCGACTGCTTTAACTCTTACTTTGCCTCTTTCGGCTCTTATTTTGGTTCAACTTTTTCGAGTGCAACAACTCTTCAACTGTTTCAACTCTTTCGACTCTTATTTCGACTCCTTCAACTCTTCGACTGTTTTAGACTTACAACTTTTATTTCGACTTATTCGACTCTTATTTCGACTGTTTTGACTCTTTATTTGACTCGTGCGACCTTTACAGGATTACCTTCCGCCACGTTGGCCATAATGGGCCGATTTGCCATAAATATCTCTTACAACATTGGCCTCCAGTACGCCGCAGAACTGCTTCCGACAGTGGTTCGAGCACAAGGAGTCGCCTTGATCCACATCATGGGATATGTGGCTAGCATAATCGCACCCTTTGTAGTCTATCTGGTAAGATTCCTTTCACATTTAAAATTAAAATAAATATTGTAGTTTCTCGTTTGTCGAAATTTTTACCAGTTTTATCTCGGGTCAAGTTAAATAAGGTAATGTATTTTTTTGACTCTATCAGCAGAAGTTTCTCATTTCAATATAATACGTGTTCGTTAAAGCATATATGTTGACATTATTTTCGAGATATCTGTATTACCAAAACGATTTAATTTAGAAAAAAAAACTTAAAAAATTGTTAATAATAAATTACTTCCTCGTCCAACGATCGGTGAATTGGTTCTGACTGAATGAAAAATATCGCGCTTATACAGTTCAATTACACTTTTCAGAATTTAGCGTGAAGTTTATAATTATCCGCTAGATTAGTAACAGGTAGTACCAATATAGTCCAACGTTTTATGTTTTGTCATTGTCCAAATAGTAACAATGGTCTAGTTATCAAAGAGAATTTGCCGTTCCTGTTATTTATAAACAACAATGTTTACCTACTAGTTAATATCGGGAAGTACGGATTAAATTTGGTACAGGGTGTCTCCCGTGGAAGTGTATTATTCAAAAAGTTGGTATGTTTTGCATTTTTTTTTCAGGCTAAAGTATCTGTGTCTTTGCCACTATTCATCCTTGGAATCCTCGGAATCCTAGGGGGACTTTTGGCACTATTTTTACCGGAAACTTTGGACCAAGAACTGCCACAAACGTTACACGACGGCGAGATGTTCGGAAAAGGCCAGAGAATTTGGGACTTCCCGTGCACAAAGTAAGCCTAATTAACTATTTTAAAAGTTTAAAATTTCCTAACATCGTGTTTCTTACATTTATAACCATACAATGTTGTTCAACGGTGACCTTGGAACTGACCTTGAGAATCACATTCAAGTTTTGTTCCAAGGTCAAATCGTTGTTAAAAATCGCTTAAGACAAGACCAAGTCACTCTTCATCAATATTCCTGCTACATCTTTTCATTTTCTCTGGGCTCACACAGTTGGTATTCATTTGACCTTTAGAGATGACCTTGGATTTAAATTCAAAACATGATCGGATTTCCCCTCCATTCTATTGCCAAAAAGAGGCTTTTCACTTAAAAAACAAACGTAGATTCCGAAATGACCTTGACAGTAAGGTTCAAGGTCAAATCGAAGGTCAATGGTCAAGGTCTTGTTGGATGTCTAAAGACTGGAACATGACGTTTTTCATCGATATTCCTGCCACATTTCTGGGAATTTTCCATAGGCTCACAGAATTGACCTTATTTGACCTTTGGAGATGACCTTTACCTTAGATTTCCGTACATAATTTTCCGTTCATGTCATTGCTTGTGTCAAAAAGGGCGCTTTGCAGCTTACAAACAAAGATAGACGTTGATGAAATTTCGTTGAAGGTGAGATTCAAGGTCAATATTGGAATCTTTGTTAAAAATTATCAAAGACCTTGCTATATAAATAATTGTGTTATTTTTTGATATATTTCCCCAGCCTTACAGAATTGACCTTCATTTGACCTTCGGAAATGTCGTTAGTCTTAGACTCGATACGTGATCGGACTTTGAGCTTATTCTATTGCCGGTATCAAAAGAGGAGAATCCACTTAAAAAACAACAGTAGACTTTGAAATAACCTTAAAGGTGTGGCTCAAGGTCAAATCCAAGGTCAATATTAAAATCTTTATTAAAACTTACTAAAAACTTGACCATGACATTTTTCATCAATATTCCTGCTACATTTATGGGAACTTTCCCTAGGCTCACAGAATGGACCTTCATTTGACCTTTAGAGATGACCTTGCATTTAAATTCAAAACATGATCGGATTTCCCCTCCATTCTATTGCTAAAAAGAGGCTTTTCACATAAAAAACAAAAGTAGATTCCGAAATTACCTTGACAGTAAGGTTCAAGGTCAAATACAAGGTCAATGTTGAAATTCTTGTTGTATGTCTAAAGACTGAACCATGACGACGTTTGTCATCGATATTCCTGCCACATTTCTGGGAATCTTCCATAGGCTCTCAGAATTGACCTTATTTGACCTTTGGAGATGACCTTTATCTTAGATTTCAGTACATAATTTTCCGTTCATGTCATTGCTTGTGTCAAAAAGGGCGCTTTGCAGCTTAAAAACAAAGATAGACTTTGATGAAATGTCGTTGAAGGTGACATTCAAGGTCAAATCCAAGGTCAATATTGGAATCTTAGTTAAAAATTATCAAAGACCTTGCTATATAAATAATTGTGATATTTTTTGAAATATTTCCCTAGCCTTACAGAATTGACCTTCATTTGACCTTCGGAAATGTCGTTAGACTCGATACGTGATCGGACTTTGAGCTTATTCTATTTCCGGTGTCAAAAAGAGGAGTATCCACTTAAAAAACAACAGTAGACTTTGAAATAACCTTAAATTTGTGGCTCAAGGTCAAATCTAAGGTCAATATTAAAATCTTTATTAAAACTTACTAAAAACTTGACCATGACATCTTTCATCAATATTCCTGCTACATTTATGGGAACTTTCCCTAGGCTCACAGAATGGACCTTCATTTGACCTTTAGACATGACCTTGGATTTAAATTCAAAACATGATCGGATTTCCACTCGATTCTATTGCCAAAAAGAGGCTTTTCACCTAAAAAACAAAAGTAGACTACGAAATGACCTTGACAGTAAGGTTCAAGGTCAAATACAAGGTCAATGTTGAAATTCTTGTTGTATGTCTAAAGACTGAAGCATGACGACGTTTTTCATCGATATTCCTGCCACATATCTGGGAATTTTCCATAGGCTCACATAATTGACCTTATTTGACCTTTGGAGATGACCTTTACCTTAGATTTCAGTACATAATTTTCCGTTCATTTCATTGCTTGTGTCAAAAAGGGCGTTTTGCAGCTTACAAACAAAGATAGACTTTGATGAAATGTCGTTGAAGGTGAGATTCAAGGTCAAATCCAAGGTCAATATTGGAATCTTTGTTAAAAATTATCAAAGACCTTGCTATATAAATAATTGTGTTATTTTTTTGAAATATTTCCCTAGCCTTACAGAATTGACCTTCATTTGACCTTCGGAAATGTCGTTAGTCTTAGACTCGATAAGTGATCGGACTTTGAGCTTATTCTATTGCCGGTATCAAAAAGAGGAGTATCCACTTAAAGAACAACAGTAGACTTTGAAATAACCTTAAAGGTGTGGCTCAAGGTCAAATCTAAGGTCAATATTAAAATCTTTATTAAAACTTACTAAAAACTTGACCATGACATTTTTCATCAATATTCCTGCTACATTTATGGGAACTTTCGCTAGGCTCACAGAATGGACCTTCATTTGACCTTTAGAGATGACCTTGGATTTAAATTCAAGACATGATCGGATTTCCCCTCCATTCTATTGCCAAAAAGAGGCTCATCACTTAAAAACAAAAGTAGACTCCGAAATGACCTTGACAGTAAGGTTCAAGGTCAAATCCAAGGTCAATGTTGGAATCTTTGTTAAAAATTATCAAAGACCTTGCTATATAAATAATTGTGTTATTTTTTTGAAATATTTCCCTAGCCTTACAGAATTGACCTTCGGAAATGTCGTTAGTCTTAGACTCGATACGTGATCGGACTTTGAGTTTATTCTATTGCCGGTGTCAAAAAGAGGAGTATCCACTTAAAAAACAACAGTAGACTTTGAAATAACCTTAAAGGTGTGGCTCAAGGTCAAATCCAAGGTCAATATTAAAATCTTTATTAAAACTTACTAAAAACTTGATCATGACATTTTTCATCAATATTCCTGCTACATTTATGGGCTCACAGAATGAACCTTCATTTGACCTTTAGAGATGACCTTGATCTTGGATTCAACACACGTTCGGATTTTCCGTTCATTTTATTTTCAGTGTCAAAAAGCGGGCTTTGCACTTAAAAAACAAAAGTAGATTTTGAAATGACCTTTGAGGTAAGGCTCAAGGTCAAATCCAAGGTCAAGATTGGAATCCTTGTTAAAAATAACTATAGATCCTACCTTGATTTTTTTCTTCAATACATCTGCCAATTTTTCTAAAATTGCCTCTAGGCTCACAGAATTGACATTCATTTGACCTTTGGAGATGACCTTGATCTTAGATTTCAATACATCATCGGATTTTTTGTTCATTGTATTGCTGGTGTTAGAAAACGGGCTTTGCACTTAAAAGCAAAAGTACACCTTGAAGGTGAGGCTCAAGGTCAATATTGAAATCCTTGTTAAAAATTACTAAAGATCTCTCTTTGATTTTTTCTTCAATAATGCTGCTAATTTAACTAAAATTTTCCGTAGGCTCGTAGAATTGACCTTAATTTGACTTATGGAGATGACATTGATCTTAGATTTCAATGCATGATCGGTTTTTTTGTTCATCCTATTGCTAGTGTTAAACAAAAAAAGTAGACCTTGAAGATTATGCTAAAGGTCAACTCCAAGGTCAATATTGGAATCTCTGTTGAAAATTATTGAAGGTCTAGACTTTGATGAAATGTCGTTGAAGGTGAGATTCAAAGTCAAATCCAAGGTCAATATTGGAATCTTTGTTAAAAATTATCAAAGACCTTGCTATATAAATAATTGTGTTATTTTTTGAAATATCTCCCTAGCCTTACAGAATTGACCTTCATTTGGTCTTCGGAAATGTCGTTAGTCTTAGACTCGATACGTGATCGGACTTTGAGCTTATTCTATTGCCGGTGTCAAAAAGAGGAGTATCCACTTAAAAAACAACAGTAGACTTTGAAATAACCTTAAAGGTGTGGCTCAAGGTCAAATCCAAGATCAATATTAAAATCTTTATTAAAATTTACTAAAATCTTGACCATGATATTTTTCATCAATATTCCTGCTACATTTATGGGAACTTTCCCTAGGCTCACAGAATGGACCTTCATTTGACCTTTAGAGATGACCTTGATCTTGGTTTCAACACACGTTCGGATTTTCCGTTTTCTATCTTCAGTGTCAAAAAGGGGGCTTTGCACTTAAAAAACAAAAGTAGATTTTGAAATGACCTTTGAGGTAAGGTTCACGATCAAATCCAAGGTCAAGATTGGAATCCTTGTTAAAAATAACTAAAGATCCTACCTTGATTTTTTCTTCAATACACACACCAATTTTTCTAAAATTGCCCCTAGGCTCACAGAATTTCAATTCATTTGACCTTTGGAGGTGACCTTGATCTTAGATTTCAATACATCATCGGATTTTTTGTTCATTCTATTCCTAGTGTTAGAAAACGGGCTTTGCACTTAAAAGCAAAAGTACACCTTGAAGGTGAGGCTCAAGGTCAATATTGAAATCCTTGTTTAAAATTACTAAAGATCTCTCTTTGATTTTTTCTTCAATAATGCTGCTAATTTAACTAAAATTTTCCGTAGGCTCGTAGAATTGACCTTAATTTGACTTTTGGAGATGACATTAATCTTAGATTTCAATGCATGATCGGTTTTTTTGTTCATCCTATTGCTAGTGTTAAACAAAAAAAAGTAGACCTTGAAGATTATGCTAAAGGTCAATTTCAAGGTCAATATTGGAATATCTGTTGAAAATTATTGAAGGTCTAAACTTGATCTTTTCATCATTCATCCAGCTGAACTTCTAGAAAGCCTCCGTCACACATTTCGTCTTTAGCAGTTGACCTTGATCTTAGGATCAAGATCTACATCTTAATATATATTTGCACGTAAAATTTTCTCTTCTTCTTTCGATTGTTGACGACACTTGAAAAACAAAAACTTACCTTGACATAATCTTGAAGATGAGGCTAAAGGTCACTTCCAAGGTCACACTTGATCAAAGACTTGACCTCGCCTTTTAGGAAAAAAATATAGACTTCCCGTTATAAACGATGTTCTCAATTCACATAAGTTTCTCAAAATCACCAATTCGTCGTTCATAGGAAACAAGAAGATGACGACGAAACTGAAAAGAAGCCCAAAAGGAATCAACGATTCAGCAGGTCGGGTTCGATCAGAGCATCGGTCAGAGGCGAGGTCCTGAGGTCAAGCATGATCAACAGGTCGTCGATACGATCCAGGAAATCGGTCTGCGTACCAGAAAACCAAGTGTGCTGACAAGCTGAGAGTCAGAAGGCTTCTTTTTAGAATAAGTCGAGGCTATGGTAAACGATGTCCAACTGTAATCGTTGTAATTGTAAAAGGATCGATGCTGATCTTTATCCATCTTGACCTATTCGCGAAAAGGAAGCTGAACAACTCGAAAAAGTATTTGTGCTGTGATTTTTAGGACGTATTATCGTAATTTTATTATTCGACTTTTTTTAGTTTACTTTTGTATCTATTGTGTACAGGATGTTTCAGATTCTAGTGGAAACATTTCAGCCTTGAGACTTGAATCCTATGACTATAGTTGATCGAAATTATACAGGGTGTCCCAGAATATACGAGTCAAATCTTGGATTCATTTTTTGCCAGATTTATTTTTTGTTATTTATACAGGTGGGAAAAAATAAGGATCCAAATGACACTGGTAAGTTTATAGCGATTATATAAAATATCTCAGTAAAAAATGGTCGTCTCTAGGTTCTAAGAAAAACATTTTGAAGTGGAAAACGGTTTTTTCTAGTTTTTTGTAAAATTTCACAATTTTTACCATTTTCATAAGATAAATGAAATGAGGAAGAGGATCGAAAAAATGTTTTCAATTCTGAAGCTTTTAGTAGCAATAAACACGATCCTTTAATTTTTCGAAATTTTGATAGTTCACAATAAAAAAACGTCAACATTAGTCCTTTAGTCAGAATTTGAATTTCAGCCGTTGGTTTTCAAAAAGCCATAAATAATTGTCCCGTTTTTACCTGTTTCTTTTTCCAGCCTATTTAAAGAACGAAAAATTTTGATTTCGTGAATGATCATTGATCTTTTTAGAGAATCCAATCCAGCTGAAGATCAAGGCCAAAAAGGTCGATATCTCAAACAAAAAAAGGACATATCGAAGTTTCTATTTTTTTTTTAATGGAAAACGATTTTTCTAAATACGTAGACCTACTTAAAAAAATTAAAAAATCCAATTTTTTGCTACTTGAAAATATTTTTGATCAAAAGATGCAAAAACCAAAGATTTAAACCTTCTTTTCACCATTTCAATTACTAAAAATTTACGATTTTTATTTGATCCTTTAATCAATTATGAAGCATTTAGGAACAATAAGCGCGATCCTTTGGTTTTTTCGAAATTTTTAAGGTTCACAATAAAAAATGTTTGGATAGATCAAAGTGGAAAACAATGTTATTTTTAGTTTTTTCCCAAAATTTCGCAAGATCGAAAAAAATGTTTTCAATTTTGAAGCTTTTAGTAGCAATAAACGCGATCCTTTAATTTTTCGAAATATTGATAGTTCACAATAAAGAAACGTCAACATTAGTCCTTTAGTCAGAATTTGAATTTCAGCCCTTGGTTTTCAAAAAGCCATAAATAATTGTCCCGTTTTTACCTGTTTCTTTTTCCAGCCTATTTAAAGAACGAAAAATTTTGATTTCATAAATGATTATTGATCTTTTTAGAGAATCCAATCCAGCTGAAGATCAAGGCCAAAAAGGTCGATATCTCAAACAAAAAAAGGACATATCGAAGTTTCTATTTTTTTTTAATGGAAAACGGATTTTTCTACATAAAAAAATTAAAAAATGCGATTTTTTGCAACTTGAAAATATTTTTGATCAAAAGATGCAAAAACTAAAGATTTGACCATTTTTTCACCATTTCAATTACTAAAAATTTACGATTTTTATTTGATCCCTTAATCAATTTTGAAGCATTTAGGAACAATAAGCGCGATCCTTTGGTTTTTTCGAAATTTTTAAGGTTCACAATAAAAAATGTTTGGATAAATCAAAGTGGAAAACAATGTTATTTTTAGTTTTTTCCAATATTTCACAAGATCGAAAAAAATGTTTTCAATTTTGAAGCTTTTAGTAGCAATAAACGCGATCCTTTAATTTTTCGAAATATTGATAGTTCACAATAAAGAAACGTCAACATTAGTCCTTTAGTCAGAATTTGAATTTCAGCCCTTGGTTTTCAAAAAGCCATAAATAATTGTCCCGTTTTTACCTGTTTCTTTTTCCAGCCTATTTAAAGAACGAAAAATTTTGATTTCATAAATGATTATTGATCTTTTTAGAGAATCCAATCCAGCTGAAGATCAAGGCCAAAAAGGTCGATATCTCAAACAAAAAAAGGACATATCGAAGTTTCTATTTTTTTTTAATGGAAAACGGATTTTTCTACATAAAAAAATTAAAAAATGCGATTTTTTGCAACTTGAAAATATTTTTGATCAAAAGATGCAAAAACTAAAGATTTGACCATTTTTTCACCATTTCAATTACTAAAAATTTACGATTTTTATTTGATCCCTTAATCAATTTTGAAGCATTTAGGAACAATAAGCGCGATCCTTTGGTTTTTTCGAAATTTTTAAGGTTCACAATAAAAAATGTTTGGATAAATCAAAGTGGAAAACAATGTTATTTTTAGTTTTTTCCAATATTTCACAAGATCGAAAAAAATGTTTTCAATTTTGAAGCTTTTAGTAGCAATAAACACGATCCTTTAATTTTTCGAAATTTTGATAGTTCACAATATAAAAAACATCAACATTAGTCCTTTAGTCAGAATTTTAATTTCAGCCCTTGGTTTTCAAAAAGCCATAAATAATTGTCCCGTTTTTACCTGTTTCTTTTTCCAGCCTGTTTAAAGAACGAAAAATTTTGATTTCGTAAATGATCATTGATCTTTTTAGATAATCCATTCCAGCTGAAGACCAAGGCCAAAAGGCTCGTTTTTCATAAAAAAACTCAAGCCAAAAAAAGGACATATCGAAGTTTTTAATTTTTTTTAATGGAAAACGATTTTTCTAAATACGTGGACCTACATAAAAAAATGTAATTTTTTGCAACTTGAAAACATTTTTGATCAAAAGATGCAAAAACTAAAGATTTGAACCTTTTTTTCACCATTTCAATTACTAAAAATTTACGATTTTTATTTGATCCCTTAATCAAAGTATGTAACCAGCATTTCTTTTGGATACCCTGTACACGTAACAATGAACTTTGGCGAAATGGTCAAACCACAAAAAAATAGTGAAGACATGGAATTTTCTTCTTTTTTAAAAAGATATGGTCCCGTAAAAAGTATTAACGTATAAACTAGTAACATGGTGTCTAACCAATGTGTGTGATGTGTGAAGAGTTGCCATAGCGTGGCTATATACGAGGACGGTCCGATAAGTACTCGACCTACAAAAGAAAAACGAACATTTTTTAAAAGTGGCCATTTAATTCTCAACACAGTCACCTTTTAGCTCAATACTAATAACTCCTTCCGTCTGAAAAATACGTTTTCTGGAGGTGAACGCTATCGGAACGTCCTCGTAATTATGAAATTTTTGTAGCGATGTTTTAACTTTATGTGTACTATTTGTGCTTTTAGGAAATACGTAGGGAAGCTATTTTTATATGAGTGTTTTTAAAACGAAGTTTGAGAGGAACGCACAATTTCGTAAAAAGAAAATTGTATATATGAGAGATGATGAAGTATTAAAATTTTATGGAATTCAGCGAGCATTTTATTTAAACTATCGGTGCATCCCCAATTCTTTCAAATTTAATTCGAAAAAAGTACATCCAAAATAACAAAAATAACTTTTATAAACATATATCCTAAAATGGTGAAGTACTGAAAAAGGAATTTTAGTAATATGATTCACTTATTAATATTTTTTTTTCGTTTGAGAAAATATGATAACGGAGGTTATGAATTTATCAATAGCCTTTAAATCATTTATTTGAGCTCCTGCAACTAATTTTGTCATTGTTGAAACTGTTGTATAATTGAGAATCACTGTCCAGATCATCTATGTAAAAAATAATAAGGAGCGGTCCAAGCAATGTTCCTTGGGGCACTCCCGAAGACATTAAAGATTCTGGTGACGAGTTCGTGTCACCAACAAATTTTTTAGATCCGTTTCTTATGCAGTTATTGGTCATACCAACTGAAGAGTCAAAAAAACCGTAATCGAATATCGCTAATAAAAATTAATGATTTGTCGTGTCAAAATCAAAGCTTTATGATGTTATCTGTCAAATTTCGGACATCAGGTGCCTAAAACAAAAATGAAATCAAAATCCATCACGTAACACGACCTTCGTAGATGGGGGATGACGTTAAAAATACACTCTAACGATATATTTGATCTAAAAGTCTATTTATTTCTCAACAAGCTGATTAAATTCAACAAAAAGTAACGACTAGCTACTGCTTAGCTTCGGCATCCGAAGAATTAGCAGCCGCAGAACCGAATTCTCCAGCTTCTACTCTGATATTTTCTTCGAATTCCGCCGGATCGACGAGCTTCTTATTTTCGAACGGTGGCGGACCGAGCAACTGAACTATGTCGTTGTAGTTCAACGTTTCTTTCTTAAGCAACGTTTCCGCCATCTTAAAATAAAAAATGACACCGTAACAACTCACAAACAATTTCAACTCAACGGCAAATATTGCTGCTTGTATCGTTAACAAAGAGCAAAAAATCAACGGTCCAAAATTCGAACCCTGTGGCACCCCTGAAAAAGCTGTCTCAAAATATGGACCATAGTAAAGAGAGGATGCGACATGGACCTAACAAGGCGGACAAGATGTATTTTAAAGTTTTACGGTCTTTTAGGTCTGAAAAAATAGTTATTCGGTTAAATCACATACAAAATATTTTTACACCCAGGCAATAAAAAAGAATCTATTTACCAGTTCCAGTTTGTCTTTGTTATGCTTGATAATCTCTTCAGTTCTTTTGTAAGCGTCGGCGACAAGTCTCCTAACTTCCAAATCTATCAGATTCGATAAAGTTTTGCTGTACGGTCTTCTGCCTAGCTCTTTTTCCTAAAACGTGAATAATTCAGATCGAAAAAATCGCTGCAAAGGTACAAGAATATGTCAACATCCATTTCAAAATATTTAAAAACAGCTATCTAGACAATTTCTCAACTTTCTTTAGCTCTAGTTTTTTTTTTTATAAAAGGAGAGCTAACCTCTGATTCTGGAAAAGAAATGAGTCCCACTTTCTGGCTCATCCCGAATTCTTTAACCTGAGCATACGCCATCTTAGTGACTTTCTCCAAGTCGTTTTGAGCTCCAGTCGTGACCTTGTTGAAGGTCAACGATTCTGCGACCCTACCGCCTAGAGTCATGCACATTCTATCGAATAACTGGAACGAAATATCAAAATTCAGGTAAAACTAGACAAAATAATGAAGCCGCTTCTACGTTTGTCTATACGTGTCCATGACATACTTGTACCTTACCTCTTCTTTGGTGTACAGTTTCTGATCCTTAGGCACATACTGCGCGAATCCGAGAGCCAAACTTGTCCTCGGCACAATTGTGACCTTCAGCAAAGCATCGGTATATGGCAATAACCATCCGACGATAGCGTGACCCGACTCGTGATAGGCAACTATCCGTTTTTCTTGAGGCGACATCGCGTGAGAACGCTTTTCCGTGCCACCTAAAGGAGAAAGAAAGACACATTTCAAGTACCGTCCTGTCAACCGTCGCTTGTTTTGCTCGTAAATATTGTCGAAGTTCGATTCATCACCGCAAGTTTGCTTCTCCACATCGGCGTTGCTGCAAACGGCTCTTGTACGATATAAACAAACATATGCGCGTCAAGATGGAAACATTCAGGAAAAGGACCAGAAAATATTAGCGTAGCACATTCATGACATTTACCATAAACTACCGATAAATCCAAAGCTTCGTTATTGCTAAGGGAATGGCCAATTCAGTTATTTTCAGGGCTTAATTTCTCGGTTCTGATTATGTCCAGAGAAAAAATTGTATTATTACGTAACTGTACGCGGTCTAAGTAAAGTCCGAAGTTTCTCTATATTTTTACTTACCGACTAATCTTTCGACGGCATATTCCAAATCGTCCCTAGTAACTTTTTTCTTCTTGAGCCTTGCAGCGTGCAAAGCTGCCTCGTTGCAAACGTTCGCGATGTCAGCGCCGCTGAATCCGGGCGTCAGGTACGCCAGCCGTTTCGAGTATTTTTCAGGAGGATGTTCCAACTTGATGCCTTTGAGATGCTGCTCGAAGATCTGTTGTCTTTCTACCAGGTCCGGGTAGTCGATCAGGATGTGACGGTCGAACCGCCCCGGGCGCAACAAGGCCTGAAAAAATGGCGTCGAGTAGGTGGACTCTGCAACGCGCGAACTATATGTATCATATCAGTTCGAAGCAAAAAATTTACGGTAAAAAAGTAGATTGACTCTATACTTCACCACAAGTTAGGCCGTATTGAAATATTCTGGATAGTTGCTATGTTTACGTTCGTTGCCCCAGAGACCAAGCCTAGACCATGCTGATGAATTGCCAAAAAAGCACTGAACAGCTGTCTGTGGTTTGCTGCTTTTTTACGATAATTGAATTTTTTGTTGATATCTTAATTTTTATATTAATTCAATTTATTAGTCATACTTGATTGCAGTGCACTTGGAAATTATTTTCTACATTTCAATTTGATTTCCTATTAAAGCGTGCTTTTAGTTTTTTAAATATAATTTAATTTCTGAATTTTTACTCTCAAAACGGCAACAAAAGTAGTTGATCAAAATGTTTTTTCAAAAATTCCAAATGTTATTTCCAATTCAAATGTGTAAAGATTTCCAATTTTTTTCAGATTTCGAAATCCACATTTCTTTTCAAATTTGAAGTTTGCTAAATTCCTTTTCTCCAACATTATTGTATTGCCATCCGACTTTAATCACTGTGCAAATTTTCATGTTAATCGGACTTCATGAAATTGGTAAAAATTAGGTTAAAGATTCCGTTGTATAGACGCTTTTTTAATTAAAATTTATTTTCTGAATGTTTAGTCTCAAGCAACTAAAATACTTGATACAAAATTCTATTCAAAATTTCCAAATTTTATTCTCAATTCAAAAATGTCCAATTTTTTCCAAAATTTCCAATTTTTTTTCAAAATTTCAATTTTTTCAAAACTTCCAAATCTCCAAATTATTTTCCAAATTTTCCACTCATTTTCCAAATTTTCAAATCCACATTTCTTTCCAAATTTCAAATTTTTTAAAAAATTTCAAGTTCGATTTTTTCCAAGATTATTATAGTCATCCACCCCTGACCCTTGTGCAAAATTTTATCTTAATCAGACTTCCTGAAATTGGTGAGAAATAGGTTAAAGGATTCCGTTGTACAGACGCTTTTTTAATTACCTATAATTTATTTTCTGAGTTTTTAGTCTCAAACGACAACTAAAGTACTTGATTCAGTATTTTATTCAAAATTTCCAAATTTTATTCCCAATGTAAATTCCCTTCCAAATTTCAGAATTTCCAAAGGTTTTCCAAAATTTTAATTTTTTCAAATTTCGAAATTTCAATAATTTTTCTTAATTGCCATTTTTGAAAATTTCCAAACCTCAAAATTATTTTCAAAATTTTAGAATTTTCCAAATTTTCAAATCCACAGTTCTTTCAAAATTTCAACATTTTTTAAAATGTTCAAATTCGATTTTTTCCACGATTATCGTATTGTCCTAGACCCAAAAATTTTCAGTGACGAATTTTTTCAAATTTTTCCAAACCTCTAAATCTTCGACCAAATTATAACAAAGTCTCTTACGTTATCCAATATGTCAGCCCTGTTGGTAGAAGCAAGCATAATGACGCCTTCTTTGCTAGCCATACCGTCCATTTCGACCAGCAATTGGTTCAAAGTTTGTTCCCCTTCGCCGCTGGCACCCCCTTCCATACCGCCCAGCTGTCCGCTGCGTTTTCTGCCAACCGCGTCGATTTCGTCGATGTAGACGATGCAAGGGGCGCGTTTTCGTGCTTCTTTAAACAAATCCCTTGAAAAACAAACAAAAAATTTCGCATTTACCGAGCGTTGAGGATACTTTATCCTGTATAAACCACAAAGAAAAACTGAAAAACTAGGTAGATAGCAAGAATATATTTGGATCACAAATTGCTTCTGTCGCAAAATTTGGTACTCTAGCTGTAACAAGGTTGTAAAATTTTTTCGATAAATTGTAAAGTATCTCAACAGTTTGAAAATAAAATTATACTGCGTCATTTCAGATTAATTTGGAAGTGCCTATCCTAATCTGCAATAAAAATCACCATGTAGTGATGAAATTATTTTCCAAGCAAAAAGCTATAATTTTTGTAATCAATCTTTTTAGATACCACGGAGTTATGAATCGAGCCTTCACTGAAAACTGGAATTCAAAAAAAATTATTTACCTAACTCTAGCAGCACCCAAGCCTCCGATCATTTCTATGAATTCAGACCCGTTCATAGACAAAAAAGGCACATTAGCTTCAGTGGCTACAGCTTTAGCGAGAAGCGTTTTACCGCATCCTGGGGGGCCCAGCAACAAGGCACCTAAAAAAAGAAATCTATCTCAAAAATATGTAATCAATTATTTGGAATCCTAAATCTGAAAAAAAATCGTTTACCTTTCGGGACCTTGGCACCGAGCATCTTGTAGCGTTCGGGCTTCTTGAGATAGTCAACAAACTCCATAACTTCTAGTTTTGCTTCCCTTAAGCCGGCAACATCCGAGAAGTGCACACCTTTGCCTGGCCCAGTCAGCGGGTCAATCAGCGTAAATTTAGCCCTTCCTAGCTGAGTCTACAAAATGAACATGAAAACAAAATAAGCTATTTTTCTTAGTTCATATACTTACAAAAGTATCCATACTAAGAGGAGGCCTGATACTTTTGCTTCTAGCAAGTAACGATATAAGAAAAGCAGCAACAAGCAAGGAAATGAGCAACTTCCCTGCAGTGTCAGTGCTTCTCTCATAGATAACGGGCACGCCATCTCTAATGCCCAGTCTACGTTCGGCTTCCCTTAGTTTGTCTTCAAATTTATTCATATCGACCACGTTCATGTGGTAAGTCCTCGTTTCTACCTACAAAATTCCTGAATCGGAAAAGGGACTAGCTAATTACGCGTATGTTTTACCTTTTTACCCTTTATCACAGCTCCTTCATGAAGAATGATAGTCACAATCTCAATATCAGGCCTAACTATGATCTGTTCTACCTCTCCCTTGGCTAACATTTGATAAAGGAATTCATTCCAAGAGACATAACGTATGACCTACAAGAAACCATTTATCAGCAATTTATAATGAAAAATACTTGGACAACGGACAACTACTCATATATACACCATAGTTACATGGACACATTCCTGAACCGATTTAAGTAGAAAACTCCACAAAATCGGCATCTTCGAGATATTAACAAAAACCAAGTTCTGTTTAAACTCTGACATCGTAGCTTGAAAACTAATCTACTTGTAGCAAAACACCCTCGTATTACAGACCATCATTACAAGTAACAACCTGTATTATGGAATACCTTTTAGTAAAGAAATATATTACCAACTACTGCTTATTTACCTCTGGTTGACTGCTGCTTGGGAACATCAAAGATATCATCGCTATAACAACATACGCAGTTAACATCCAAAGAAAAGCTTTCGCCAACAATGATGATATCTTATCTTTGTCTTCGTCGTCGTTTTTCCGTCCGTTCGGTCCTCCGCCAGGCTTTGGGGGCTCCTGACAGCATGGGGTGCTAGTATGAAAGCTTCTTGTGTTCAAAGCACTGCATACTTGATCAATATTTCTTAGTCCTGATCTGCGTAATAGAGACTGTACTGCCGCGTATTCTTTGTTTAAGGCTTTCAAAGACTGAAACGTAAGGCGTTTTAAATACTTTAACGTATAATCACGCGTTCGTTACCTTAGAATTCAATAGTGTTTGATGATTGAGAGCACCCCGGTGACTGAAACTTTTGAATTCGGATTTGAGGTGCCGAGTGCACCTGAATAAATTGTATACATGTTTTAGCGGCGAAGCGACTGTCCTTACATTTGTATTCATGAGTTGAAATATGCTATATTGCAGTTTAAAATTAATTTATTTTTAAAATTCAAAAATAGTCATAACCTTCAATAAACATATGACAGATGACACAGTACATACGTCAACTAGCGTGACGCGATCCGTAAATTTAAGTAGGTAAAAATTCGGCACTAGTACTAGAGTCTAAGAGACTATCCGTAGCTAAGCTTTTCTCGAAATCGTTGCACAACACTTAAAATAATGTGAATTAAATTGGAAAACTACCGCCTTGACGTTCTAAATGACTCCGTCACTACCCCGGGTTAGACATATGTTTTGAAAGTTGACGTTGTCATTCTTGTTATCTAGATTGCGGCGCTGCCAGCTCCTCGGACGATTTTGTTAGAATGATAGAAATATCAGCCATTTCTTCCTGAAAGTCTGTTACTCACTTTGCAAGATATAGAAATCTGTCTTACACGCAAATATTAGGCAATCATTTTGAGGAAGCTAAAAATGGACAGCTGAAGCATTTGAGCTTGAATACTAATTATAACTCGTCGATCATTATATGCGCAATTTATTTAAAAAAACGTAGGATGTCAACCCTAATACACATGTAGATGAGTATGCAAGACTTATCTACTTTGTTGCACAGATATCCTGTTTCCCTCAGAAGAGTTGGAGACACTTGACACCAACGTCACAACACTAAAACACCACTGAGAGACAATCGAGAACCCTATAGTGAATACCACTACTGTAAAAAGTAGCTAAACCGAATAGAGCTCTTCACGGTGCTGTGGACGCGTCGACATTCTGCTGCGGCGACGGTTGCCGAGAGACTGAAGCGTGTCAGTACTGTACCTCGCTGCGGCGAGACGGTACGCACGGGTAGTACAGCCACGCCCCTTTCCAGCTCCCACTCCGCGCTTCTGCTCCCGATCAACGAAAACGTCAAGTCGCTTCGTGAAACTGTTCAGTGTTCAGAGACATTAACGTTACGCCGCATAGACGCCAGGCGACGCAAAATGTAAATAACAGCTTGTTTTTTTAGTTTTTTGTCAAACATTGCTACGCCTCAAATTTTATATATTTCCATTGGTATCCTCAATATTTTTTTTATTCAGTTTTTATAATTCTAGCAAAATTGTCCGATGAGCTGGCAACGCCGCAATCTAGGTGACAAGGTCAACTGCCAAAACGCATGTCTATCCCGGGGTAATGACGGAGTCATTTAGTACGTCAAAGCGACAGTTTTCCAATCTTTATCAGCATTTTTTGAGCGTTGTGCAGCGATTTCAAAAAAAATCGCTACAGATAGTCTTCTAGAGTCTAGCAGAGCATATTTCAATAGTTGTCTTGCGTGGCCATGTTATCTTTACTCGTGCCAGAATTGCACTACAATTACAATGATTACACCTTACACCAGTCACGCCTATAAAAGCGTTAGTCGAAAACAGCACGGGGATACCTGTTCAGAAAGAAAAACGTAACTACAGATTTCATATTCAGATTATGCTATGGTTCCTCATTTCACCCACAGTTGTCTCTAGGTCGACAATAGTGACGACACCTACTGGGAATCGATTGAACCAGACTTCCTTATTCATTTTTGACTGAAACATAATCTTAAAGGGACTAGACCATCTCTTCTCGATACGAAACGAGTAAAGGATTATTTGCAAGCAGCATTACCAAACTTACCTGTTAAGAAAAAACAAATGTAACTAATATTTATACAGATTTCATATTCAGATTATACTATGTTTTCACGTCTCACGCACAGATGTCTCTAGATCAAGAGCCGTTGCAACGTCATCTACTGGAAAGAAATTTAACCAGATTTTACCTATTCAATTTTGTCATATTCCTAAAGGGACTAGACAATCCCTTCTCGATACGAAACGAGTCAAAGGATTATTTGCAAGCAGCGTTTTACTAAACTTGCTTATTAAGAAATAACAAATGTAACTAATTTTTATACAGATTTCATATACAGATTACACTATTTTTTTCTGCGTTTCACGCACAGATGTCTCTAGAGCAAGAGCCATTGCAGCGTCATCTACTGGAAAGTAATTTAACCAGATTTACTATTCAATTTTGACATATTCCTAAAGGGACTAGACAATCTCTTCTCGATACGAAACGAGTCAAATGATTATTTGCAAGCAACGTTCTACCAAACTTGCCTGTTAAGAAATAACAAATGTAACTAATGTTTATACAGATTATACTATTTTTTCCGCGTTTCACGCACAGATGTCTCTTTATCAAGAGCGGTGGCGACATCTACTGGAAATTAATTTAACCAAATTCCCCTATTCAATTTGACATCTGCTTAAAGGGACAAGACAATCTTTTCTCGATACGAAACGAGTCGAAGGATTATCTGACATACAAAACAAAAAGAATGATAATAGTCCTAGTCTATTAAACAGACGCTTCCTGAAAACTTACTTTATTGTACAAAAGAGAAAATATAACCGCATACAAAACAAGGCAAATAAATACAATACAACTGAGACGAAATCACAGACAGAGGTGTGTTTGTTCATAAAAAGGAATCTCTTATTTCCTTCAAAAACTATAATGCTGTCCATCCCGCCTTTTGTCTTCTATCCGGCATCTTTGTATGAAATTCCTAGAAAAACACGTGATTTTATTAGAGATAAAACAAGCTTGATGTTGAAAGCTCACTGTAACATTTGCGGTACTTTTTTGTCTCTGGGAATTCCAACGTGGTAATATCCTAGAGCGGGGAATAACGTGAAACTCACGCTACCTTGGGTTTCCTTGTTTCTCCGAGTCCTAGCCACGTGATATAACTGAAAAAATGATCAACAAAAAAGGTTTTATATACAGTATGCTACCACCGATACTACATATACTTCAACGCAAGTATAGTTGTAGTCACCGGTCTTGGCGGTTACGTCATCAACGACATATGAAATAAGTAATCAGATCAAGTCTTATGAAGTTCCATTTATCCAAACGTTAACGTGGTCTTATTTGGTACAGGTACCTTAGTCACTGTACAGTGTCGAATTACAAGTCCTATACGTGCAACAATAATTACACACAACGCGGGCCCGGTGGTGATTTCCCGTAATTCTCCTCAAAGTTTTTGAAAACACAAAATAACGTAAGAAATAGTAATTTATAACTTTGAAAGGACAACATATATATAACTCGTCGGGCACAGCTAATAGATATACTTCATTGATAGCATATGAAATAATGATTTTCTCACACAGCGGATATCACTGATTTTATACACATGCAGACCAATACACATAATCTTCCAGGTGCCATCTTGTTATTCAACCAACTTTCTTCTCAGAGATGAAAACTACAGACTACACACAAAACATATGCAACCAACAATGCATGTAGTTGAGTCATTCCTCCATAGATGGAGTGACTGTTTGCACCCTAAAAACTACCTAGTATCCAAGATGATATTTTATAGGTTATAGGCAGACAAAAGCTAATCCTAGATCGAGAACATCAAACTCATCTACAGATCCACCGGAATAAAACAGAACAAAGTGCCATCTGTCACCAGAATCCATTAAGGCCAAAGTGCGACAGCACTACCCCTGCATAAAGCAATAAAACAGTGCGGGGCCACTTCAAGATCAAATGTCGATACCTTTAGAAGTTTGTATCATTACCTTAAATCCCAATCTCCAAGGAATGACGTCATCGTCTTCGGAATGCAACATCATAATCGGGCAGTCGACACTTAAAATGTTTTCGGTTGTTTTAAAGTGAAATCCATTTCTCTCTAGAGGGTCCAAGATAGTTGAGTTAAAGTACATTAGCCAGGAAAACAGCTGTAAAATATACAGAACGTTTCATTAGAATAATAAAATCGAATGTAACAAAAGTGGACCGTCATCAAATATGTCGTTCTCTCCGTTTTACGTGCATTGCGCTGAACAAAGACAAAGATCGCAACTTACTTTACCGAGCGGATTGCTCACGATCTCCTCTCTCATAGTAGTGAAAGCAGACTCCAAAATCAAACCGCTAGGCACCATACCATCCAACTCTTTCAGCTTTCTCAAGGTGTGCGTGCTCAGAGCTGTGCCCATAGAATGTCCCCAGAAGAAAATCTCGTTCGATGTCAACGTTCTGATCCATTTGAAGATCTGTCTGGTGTCGCTAACTATGCCTTGTTCGCACATTTGGACGTTCAGCCCGGAATCACCGTAGCCTGGATGAAAAACGAAGAAGTGGACTGAATCTCGGTTGCCCTTACGGGAATCTGATTACAATTTTCTGAGATACCATATGAGAAGCTGATTTTAACAATGTACCGTATAAAAAAGTGTTTCCTACGCCTTCGTTGCAGGTGTCAAAGAAAAGTCTGATCATTCAATGTTCCCGTTCTTACCGGGATCAGAAGCTTCTTAATGATGACATACTGAACTCACCTCTGTGGTCCATAGCTACAACCAAAAACTCCTTTCTGGCGACCGTGTATGCCTCGTTGGGCAGAATCCTGTTGCACGCTACGCCGTGCATATATATCAGTATCGGCTTGACTGTATTTCGTATAATCTTAGCAGCTGTGCTGATGTCGTGCGGCCTAAGAGCATGTTTCTCCTTTTCGTCGTCTGGTACTATCAGCCAAGTTCCGATGCTTACCTCCGTGCTCCCGTCCGTGTCAACTAAGCGGATATGGAAATTCACCACGCCGTCTATGTCGTACTTTTCGGGCTGATCGAACTCGGGGTGCTTCGGTTGATCCACTGAAAATAGTACATTACGTACCTAGGTCGAAAAGTTTGTATCATAAAAATGCGGTAATGCTTCTAGATTAGAAGGTACACTCAAAAGCATCTACAAACAAAGGTCCTAAGATGTATTATTACTAAGATACATAGCATTGTAAATATCTGACTGATGACGCTGAATAAGTATAGAACCCGAATCAGTTTTTCTCCCAAAGTAGTTTGCCGACAACTCCTCGAGACAGGAGATTCGTACTGAATTGTAAGCTGTCTACCAACCAGTCAGAAGGTGAACACCAATGCGGTCAGTCGTCAGTTGTTAAAAAAGTCGACGAGGTAGCAACGCGTTGTTCCCTTACAAATAAGAATTGTAAAAATGTACAAATGTAAAAGTTCTCCACAATAAAATTACAAAAAAATCAAGAGTACAGTCCACTATGCTCGAATGGACAGTCCGTAACCTCAACAAATAACTTCTTCAAAAATGCAACGGACGTGTAGAAAATAATGTTCTTTCTTCTGGAATGGACAAAATATCCCTATTTCTACGCTGCTGGTATAGTTTTAGGGCAGATACTTTTTGTATATTGTGACGATAAATAGCGCCATCTGTTGGGAGAGTCTCCTACTCGCTTGGCGGCGTCTGTGAGGACCGCGTGGCAGTGACTCACCTTCTAGATCGACGCGAAGTGACCTCCAATATTGTAGATGTCGCTTTGTGGTTCACCAGACCTTTCTCGAAGCAGCGATGGGGACTATATATGACTCCGCGGCCGCGAGATGGAAGCAGAGAGTACAGAGCAGAGCGGAGTGGAGTATAGTGCAGTCAATGGCGACATAAGAATTAGTCAGTCGTAAATAGTGGTGTATATAAATGTTTTATCAAGGTAAATAAATTTGTGCAGTTCTTTTTGTGGAATCCAGTGTTTTAATCCACACTCAAAAGAACCCAGAAAATCGCTACAATATGTTGAGTAGTCAGTACTAAGTGCACAAAACTTGAAGTCAATTTCTCAATCCACTGTGAAATTATAATTGTTTTTCTACTTCGAAATTATATTTTTCGCCCTGTATCTTCGTAATAGTACATTTTAGATCTTATGTTTATGTGAACTGTTGGTGTTATTTTCGAACCATTTTTGTGAAAAGGGATTGCAACGTTGCTTACCTGGGAAAAACATAAAAGTCGTCTGCAACGACAGAGAATTCATGAAAACGAGAGGAAATACCACCCATATTACTAAGAAAATTAGGAATCCAAAAAACAATCTGAAACAAAAAAAAATACCACATGTTTTGTAGTGAGAGTCGGGGTCATAAAGTAGACTTCCGGAAATCGATATCAGTTCAATAAGTAAAATAAAAAGTACATTTTTCAAAACAAGCTTTTGTTTAGCTAATAGTAAAAGGAACTAAATTTTTTTAGGTATTGGAAATCTAACCAGCCTTCAAAGGAGACCAACCTGCTAAAATTTTCCCGGTGTCGAAGCCAGTTCTGGGTATCTCTTGAGTAATGGCATGATTAACATGATGTTGGTCGACAAACTGAAGCAATTTGGAAAGGCAGTTGTCAATATAGCTCTGACTACTTCACCACTCACTCTTCCCACGTAAGGTTGGGATACACACCCGAACAACTTGTAGATACTTTCTCTTGTTTCTAATTTATACGATATAATAGAACGAAAACTTCTACTGACAGTAAAGTAAGTGAGCAAACTTTTCCACGTTTCCAAAGTCAACGTGATATTATTTTGTGCTTATATTATACGTTAGTATTTGTCACGAGTGTCTAGTAACATTTCAAAATACCCTGCATCAGTAAGAGTCTCGCAACCATGTTAAAAACAAAGTCAAAACCAGAAACCGTGAGCTTGAAGTGATCATGTTGCATAATCTTACAATTACATGATGTTCCAGAACACAGTCGCTGCGTCCTTAGAAAATAATAAAAAGATACTCATCGATTTTTCCTGACAGGTGCAAATGAGTGGCAAATTGTTTTTTTAAGGTCACTACGCTTGAATTTGCCGCCGGAAGCAGTATTTGAAAATAAAAAGATACGAGGAAAATGCGAAATGAAGGCAATAAGCGAAAATTAATAATATCTGCAACATCTGTGATCCAGACGCAATTCCACCAATCAAAAAGAACGATTTGCCTCCTTAAATTCGTTTAAAAAAAGAAGGATTTGCGACGGGTTTGAA